>CANUEP010127460.1:0-331124 GCA_947857235.1 Jatropha podagrica | reverse complement strand
ATACTAAAATCAACTAATAACCCAATAATCAATAATTTACTAAAATTCTAACTATATATCTTCTAAATAAAATTAATCAAAGTAATAATTAAATTTCTATAACCAATCAAATACCATAATTAATCAAATTAACTAATTAACTACTAAAATCACCTCTAAAAATAATTAAATCCATCAATAATACCAAATCAACTAATAATCCATGAATCACTTAACTAATCAATCTGAATAGCAAAATTAATAATTAAAATTCTATAATTAAATTAATCTCCGTAATTAATATAATTCTAAACTAAAATTAATAACTTAATCTATAATCAAATAATCAAAATCCTCAAATATCACTAACAATTAACTATAAAATTCAACTAAATGATCATTCAAAATTCTATAATAAACCAATTATCAAAATATTCAAATTAACTAATTACTCAATCAACTAATAAAACTCATACTAAAATACTAAAAATTACTAATCAATCATCTAATAATATAATAAAATCAACTAATCAAAATACTAACAATTAACCAAAATACTTAAAATTCAGCTAACTAATTAATTAGCAAAAATTAACTAATTAACTACAATTATTCCTCAAATATTAAAATTCACCCAACACAATATATAATCCACAAATTAATCTACTAACCAAAATAATTAACTACTCAAACCATAAAATCATTCAACCAAATATTCTAAAATTAACTAACTAATCAATCAAAAATTTAACCAAATAAATTCTGAAAATTATAAAATTAATACCCAATAATATAAAAATCATGATGATCCTTGAATCGAAGGAGGAGAAGACGGTGGCCGATAGCAAGCTAGGCTTGCTGTGGTTATTTATTTGAAGTATTCTCTAGGAAGTGTTTAGTTCAACTATTGCATGTAGCTAATATATTTATTTTTAAGATGTTCATGAAATTATCATGTGACTATAATTTTTATTGTTGATCATGTATAGATCGTTGTAAATGTAAAGATTTTATATTGTTCGCCATGTCATAGGCGTTAGAAAATGAAGAACTAATTACAAAATTTGGGTGATGCATGGAGCTTCAGTAGCTAAAATAATAATGTAGGTAGGTAGGTAATAAAAAATTATTTCTTTTTAATAACTTTCACAGCTAATACAGCAATATCTTTGTTTTCTTACATTTCATACTAAACGGCAATCGTTCAGCTGCTTGATTCATACTTCTATCAATTATCAATTAAAGAATTATTGGATAGGAATCATGCATGAATGAATTCCACAAGGTAAAGGAATAATTTAAAATTTTAAAATAACCCTTAAAATAACACAAAAAAATAATAAGGTGAAATGCATCAATTCATCTTTGTATTTTTAGCAAAAAAAACTTTTAGCACTTTTAACCTTTTCTTTTTAATCCGTTGAATACTTCAATTTGCAAAACCATTCTGTTAAATGTTCCGATGTTAAAATTAAATCAATTAAATACTTATTAGATAGTTTAAAATTTTAAAAATTATTATTTGAAATTTACACTAATCACGCATCTAAATCAATATTTATATGTAAAAGTTAAAAACTTTAAAATTATTTCTAATACAGAGATATATATAATATTAACAAAATTTATATACAAGTTAAATAGATTTATATATTTTTTTGAAATAATAATACTCTCTCTCCGTCTAAAAAAAAAATCCCACTTTTCATAATGGGTGTATCAAAATAATAGATTGGAAATGATCTTTTTGTTAACTTTCCATAGTACCTTTATAATATAATTCAAACATAAAGTAATATAAAGTAAATTGTGCTCTTATAATATAATTTGTGCCAATAATTAATATTTATAGAATTACTAAATATTTAGTTACATATAAATATAAAGTAATATAAAATAATTGAAATATGTGCAATAATAATAATTTTTTATTAAAAAACTCTCTAAACATTAATAAAAAATTATTAATGTTGAACTAATTTAACTTCCCATCCTTAATCTATGTGTGTAAAAGAAGTGAGGCTATTTTTTTCTTTTTGAGACAAATGGAGTAATAATTTAATGTAAATTAACATATAAGAACCTCTATTTTCAAAAATTAATTATGAAATTATTAATTATGTGAGTTATTAATATTTTGATAATTTTATTTAAAAAAAGGGAGACTAAAAGTGTTAATAAAATTATAGATCCATTCATAGTTTAATTATAATTTATTGGATGGATTTATCAGTTAATCGACTATGAAAATAGGCTATTTTTTTTAAGGAAAGAACAATTAATGAAAATTATCCACTTTATATTTAATGTTTGAAATTAGAGATTCTCATGAATTAGTTTTATTATAATTTATTAAATATTAATTTATACAATATTTAAAAAAAAAGAGCCAAAGATTTCTGTCAAAGACGCATTATGGCAACAATCTTTTCGATCTAATGTTTTAATTTATAAAAGAAAAAAAATTTAACTAAATAAAATTTATGGCCTATTTATAAATCAAACTAATAAAAATAAATTTTTTTATTAATATAAAAATATTTTTGACTATATATTAAAAAATTAAAATTAAAATATTTTAAAAAAATTCTTACAGTCGTTGGTACATAGCGAGTGACCGTAGATCCGATACAGTCAAGTAATTTCCTTCGTAAAGTTCAGGGTGCGAAAACTTGACGTCGGGCAACGGCGTCTCATCCCACTGGACCTTAAGAAAGATTTTTCCTTTTTTTTTTTCATATATAGGAAAAAACAAGAATTTTCCTGGCGTCTGCGAGCATCAAAAAGAGCAAATTTTGCCTTATAAATATTGAACGAATACTCAAATTCCTAACCGCTTTTCCATTTCGACTCCCTTGATTTCAGCAATAGCCTCAGCCACCGTTTAGGTACACTTGCTCTCCTACTCACACACCCACACACATTTGAGATCTACAGTTCGTACAAAGCTTCTACTCTCAACTTTTTATTCATTTTCTAATTGCAGCAGATGCCGATGGAAGTCGAAGCTGCGCCTGTTCCTGTCCACGTGAACGGAGAAATGGTGGAGATCTTGGCGGAGGACTTCGATCTGAGAGCTGTGATTAAAGAGCCTCTGCCACCGGTCGTGGCGGCGGAGGAAGAGGTGGCTGGTGAAGAGGAGACGAAACAAAATGGGAGAGAGATTGTGTTAGGGAGAAACTTGCACACTGCGTGTCTTGAGGTCACAGAACCAGATGCTAACGATGAGCACACTGGAGATAAAGAAGCTTATATGGCTAGCGTTTTGGCTAGGTATAGAAAGACCTTGATGGAAAGAACCAAGCATCATTTAGGTATAATTTCTTTCATTTTGTTTATGTTCCTTTTGGTATTTGGTTTCTGTTTGGCCCGTACTTTTTTTTTTTGGAAGATTGAATTTTTCTCTACTGATTATCCTTTCAGTTCTGTTAAATTCCTGAGTTTTTTTACCTTTCCCAATAATTAAGAAAATGATGTAATTGACTTTAAATTAATGCTCAACGTTTTGCGCATAAGGGTAGAATTGAAATAAAATAATTAATCTATCTTTGATTTTCTAAAAATGTCATTTAAATGGAAGAAAAAGTTTATAAAACAAAAACTGCCAATTTTAACAGAAGGATGGAATATTAATCTTCTAATTAAAGAATTTACTTTGAATATGAGAAATGGTCTTATAATCCAAGCTAAGGGAATCTATTTGGGGTTTTTTTATGAAGCATCATTCAGGAAGGATGGCAACTTAGCAATTGGTTTTTTTTTTTTTTGTCAAGATTGTTTTGCATTGAAGAGTAGCATAGAAGTCATGAAAAGAAAGGGCAAAAATGTTGCACTAAAGTTTTTATCATTTTGTATAATTTGATCAAGCAGCATTTGTTGGCTGTGGTTAATTATTCACAGGAATTGCAGAAGAACAAGTTGGATGCATATTAAGTTTCTCTCAATTTATTTGGCGATGCTTGGTATATTAATAAAAGTACTTTTTAAAGTTTGTAACTAAATTGCTCAGTGGTTGAGTAGGTGGTTAGTAAATTTTTCATCTTTCTCTGGTTGTGAAATGTATGTGTATCAAGTTCTTACACTCAATCGGTTATATCTGTCACAGGTTATCCTTATAATTTGGATTTCGATTATGGTGCTTTGGGACAGTTGCAGCATTTCTCCATAAACAATCTTGGTGATCCATTTATTGAAAGTAACTATGGTGTCCATTCAAGACAATTTGAAGTTGGTGTTTTAGATTGGTTTGCCCGTCTATGGGAGATAGAGAAAGATGAATACTGGGGTTACATAACCAACTGTGGTACAGAAGGAAATCTTCATGGGATTCTAGTAGGGTAAGTAGTGGTTTTTTAATTTGCCTTTTTATTTCTGCATATCTGATCATTGTCAAGTTCAGAAACGAGGGAAATGAGAAAAAATGTTATCCATGCAGGAGGGAAGTGCTTCCAGATGGAATTCTGTATGCATCACGAGAATCACATTATTCTGTCTTCAAAGCAGCTCGTATGTATAGAATGGAATGTGTGAAGATTGACTGTCTGGTTTCTGGTGAAATTGATTGTGCTGATTTTAAAGTTAAACTACTCGCTAACAAGGACAAACCAGCCATCATCAATGTTAATATAGGTATGTTTCTTATGGTTGTTTTACACAGATGGATATATGTGCCTATCTTTGTACACGCAGATTTCTTATCTTTTTGGTTTGTTGTTTTTATTTCAGGCACAACTGTCAAAGGAGCAGTTGATGACCTTGATCTTGTAATACAAACGCTTGAAGAAAGTGGATTTACGCATGATCGGTTCTACATCCACTGTGATGGAGCGTTATTTGGACTTATGATGCCTTTCGTCAAGCGTGTAAGTGATTTCATTTTAGGCTTGTGATTGGTGGAAACATAAACATATTAGGAAGTCACTTCTGATGAACATGGAATGTTTATTTATTTTGTTAGTGAAACGACATGTATGACCTTTTTTTTTAATCCAGATGTTAAGCACGTTGGTAATATGTTACTTTTGTCCCATTATATTATGGATTGTTTCTTGCTCTATTTGGCTGATTACTGCTCATGAACAGGCACCAAAGGTTTCTTTCAAGAAGCCTATAGGAAGTGTGAGTGTTTCTGGTCACAAGTTTGTTGGCTGTCCAATGCCATGCGGTATTCAGCTAACAAGGTTGGAACACATTAATGCTCTCTCAAGGAACGTCGAGTACCTTGCTTCAAGGGATGCCACAATCATGGGGAGTCGCAATGGCCACGCTCCCATCTTCCTTTGGTACACCCTCAACAGAAAAGGTTACAGAGGATTCCAGAAAGAAGTACAGAAATGTCTCAGAAATGCTCATTACTTGAAGGATCGCCTACGTGATTCTGGGATTAGTGCAATGTTGAATGAACTCAGCAGTACTGTTGTGTTTGAGCGGCCTAGAGATGAGGAGTTTGTTCGTAGGTGGCAACTAGCTTGCCAAGGAAATATTGCTCATGTGGTGGTGATGCCCAATGTCACTATTGAGAAGCTGGATAATTTCTTGGATGAATTAATTGAGAAGCGCTCAACATGGTACCAGGATGGACAAGTTCAGCCTCCTTGTATTGCAACTGATGTTGGGAGTGAGAATTGTGCTTGCGTTTTGCATAAGTGACGAGTTAAATGCATGAGAACTATTAGTCTGTCGTACCTGTTGTTTTATTTTGTAATAGAAGGTTGATTATTTAGAATGAATTTAGATTTCTTTACTGAGGCCTTGTCATTCTTCCTTATGTTTCTATTTTCTTATTCGTGTTTACTCGTCCTGCTATTTATTCTCCTTTTGCTATGATGACCAAATTGTTTTAAGCTGAGATGTGCTTGAATATTGAAACTATAAAATACCCATTCATGCTTTTTCAACTCCGCACCTGTTCTTGCCGAGAGTAGGCTTTTCTCTTCTTTTTTTTCCCCCCTCCCATATCAGATGGTTGTATAAAATATGGGTCAACTCTCCCTCTTCCTGTAACCTCTCCTCTCATATTCTGCAAATCCTTCCTCTCACAGTGCATTGACAAAACTGCAATACTATCTCTGCATATATATAAATTTTTAATGGCTTGGTTTTGTGGCAGAAAATTGAACTCCAATGCATTTTAAGCAGGCACAACAAGAGTTACACTTCCAATTTTTAATCATATGTGAAAAAAAAGGCTGTAAAAGTTATCCTTAAGCTTGTTGTGCTTTGACATTATTTCTTCCCTGGTAGATATCCTCGGGAGATTAAATTAATGATTCAACTAGAACAGGATACTTGTTTTTGGGCATCCGCACCAGTGTTGGCTGGACAGAGTCATCTTTCTCCAAAGGTTTCCATCTGTTATAAAGATCACAATATTAATAAAGAGTTAGCTTCTTGAGAGGAGAGAAAAAGTATTGTGCTATTCTTGAAAATTTCAGTTTCATCTTACATGTATTTAGTGGCCAGGTGATGGATGAAGACACAAATTTCCAGTTTGGCCAGGTTCAGTCCAGGGCACATTCGGGGTCCACTACCGAATCCAAGAAAGCTGAAAGGCCTTAAGGTGTCCTGAAATTTATTTGGAATTTCATTACTCATTCTGCGAGTGGGAGTAAAGGAAATGTGCAAGTGGATATCCTTACATCAAATCTACTGGGATTGAACTTATATGGATCAGGAAAAAATTCTGGGTCATGGTGAATAGAGACTACATCCAAGTTTATTGACCAGCCTTTCTTGATTTTATATCCTGCAATGTTAAGACTAGGATAGAGTTAAATATCAGCTTTTACTGTGGCTTGTTGATTGATAGTTTGATAGTTGGTACCATCAATTTCGAAATCCTGGGCAGCTTTTCTTGAAAACCAAGGTAATATTGTTGCTCTTCGAAGAGTCTCACTGATCACCTGAACTCCATGGAAAGACAAATGATTGATCAGGGAAGCGTTCAACAGTATGGATTTTCAAAATCAGTTTGGAATTTGCTTCTCACTTTGTTTGTGTAAGGCATGCTGTTAACTTCAGACCACGTAAGGTTTTCTCCTTCTCTTCTCTTTGACTGTATTTCTCTATGCTCCTCCTGCAACTCCAAAATAAGATTTCAGTTAGAGTTAATGAGTTAAAAACTAAAATTTGTCATCACAGGTGTCTCAAGTCAACATTACTCGAAGTCTTTCAAGAACTTGAGGATTTTCATCAAGGAATTTGACAAGCCATGTTAGAGCAGCTGTTGTAGTATCATGACCTGCAACTAGCAGAGTTAATATATTATCCTTGAGTTGTTGATCAGCAAGTTTATTTTCAGTATCCTCCCCATCTCCTGCTTTCGTATGCTTCATTATCAGTGACTCTAAGAAATCTTGTTGGAAGCTTTTTCCACTTCTCCTCATTGCAATGGTTGAATCTAGCATTTCATACATCCTATCCCTAGCCTGAACAAGTGAAATATCGCATTAAATATCATGTTTTGATTTATATATTTGAATGTTCGTGTTTGGATTTCAAATATTTATGAACTTTCCACAACAAATCCTTCAAATAACTTTCCAGCATTTCAAATATACTCCATACTATATCCCAGATTTCACATCAAACTCGAGAATCCAAACATACTACTGAAAAAGGTATGCTTCTGGTTTTTTAACTTCAATGGCTAAGATTATTTGATCCATAGTTATGCGACTGCAAGAAGTAGTTGAGGTCTGATTAATTGATACCTTAATACCATTATGAAAAGCTGTTCCAGGGATCTTGAATGGCAATGATGCAAAGGAAGAAGAGATTATTTTGAAATTTGACCGAAACTTTTCCTGCTCTTCTCCTGCGGGTTCTAGGCTCATTATCATGTTGCCAATTACTTTGAGAGTGAACTGCAAAAGGGCAAAGGATTTCATTAAATCGTTAAAAACAATGCAAAAGAAAAATGTTTTGTTCTTTTGGTTTATCTTCAAGGCTTAACTGTAGAAGCTTCTTCAAGGACGAATACTTTTCGGCCAGGCCATTGATCTAATGTTTCAATAGCTAGATTGTTAATGAAATGAAAATATTTCTTTAGCCCATCAACCGATAAAGGTTCTGCAATCAGTCTCCGTAGCCTTTTGTGTGCTTCTCCAGTGGTTTGAAGCAAGCTTGTAGGGCCTAGCACCTGCTGTCCTGTATAGAAAAGGTTCAAGCTCACCATCCCATCTTTTCCTGTCAATAAGATTTTACTTGCTTCTCTTCCTGTCATGAAGACGGTGAATCTACCCAGGACAAAACTCTTGAAAACCTTTCCATACCTGAAATAAAAATCATGAGAATGCAAAAGCAAGAGCGTCGAGTTTGAATTTCATGGTTACTTACTTTTGTTGCCTCTTTTTCATAAAGCTGAATATACCAGATGGACTAGAAAACTCAGACAGGAATGAGAAGCTTTCACCTACAATAGGCCAACCCAAGGTTCCTGGAATGTCCTCCATTGCTTTTGGGGAAATCCATAAATGCAGCAAGTAAAAAGCTAACACAAGCAAGCTTACAAGAGCAATAATCAGTAATGTGGTGGGATTCATTGCTAGTCAATTGATCACCTCAACAGGACCAAATGTTTAGCTAACAATAATGATCTTTTACATATATATATATATATAAGGCGATAAAACAATAAATTCTCCTGCATATTCTTTGTTGTCTTTTATCATCTTTGTTCATTTTTTTTGAAGTCCAACAATTTGTGCGATTTCCTCCAAGTGTCGTGGCCTGAAGTTTCTCCTGCTGTACCATATGGTTATTAACGGCATTGTCATTGTATATTATGGATGGAGGCTTCACAAGAAAAAATAGACAAATTGGTTAATGGTTTTTGGATTTGTCTTTCTAGTATACATCAAAATTAATATATATTAATAATTATATTTTTCATGGTAATTTTATATTCAACAGTAACCACTCATCAGTTAATTATTACTGGCATCATCTATCAGCTCATATGAACTGTTAAATTAAACAGGTGCTTATTATAGAATCTGGTAAAACTCATTTTTACCTCATTTTGTCTTTTAACAAATTGAAATTTACTCAATAACACGTGTTAGTGTCAAGGTGAAATTAACCTTTCTTTTATAACACACGAATCTATTATTTTCTTAGGGTTGAATTTGGAAGTGTCAGCTGTGGCTTTAACACGTGGTTGTTCTTTGTTCCCTGGATAGTTTGGTTGCCGTCCTTTGATGCTTTTTGCAGGATATAATATAATATAAACAATTCAATTAAGACATCTATATATAAAAATATTTTAATAAATGGAAATAATATTATATAAAATAATCATTTTTATTGATAACTTAGATAACTAAAAAGACTCGACCTTAATACTTTCATTCTCCACATCAGCTACAAGACGTAAAAGACCAATCTGATAATATAGTAAAACAATCATTTTAATGTATTCAAAAATAAATATATAATTCTTTTAAATAAGTAATTATTAAATTAATTGAGTACTTGCAATTTGACATCCTATTAAAATTTTATGATTTTAATAATTTACACTTCCAAGGATGCTTATATGAATTCTTGATCTTGTATACTATAAAAGGTGGACACTTGACCACTATGCCATTAAACAAATTAACTCCATTTTCCATGTTTCAAACCAACCCATAATTTAAATGATTCTACCTCAGCTATATTGTTAAAAATACTCTAAACTTTACTGACAGTTTTAATTATATCCTAAATTCAATTTTTTTTTCTTTTAATATTTTAAATTTTCATTTTAGTTACAATGATAGTCTAATTTTAATTGTACCCAATTCAATGAATCAAATATTATTTTTACGGGGTCCAATTTAACATTTTTCCTTCAAATTAGACTAATAAATAAATATTGATGTTTATTCGTATAAACATTAAAACAAAAAATAATATATTCATCTTAAAAATAAAGTACTTTTATTTATTTATATAATATTAATAAGTAATGATCCCTATAAAAAATGATGTCATAATGAATAAAATCTATTTTTATAAGAGATTTAACTAGAGTGTAAACAAAATTCTATGTAAAAAATGATAAAACAAAAGTCTAAACTAATATTTATGCTTATGAATAACTAAAATTTATTATTTTACTTGTCTTTTTATGAATTTAAATTTCCAACTGATATAATTAATTAGGTATTGTTAAATAGTGAATTTTTAGTTAACTTGATCGAAGAGAGAATATAAGTTAAAAGAAAATAATATTTTATTTATTAAATTGGATATAATTTGAAATTAGATTGTTATTGTAATTAAAATTGAAATTAAATATACTAAGAAAAAAATTGAATTTAAAGTATAGTTGAAACTATTCGCTAAAGTTTGAGATATTTTTAATAATTTAGCCAGTATCAAATATGGTGGAAGCTGATTCTAGAGGAAGTATATTTCCTAAAATTTCACGAAATCTATTTGTACCAAATAAATTTTAATATGAACGTTACAAATAAATTTTAATATTAATATTCATTTATATAAGATCTATTCGGTTCATTGGTAACGGTTAATTGTTAATCTCTCACAGTCAAGGCTGAGCAAAGTTCGTAAAATTCAAATAAACTGACCGAAGCAAATACATTCAACTTTTCATATTATCAGTTTTTTTTTTTGTTTGAACAGACAAGAACGGTCTACTAAGTGTGTAAGTCATTTCCCATATTGGCTCGGACCATTGGTTTAGGTGCTGACGTCTCGATTTAAGACACCCCATAGGGCGCACTGACCACCCGAATACTGATGGGAGTATCATGTCCCCTTCCTACATGATCATGGCATCGCAGTCCAGTGCCCATAAACACAAGACTGCACCTAGAAAAAACTCACTTTAAGTAGATCTAACTCCTTGACAGCAGAGATAATATTTAACTATCATGTATAACAAGATGCGTTCGTAAAAGATCAAATCCTGATCAAGTAGATGGTTGATCAAGGCTTTAACCACCAGGTGACCCCCTAAGATGGTATTATCAGTTCATGTTTAGCAAACTTTCTTTTCATAGAAATAATAGAAGCTTTCCACTTTATTCAATATGAGCATTTGATTCCGTTCAATTTGATTTATCATACCAAAAATTTTGAAGTACTGTCACTGAGAATTTTGAACGTTGAAAGGAAGAAATTAGGTTGGATTCAATGAAATTATGATACATCCATAAAATAGGAATCTTAGTTTATATTACATCCGCAGCCCTAAAATTGCCTCCAAGTCTAAATTCATCTTTCAAGTTTTGGGTGCTGAACGACAAGTACAAGCTTCCAAGCATCAAATCAAAACAACAAAGAATCGGTTGTTCGTGACATCCAATATAAATGCTCCAGTTGGTAGTTGCTGCTTGGAAACTGCAGAACGGGGAAACTGTTTACCTTTAGACATATCTGGTGTTTAGTAACTCCTATAATTCTCCAAAAGCTAATTGTTCTACAAATGCATAGATTACAACAATCAACCATCAATCTTATTTCACAAATACCTAATTTATATTCCTAAAGTGAAACTTGGTTTTGATATAAGAGAAGACGCTCTGAGCAACACTCACAACCTTTACCTGCAACACATTTACATGTTTACATATACAAGATGATACTACCTGCTTGAATTAATTTCTACTTTGGCAACAACTGAAGTTTGTTGACAGTCACTAGACCCTCTGGCTGAAGTTTGTGAAGCCTGGACGGGGCTGTCCATTGAGAGTCTGGTTATTGGTGGATGACTGAGGCATGTGAATCTGCTGCTGCTGCTGCTGTTGATGTGGTTGTGATTGGGAACTGGGAAAATGATGCAAGGCCTGCTGATGGGAGGAAAATTGTGGAGTCAAGCCTCGATTGAAAGGATTTCCATTGGCAGGTGGAATCTGACCAGTTGCTATCTTAAGCCGCTGCACTTCTTCCTTTAATGCTTCATTCAGAGCTGCAGACCACAGAATAACACACAAACACTAATTACTGAAAATTCTGAATCAGTTAACAGAAATAATTGAATGAGAGAAAAAAGAAAAAGAAAAGAAGTGGTCATGTTTGGAAAAAGATTATTCATATTGTATTCCAAGATCAGATGCATAGCTACACATTTGCAGTCACAATAGAGGCGACACAAATTGAGACATTCATATCATTATATTCTGGAAAGAAAAATATTTAGATAACACAGGGAGCGATCAAAATTGTAAGTGCAATTAAAATGTTAGATCTATCAACTTGAGATGTATAGAAAGGCTTATCTATTTGATTTAGTTATTCAATCTCCATCATATTAATAGCAAGATATCCTTTTGACATGCATCTTACCGTCTCTAAGTTGTGCTTGTTGCTCCATAGCCTGTAACCGTAGTTTCAGCTCCTTATTCTCTGCTGTTAAGCCAGTAGTGTCTCTCTGCATCAATAAAAGAATATACTACTTTATATCATTTTCCATGTTAGTTTCTCTCCCTGTATAATAAGCATTTATTAATAAAAGAAAATAAGAGAATAATGACAATAAGATGGATGCGATATCCCCTCAATGGATCATAGATACAAAAAAGGAAAACACCGACAGAGTGAAGCCCCACTAGTAACTTATTAGGTTTTTTGATAAGTTAATGAATGCACACATGTAACCTGGGGTGTTATCCATCTACCTGGCAGGTTCAGTTAACAGTGTAGAATTATGCACGACGAATAACAAATTTACATAGAACTATAGTGTGAAAGGAGACCAAATCAGAAAAGAAAAGGAACTTGATCTGACAGCATGCTGTCAATACATTATTATTATTATTCAAGAAGCACAATGTATTTATCACACACGCACGCATACATACATGTAAAAGAGTGTACCTACCGTGTGGAAAAACCCATCATATATGAAAATATAAGACAGATGTCTATTTCAAATGCATGTTTCTACATTTTTGTAAAAATTGAAATGATGTGAATCAAGAGTTATATTATGGCCCCATTTTTTTCTCATACAAAATATTCTTCCCAAAATACAGTTTCTGCATTTTTGGCATTTGGGGCACAAAGGAAAATCAGTTAACAGAACTATTTTTCCAAGTCAAAAGTAAAACTAAGCCATTGTCAGACGAATTATTTTCCAAACTTCCACAAATTTATAAAAAATAGAAGAAACCTGTAAGAGAATCACATAGGCACATGTTTATTACCTATCAACCACCACCAATTATTCATGACCACCGCCATCCAACTTATGCTATTTGAAATAAAACACAGCCTAAAATGCAACATCTCATAATTTGCAGATTGATTACTAGATAACAGTGCATATCTACCAGAGTCTAGAGGGGCGTGAATATAATCTTTAATAAACATTTAACCAAAGCTTAGCCGGCAGTTTAGATAAAATTTCCAAGCATACATCGTCTGAAGATATTGCAACAACAGGAAGCATATAAATGTTCCTGTTTGTACAAAAAATTTAAAAGCCATTCAGATTTCAAAGAGAGCTTGAACTGTGACTTAATTGGTGTTTTTGCTTTATTTTCTTTCATAAAGTTTTCCCACCTCTCTAAAACAATGCCGTTCAGCCAATTGAGTCATGGGAATGCAGGATTTAGTTCCAAGCCAACAGTAAAAGGCCTAAGAGCCTCTATGGCAAAGTGAACTGCCATCTTTGTTGGTTCAGAGTTTTTCTAGGACTACATACGCCCACTTTGAGAGCAACCTCATTCCCATTCTTGCTAAGCTTTCCTAAGTTTGATAGCCATGGAAAGTTCTATGTAGTCTCTTGGTAAAGGTTCTAGATACTTGTGTCAGGGGCAAAGGATAATGCCTGCTGGCTCTTGTTATAGTTTGCGAGTGCAGGAAAGAAGTGGTAAATTCCTATATGATATGAGATATTTAAAATGAGAATAAGTTGCATACCAGAGCGGAATTTTGCTAAACTAAGTTTGAAATGACTAAACGAAAATTTCTATTGTAGACCTAACCCTTATTTTTAGGCTAATGTCTTAAAAATCCCAAACTTTAGTGCATGTACAAATTCCAGTCCAATGTTTTCCTTATGCTGATTATGCACTTAACTTTAGGGTGTCAGTGTTAACCATAGCCTATCCCTAGTATTGACATTATTTGGGCAAATGCTGGTCTTAAATAGATGGAACATATCATGCTGGTATGCCCAATGATTCCTCAAATGCACATGCTACACAGAAACTATGACAATATTAAAGAATGATGGCATGAGGATCTATTTTTTAAGAAATGTAAATGTGCATGTCTATTTTGGAATCCAAAGATGTCATTCCAAATCATATCTATGTAAAACTAGAAATATCAAAATAAAATACAAAAGATAATTCTAATTGACACCAACAACCTGAAATTGAGAATGAAATTGGCAAATTGAAAGGCGGGACCAAAATTGACACAAACATAAAAGTTTGCAATTTTTAGATGATCTATATAATTGCTTGTTGATATCTTAAAATTAGCGACAGTACTGTCACGATCCAGGATCATCGCTGTTCCTGGACAATGATGTATGGAAACATATAAAAAAAGTTTATGTGATATTTTCTGCATAATTAACTAATATTAACTGTAATTCAGGATTATGATATCCACATCAAATAAAATATTTTGCCAAATATGCCCCTTTGATCAACAGCATAAACAAATTTCACATGAGATTAGCTAGATATGAAAAAGGATATTCATTTACACAATTTACAGAATGAGATGTCATCTCATTTATTATGGGATCCATAAAAGTTTAACCTTAATTAGTATTGTATCACTTTATACTATTAGGATTTTATTTTTTCATCCAATGGCTAATACTCATGGGATCAACAATGGTCCTAGAACACTATAGTTTGACATTAAAATAAATAATTTTTTTGTTCTTTTCTGTTAAGTAATTGGGAAAACACATTGTGTCAGTGGACCAGAAACAAAAAAGTCAGAGGATCCTGTCAAATCTGGTTGATAGTTAGCTCTTTAGTTATATGATAGTGCATCAGTAGCTGTGGCTTAGATGAGCACAAAATGACAAATTAAGCAACCTTTTTCTATTGCACAACCAATGATGAGAAATGCCTGTTTAGTCGCTTGGTGCTTGTATGTAGCCAAATAAAAACACGATGTTATCATAGAAAGCTTGATTAATGTCAGAAAACAAAATTTTTTTATCAAAATAAACATCATATTATTCCAACCTCAAAAGTTAATTGGCAAGCACAATTGGCCTCAAAACACATGGCAATCTAACTAATGAGCCAAGTTAATTACCATAATGGTAAAATATTCAGCAGATAACGTAAAAAAGCAATATCAATGTAAAATTTTATACTAAAATCAATATCTTGCAATAAATGATCAAATGGGTCCAGCACTGATTAGGAATGCATAACTCAGAAGGCAGGAACAACTGAGTTAAAGCACCATAAAATACTAAGACATGAGAAGAACATCCTACAACATGGTTCAAACACAAAAATGGCTCATATAAACTTTGTAATATGGGCATGACATAACTGACAAATGAAGCAGCATGGATAGGACAAGATGAATGCCCCAAACAAACATGCATGTTGAAGTGCGACAGGTTGAAGTAGCAAATTTGATAAAGCAGTAATATTCCAACAAAATTTAAGTCTAGAGTTATCGGCAGTAACTGATTGATCACATTTACAGAAACTTCTGAAATGCAACCACTTTTCATCCATACACATTGAATAAAATAATCATACATAAAAACATATGGTTTACAAAAGATTACTTATTTACAGTAGAACAATAAAGAGTGCATGAAAAGTTCATAACTTCTAGTTTTATTTTAATTTATCATGTAACTTACAAATACTACAGCTGAGCATGTCTCTAACAGAACAAAGAATCAGTTAAAAGCATGTTATTGGATTATTCGCACTTGGCAAATAAATATTGGAGATTACTGAAAGTAATACGAAAGGCACAATTTTTTGAAGCAAAACAAACCAAATCCATAGTTCTGTTTGTTTGACAAGTGAGATAAACCATCAAGTTAAACCAAATTCCATATTCCATACATACCTGCAACATAGTAACCTGCGCAGAGAGGGTGGTCGCTTCTGTCTGAAGCGTCTGCACCTTCCTCTCCAACTCACTAGTGTACCGTATTTTCCTCTCCTTCGACCTTGCAGCAGATTGCCTGTTGGCAAGAATCCTAGAATACAAACAAATTTGAAAAGAAAACCCTGCGTCAATTTCTCAACAATCATCCTCTTCATAATATACTGATAGAAAAATGGGAAC
The DNA here is from genome assembly GCA_947857235.1 of Jatropha podagrica. NCBI lineage: Eukaryota > Viridiplantae > Streptophyta > Magnoliopsida > Malpighiales > Euphorbiaceae > Jatropha > Jatropha podagrica. The sequence goes on along the minus strand of CANUEP010127460.1, from coordinate 314,897 downwards.
TTGGACCGGAAGATAAAGATATACGTATAAAGCTCAAGTACAGAGCAGATTCAGAGAAAGATTGAAACCCATAACCTTCACTACCCAATAATTTATCTAAACCCCCTAATCCTATCTTTCCATTTAAGAAAGAAAAAATTGGCAAGTAGCACATCACGAGCGATCCATAGAAATACATGCAAGTTATAAGTCATTCCAAGCAGAAAATCCAAGTCAAGTAAAACAGAAAAGAGACTTTTTCCCCCTTATTTTTTTGAGTTGAATTAGAAACAAAATGACAGACCTTTTAGCTCTCTTGGGATCGATCAAAGCAAGTTCAGCAAGTCTATCAGGACCCATGGCTTTCTTAACACCGTCTATCATAAGAGACTCTATCTCAAACGACGATGTAGACCCGTCCATCGAATTGCTATGTCTATGATGCACTCTCCTCTCTCCCGTTCCCCCTCCTGCCCCAGGCGCTGCAGTCGCCATAGCTTTCCCGCCAAATTTCTCATCTCCGCCGCCACTCGAAAGGCCCAACCCATCAAAGAAATCTGAGTCAACAGACAGGCTCCGAAGATGGTTAATGGGTTTCGGCTTTGTACTCGGGCCACTGTGAGACACCGATGCAGAGTCATCGGAGACTGAACCGGAATCGACGGCCATAGGAGCTCCGCTGCCGCTGCGAGGCGGAGTAGGAGTTGGGAGGTCGAGAGAAGAAAGGTCGAGGTCCGATGGGTCAAAGAGAAGGAGGTCGTCGAAGCGGAAGGAGGTGTCGGAGTGGGCCCGTCTGTGGTAGGACCCACGCTGTGGGGTGTCGGGCATCTGCTCTATGTCCATCGTCATCGGCTGCTTCCCGATGAACTTTGACGGGTCCATTTCCCTTCCAGGTGGCTGTGGTGGAGGTGGTGGTTGTTGATTGATCGACTTGTGGGTGTAATCAAGTTAAAGACCAACTGAAATACAGCGATTTTATTTAGTTTTGTAGTGTTGTTGGTAGCAGTAGAGCTCTAGAGCCGAAGGGTATGGTTGCAACAAATTTTGACAGCTGCTGTGATAAATTATATATATACGCAGTCTTTCCAAAATGGTATCACGTTAGTTTTGGTGTCTTTATTTATCATTTTTTCTATTTAATATCTTAATGAAAAATTATGATAATTAAATATCTAAATTTATATATATATATATTTTAATTTAGTGTCTCTTGCTGATGTAGACACCGGAAAAAATGTCATTAATTTTATCACATTGTCTACCTATGAGAAAAAATATTTAGGTCTCTATGGGTCTCAATTGCTTCCATTAGATGTTTAGATTGTTCATGTCAACAAGAGATATCAAATTGAAAAAAAAAAAAAAATTTAAATATTTGATTGTCATCAATTTTTTATTTAGACATCAAAATAAAAAAAATGATAAATACAAGCACCAAAAATAACATTTTCTCTTTAAAAAAAATTTAGAACATTGTAAACAGCTAATATTATTTTAAAAATTTTAATTATATAAAATATTAAAATAAAAATAATATATTTACATTAATAATTAAAAACAAGAATAAAGTTCAGTTTGCCCTCCTTGAACTTAGACATAACATACAGTTTGCCCAAAAATTAATCTTTTATACAAATTACCCTTAAACTTGTACCAAAAATACCAACTACCCAATTTTTATTAAAAATATAAATTATTCAATATAAATCGAATATATTAAAAAGGTAATTATATATTTGATCTAAATCAAATATAATTAAAAAATAATAAATATTTTTCCAACCAAATATTTCAATATAATAAAATCTTTTTCTAATTAAATTTTTGTTAAATTATTTTTAAATCAAACACCGAAAATTTTTATAATTTTTATTATATTTTTAAATAATTTTATTTTCTAATTTTAAATTTTTAAGTAATTTTTTATTAGTTAAAACTATAAAAAAAACTTTTAATTAAAATTAGACAATTTGTTCTTTTGGTGCAAGTTAAAGGGATAAATTATAAAAAAAAATTAATTTTTAGATAAATTGTATATTGTGCCCAAACTAAAAAACCAGAATGAGCCTGAAATCTTAAAATTATGCGTGGATTTAGAAAAATAAATTGTTTAGGAAGGTGAAATCCAATTGTATCTTAATGATCATTTTCTATTTTTGACAACATTTGTATAAAATTTTACAAAACACTAATATTCATAAGCTAATTGCTATCAACTGCTAACATTAATTATTTGCAATTGTTATCAACTGAACAGTTGATCTAAACAGGCTTTAAGAGACTAGAATGAGCCTGAAATCTAAATTTGAATTGCAAAATCTAAATTTAACGAAGGAACATATTTGACTACCAAAGTTCAAAAAATAAAAATCTATTTAATAAATTCTTCAAACAAATTGCATAGCTATCCAAATAAACATAAACCAAAGGCAAGAGAAAAGAAAAATAAAATACTCCATATATAAATTAGAGAGATAACAAACTCCATATAACATGGAAATAAATCATAAGAAAAAAAAATATGAACCGCTATCAAATTGACATGTGCCAACAAACAAAGATCACAAATTTATTTTTGATAAAAATAACATTAAATTTTATATAGAGAAAAAAAAAAGAAATAATTCCCTCATATCTACATTGATTCTTGAGTTTTGATGGAAAAAAAAGAGAATTTTTAATGGAGGAAAAATAAGTTTTTTCCTTTCTATTATAATATATTTATCAATATTCGAGAAAATAAGTTTATTTTATAAAAAAATCATTTTAGAGCCTATTTGATGTAACTATTCATAATAATTACAGCAGTTGTTGATAAATGATAATTGGTGGCTAATATATCAATAAGCTGAAAAATATTGGTATTTGAAATTTTTAGTAATAGCCGCTGCTAAAATATAAAATAATTATTTTTATATATTATGATATGATGTATATTTTTGTTAACTTTTAAGGTTAGTAACTTAGTATATTTTTTATTCTGTTGTGTTATAAATAAAAAATATTAATTAAAATTTTTGAAGAATATTCAATACAAATTTTATTATTATTTTTAAATAACCAAAAATAAAATTATAAAGATATTAATGTGAAAAAAATATTAAGACCCATTAGCTATTATTTCGAATTAATATTTTGAATGTTAATGTGAAAAAAATAGAATAACTTAGTATTTTGAATTAGTTAAAACACTATTATTGTGTTCGATAACTTGATATGTGAACTAGCTTTTACAGAATAAATGAGTATTTTTTAAAATGTTTCAGTCTTTTCACATAAATTATTTTACAACCTACCTTTTATTAATTTAAAATCCTTCTTTATATTTTTTTATGCTTGGCTTGTTTATAATTTATAGTAAAAGAAAGAAAATGTTTATTTATGTATTTACAGTTAAGCTCAAGAAAATATTAGAAATTAAAAGAATTGATCCTTAAAAATATTACTACCTCTGTTCCATGATACTTGTCACATTTGATAAAATAATTTATTTCAAAATACTTGTTACATCCATGGTTTTAAGAAGTAATAAATAATTTTTTTTCATGTTTACCTTTTGCATATGACTAATAATTATTACTTCAATTTAATGGTTTTCTTAGAGAATCAATATTAAATTAAGGGTAATATAGTCAATTTATTTAATAATTTATTATAATTTAGACAAATTTAATAGTTTTTTAAAAAAAATGCGAAATTCTAAATGTGATAAGTATTATAAAATATAAATAATAAAAATTTTCAATTTTATTTATAAAATAGTGAATATTTAAATTTTTGCTCCCTTAAATCTTAAAGTTTAGGTTTAGTTTAATCATTTTTTATAATGAATTTAATTATATGGTTATAAGTGAAAATTCTATGTGAATATTTTAATGTTCTTGTTTCTCGTTTTAATTTCAGTTATCAATCAAATTTATGATTTTTTACATTTCAGTGTATATAATTATATTAATTTATATTTATTCTACTAAATTTTATATTTTGTTCGTATTAAATTATTATTTTCATATATTGTCCCCACTAATTTGATTTTCTAAATTCGCCCATATTAACAACCTAACATTTAACAGTTAATATTTACGAGAATAGCTAAATTTGTCGACTAAATCTCCACTAATATTAACCAACTTTTTTGTAGCTTAAGAAAAATATTATTTTTGTTCCTAAATCTCGAGTAAATATTCAGTTTATCCATAAATCAACTTTTTAGCTAATTTTCTCTCCAAATTTAATTTAGTTCAAAGAATCAATTTCTTTTTTTTTCATTACGCTAATGTCCCTATAGCGTGATTCAGTGATGTAATCTTAATAATTATTCTACTATAATATATTATTCAAAAAATGAAATAGGAAAAGTAATTTTCCATCTTAGAGGATAAAAAAACAATTAAATTTCTATGACTAATAAACATATTTTAAAAAATTATAATAATATTAATATTTTTTTATTTTTTTAAAAAAATGTATTCTCATACGAAAAATTACTTTTTTTTGTGTAAAATTTACTGTTTTTTTAAGTAGTAGTAATGTCTAATTCTAAGCAAGCAAGAACAAATATATACAATACATATTAAAAATTATATATATTTTTCTATGAATTTAATTATATTTTATTTTTTTATTTGTTTATTTTATTTCACCTGAATAAATTTTAAAATAAATAACTATACAATTTAAACATGGTATCAAATAAAAAAGAATATAAAGATAAACAAAGAAATAAAGAAAAATAAATATATATGAACAGAATACGAAAGATTATAAAAGAAATAAACAAAGCCCTCACTCCTCCCTATATCCTCGATGTATATGCAACGGTGGTTAAATAGATTGATTGTATGAGGGGTTGATCTTTACAAAGAGAGAGTAAATTGAAATGTAGATGCGTAATAAAGAATGAGACAAAAACTATGGAGGCATAATAAAAAAAGAGATAAATAAATATTATCTGTTAATTAAAAATTAAAAATTATTTTTTTCAATTATCTTAAAATAAATCCATATTTGTGAAATGTTCAACAACATCATCCAATAAAAAATTTTACAAAATAAAATAAAAATTATATAAATAGATAGACGTGTATTGATAAGCAAATAAACAGATATTTAATTATTATTAATTAACTAATATCGTTATAAAATATTTAAAAGCATTTGATCAAGAATTTATAAAATATAAAAATAAAGTTTTAAATAGATTAGGTTGAAGGATTAAATTAGATTAGGTTTCAAAATTGTCAAGTATCATTATTATATATTAAATATTAAATTAAAAAAATTAATTAAGTTAATCAATCATAGAAAAATAAAGAAAGACTTCAAAGAAATCTAAAAAAAGAAAAATAAAATGCGGAATAAAGAAAGAGTCTTAAACCTTCTTTTTATTTCAAATTTCATATATATATATATATATATATATATATATATATATATATATATATATAATCAGTAATGATATTTTATTATTATTATAATATATTTATTTTATTTAAATTTTTTGCTCTATTTATCTAGAATATTTATTTTTTATTTTTTTTCTTCTTAGAGTATATTTAAAATAAATATTATATGCATTTTTAATATAAAACTCTAATTGTGATAAATTTCTTCTAACTACATTTATTTTAAAGCTATATTTAAAATTTTTTATATATTATTCAAATCACATTTAAATTCAATTAATCTTTCTTGAAAGTAAAAATAAATTCAACTAATCTGAATTATATCACAAATGTTTTAACTTTGAAACTATTTAGTGAATTACAATTTAAAAATTTTAAATAAAATAAAATATATTGTCAAACTGAAAAACATATATATTCCAACCATAGTTGATTAAAAACTACATTTAAATATTTTTATATATATTATATCATTCATTATATTTACTAGACGTTTTTTATGTAAAATGTTCATTTAAATTAATTTTAAATGACTTAAATTGAAATCGAAACATTTAATTTTCTGTTTAATTAAATTTTTATTATTAATAATTTCAAGTGATGATAAATATATTGATAATAAATAATTATTTATTATTTACTGATTATAATAATTATTTATGTAAATTAATTACAACTAATAGAAAATTAAAAGATGCAATGGTTCTATGGTTATATATTTATGCTATGCATAGATAATTTAATATTAATTTTAATATTTAATTTAAATTCTTAAATCTCAATTTTTATTAAATTGATATATAGATAAATAATTTATAATTTGTAACATTTAAATTTAATTTAATAAATATATTTAAAAATTTTATAAATTGGAATTATGATAATAAAATATTTTTGAAAAATATATAATAATAATAATAATACAAAATAAAATATTATATTTAATTTTATTTATTTATATAGTCAAGTAAAAATTTATGATTTTTTTAGCTGAAAAATTTATGATTTTAGAATGATTATTTTTGTGCTAATTATTTATTTAATTTTTTACTAAGTTAAATGATTATTATTTATTATTATGTCTTAGCATTTATACTTTGTATTTATTTATAAATTAATTTCAATCAATAATAAATTAAAATAAAACACTTAATTACCATACTTATAAAATTTTATAATATTTTTAAATCATATGTGACATAATTTAACTTTTTTAATCCTACATGGCACGATGTAGAATTCTACTTAACACTTTTTAAGAAAATGCTATCTGCTTTATATGTATACTAGACGATCTTGTGCACTTTGCGCGAATGTAAAAAAACATATTTTTTATTTAAATTATAAAATATATGTTTTGAATAAACTTTTAAAAATTTAAAATGTGAAGAATAATATTATACCTTTTAAGAGATGTGTGAGTTTTTTAAAAAAAAATTAAGACGATAATTTTAATATTTATTTATTGTATAGTTTGCAATATATGTTGAGTATTTTTTAATTAAAATTTGGCTTATAATTTGTGTCACTATTTGTGGTTTTAATTTGAGGATAAATTTTTGTATCCCTTTCATTTAGTTAATTTTTTATTGTTGATTTTCTTAACAATAAATGTTAAATCTTTTGATTCTTTTTATTATTGTTTAAAAGTTTTCTTTTTTTTTTTTTAAATTTATCGCTTACGAAATTAATTTATTTTTAATGCGCCAACTCAGTTACTTATAAACAATTGTGCTTTTTAATATTCAATGTAATAAAATCCACATAAAATATTTCTTTTCTTTATTTTCTCTTTGACATCTCTTATCACTTTAAAATCTCTCTCAATTAAGATAAAAAACAATAAAAGCCACACAAGATATATATTTTTACTTCATTTTCTCTTTAAAATCTCTTCATTTTCCCTTTGTAATCTCTTTTTGAAATCTAAAATCTCTCATAATTAAGATAAAAGAAAATACTCAAATATTAAAAATTCTCTCCCCTCAAATAAAACGTCACATAGGATAGAGAAAAAACTCACTATCCTCCTTTATATATATAATGATATAATGATAATAATAATTATGATCATTAAATTTTAAACGTTTAAAGAAGAAAAATATAAAGGATTAAGAATTACAAAAGTAATTATTGAATTTGAAAAATTAATTTTGCAACATTTAAGAAAAATGTAATAATAGTGTAATAATGATTATTGAATTTAAAAAGTTAAAATTGAAAAGTTGAAGGAAGGTGTAATAATGGTTCTTAAATTTAAAAATTTAAATTTGAAAATTTAAATTAAAAAAGAGTAATTAAATTGTATGTAAAAATATTAAAAGAAAATAATTGAACTTAAAGTAAAATTTTTTAAAGCATGTAAAAATGAAATTCTAAAATTTTAAAGAGTTCTACTTTTTAAATATTATGCCACGTGGGCAACTAAAAAGCCTTTAGATCCTCCCTTATATATATAGAGAGAGAGAGAGAGAGGGAGAGATTGATTGGGGTGCAAGTGAAAAATATTGGCAAAACAAGGGGGATAAGCAATAATAACGAAAGAATTAGTATATAGAAAACGGTGCAGGGGACAGGTACAATGTTGGGGCCCAGCAGGAAACGACCAACTACCATTAGGTATCGGCCAGCCATTAGCCATTTGTCTTTCTACAACTCGACTGGAAAACAGGAGCGTGTTGACTAAGCGTCGCGTTTTGAGAGAGCGTGTGCTTTGGCTTGGTTTATATCTCCTTTACGGTGGTTAAGCTCTCCAAAAAGTAATAACCGACGGGCCGCCGTAGTAGACTCTTATCTTTTATATATTAAATTAAAATTGGAAACTTGTTATTGAGTTCAAAAAATACAATCGAATTTAAATTTTGTTAAATTAAAAACTATATATTTATCTATTGAATATAGAATAAATCACAACTTTCATTAAATAATCAGCAAAAAAAAAAAGCCAAAACGGCCAAAAAAATTCCTCAATTTGAACTTTTAATTTTTCGCCGATTTTATTAATAAATATATGCACACTAAGACATAGTCTAGTAATAAATATATGAATAACCGACAATTGATACGGTTCAATTTTTTTTTTTTTTTATACAATAGAAATTCTTTATAAATAAAAATATGAAATTTTAGTTCTTAATTTTTTTATAATATATACAAAGATAGATACTCAACCATTGTATAATTGTTCTTTCATTCACATTACTCCGCCAAAATTCTAACCCTTTGAGACATTCAAACAAGTGAAGCCTACTAATTCCAATCATGTTGATTTTTGACTAATGAAAATATCAAAATTGTGTTGATGGAAAATAGCACACCAAATTAGAATTAAAAAGCTCTTGAAAATTGATTGCAAGAGGTTGGCTAGTCACAATATCATTATCACCATTTTTGTTTTGTTGAAAGAAAAGTTCCTTTAGGGTCAAAGATTATGTAGCTTTTCTTCCCAACAATTGCTTTTCTTTTTCTTACTTTTCTTTTGGGTCTATTTGTGTGGTTTAGAGTGTATTTTCTTAGTAGAGAGCAAACCGTTAAATCGAACTAAATCTTTTTTGCAACAAAGCAAACTGAATTAAAATTGAGGTTTGAACTAAATTGATTTGGACCAAACCCATTGGTTCGATCGATTTTAGTCATTTTTACCATTTAGGTGTGGTTTAAATTCAACTGTTAACTCTCTACTAAATCAACTTGAACCAAATATTAAATTTAATTCAGACTAAATAAATTGGCTAATTGAACATTTCTTGACACCTGACCAAATCGAACCGAACCAAAATGAGTTTGTTGGTAGTTTTGCACACTCCTACATTCTAATTCTCCTACAAAGTTGGTGGCTATAGGAAAAAATAAATTTTTTTTAAAAACTTTAAATCTGAATTATTAGAGAAGTTAATTTAATAATTGAATTATAAGTGTATACTGAGCTACATAAAAGCCCTAAATATAGTTTTTTTTTTTATTATTGAGGAATTTAATAATTCAAAAGATGAATATATAATAATCATCTACTACCTAAACCGATTTCAAATGCAAAATAAAAAAGAATAGCTAAGCATCTTCACACATGGCAATTTGGCAAGCACATGGAACTTGTATTTTTTTTAATGTGAAAATAATATAATATTCTGATAGAAAATAATAAAAACAAAAAAGGAAAACTATAGACTATAGAAAAGAAATTGTAGGTCACAACTGAAAACTAACAACTCATTTTACTATTTTTTTCTTCTATGAATTTGGAAAAAAAAAAAAATCATGATTTGAATTATTAATTTCTTTCGTAATGAAGTAAAGTTATTAATTATAAGCTCAAAGACATGTAGAAAGTGAACACTGAGGTGAGCTTTTTTATCTTCGTAAAAGGAATATTATTTATATATTTTTATTAAAATTTAGCTATCTATTTATTATATTATTTTTTTTAAATTAAATTGATTTATATGCATAATATATTATGTACAAACATTTTTTTTATTTATTAATTATAAAGTTACTATAAAAAATATTTTTATTTAATATTCTGTCATTATATTTATTATTTTAAAAAACAATTTACTAAATTAATTTATTTGTAAACTCACTTTAATTAATAGTATGTAAGAACAAATTTTGATAATTCGAATCGAGTAGTTTGATAAATCAAGCTCATTCATGTCTAAATATTTTTTCCCTTCTCCATTTTTTTTTTGACGGTGTATGGTATTATTTCCTACATTCGTTCCCCCTTCTTCAATTATGGTTCTATAGCGACAGGATATTTATGAATTTGTTTTTCAAAAGGTGAATCATATGATGCAGTCTATTTCCTATATACTGAAAGCCAATAAACTAACAATAAGATAATGGATATCTAATCAGTCATTTAATTCATCTCAACCTTTCAATATTCATATCATAATGAATTAACCTTTGATATGGACTTCCTTTATTATTATTATTATTATTATTATTATTATTTGGACATTAAGTTATCTTTTAGTTCATATAATATGGACCTTCTTTGGTTGAAAATGTTGTATTTCCAAGGAAATATACTTATAAGAAATATAATTTGAATATGTCTTGCATCCAAATCAATTTTTTAGAAAGTAAATTACTTTCAAATTATAAAATATAATAATATCCGTAATATAAATTTAAATGTATTTAGATAATAAGATAAATTGATAACATTCTTTAAAAGGAGGACGAAAATATAATTTTAATTTAAAATATCCTACTATCAATATTAAGGATCTGTTCGGTAAAATTAGTTGTTTTGATAGCTATTAATGGCGTTTAGTTGTTAACTGTTTAATTAATGTTTCATGAAATGCTAAAAGCTAAATGTTACATTAATTAACTTTTCACAAAAAGTTACTTTAATCTCTAAAAGTTAATCCAAACGTCACGGTACCGAATAATATTTTGACCAATATTCAGTGTTTTGACTGATTAAAACTCTAAAAACTATTAAAAAGAGGTGTTGTCAAACAGCCTAAATTTGCTTACTCATTATCCATTGACAAAAAGAAAATCTTTTTTCCCCTTTTTCAGATCAATTTTTAATTTCTGGTCCCTATCTCATCTCTTCACTTTCAAAATAATTCCCTTCCCTTTCACCCCTTTTCGTAACACATACTACGCGTAGGAAATGGAAAAGATTAAAATAAATAAATTTTATAATATAAATATTCTGAGATTAGGTATAGTCAACCTGCCAAGTCACTGTATTAGATAGTTTAGGTTTATTTGCATGCGTGCAAATGTTGTGCTGTCTCAAGAGCCGTCCTCAAGGCGTTCAATTCCCCGAAAATTCTCCGTGATAATCTATTCTATGTATATAACTATGAAAATCAGAGAAGAATCATGAGATTTTTTATTGTGTCTTAATAAAATTTTAGATATTTTAAAATAATTTTAGTTATATTTAATTAAAATTATATTTTATTAATTAATTGAATATATTTATAAAATTTATTTTTTAAATCAATCATATGTAATTTAATTGTCTTCTCATTTATGTGAGCAGTGAACTATTTCGAGTTCGAATCTCGTTAATTATAAGTATTTTTAATAATTAAATGAGTAGTGTGTTATTCTTTATTGTGTAGCCCACAATATTATTTTGATCCATCAAGTCTCGTAATAAATAAAATTTTTTTAAATAAATATATATATATATATATATATATATATATATATATATATAATTAAACATTTCAAAATTTTAAGTTTTATCTTTACTAAATTTTTTTAATAAATATACATGCTAATGATATATTTAAAAATTTTTTATATTTTATTTATTTAATATTTAGTTCTTTTAGGATATAGATAAAAAGAGAAACAAAATATATTATTTTTATTAATATTATTTTTTATTGTATGATTTGATTGGATATATTTTTTAAAATAAAAATATATAATATTTTATTTAGGAGAGATAAAAGAAAGGAAGAAAATATTATATTATTTTTATTAATATTTTTTCTTTATATTTGTAAGATTTAATTGGATATATTTTTAAAAAACAAATTTTCAAATAGAATCTATATAATTAAACTTGAAATGATAAACAGTTGAAAATTTTAATTTAAAAATAATATAGAATATTTTATTAACATATTTATATATCTATGAAATTTTTTTTTTGTTAGGTGAGTTTTGAAAGAGTAACTTTTTATTTTCTTTTTCATTAATAATTTATAATTATTATTATTTTAATTTAATAAAAGATTTATATCTCCCTCACAATAAATAGATGATTTATTGATGATTAAATATTTTTAAATTTTTTGATATTTTTTCTCTTCTATCTTAAATTTATTTGTCTCAAAAGAAAATAATGTTTAAGAAACTAAAAAAAACTACAACTACATATTTTTGTTCAAATCACTTATTGAGATTTCAAGAATTTGTGTGTATGTGAATATATTTTTTCCTTTGATATATTAGAAAAGTAACACTGTGATTATAGTCAAAGTGATTTCTATTACTAATTCAGATTCTCTTTTCATCTTTTTCCTTTTATCTATCAATAAAAAATAATATATTATTATTATTTTATTATAATTGTGAATAAATACTAATTTGGGATTGAGGACAGGAGTTGGATAATGAATTACTTTAGAAAATGAAAATAATTTATTAAGTATTGCAAACAATTTTTATGATAAAGTGTAATATAAATTAAACCACTTATATTTATTTTAATATAAAAATTTATATTTTAATATATATATATAAGCATAGTTAACATGCAATGTACGTTATATACAAAATTAATAACCTATTAAATATTAACACATCATTAAAATATTAAAATTAGTCTAAAGTGGAACAATAAGGGAGTCATGGATTATCTTGCCAATTTTTGTAAGTTGCACATATATACATACTAATTTTTTAGAACGTGCGTTGCATGTAGATATTCATTATTTGTACTTATTATATATATATATATATATATATTTTTTATTTCAAAAATTTATTATATGTATCAACTATACTGAAATTGACATTATACCTATAAAATAAATTAAAAGACATTACAAAACTATTTATAGACTTTATATATCTAATTACAAATATTACAATAACCAATCATTAATATTGTATAAAATATTTGAAATAAATATCATTCTTACTTGTTAACAGTTTGAAAATCATCAATATCACCACAAGCGTAACATCTTAACGATAGATAAAAAAACTATTTAATCATATGCTGTAAAAATAATAATACGAAAAATATAATAATAAGGATTACTAAATTCAATTTCTTAGTAAGTTATAATTTCTCCAACTTCTCTTAGAAGTAATATTGAGATTATTTGATTGAAGGATTAAATATTATGTGACTAAATTATGTATTGTGTGATTCTTGTGCATGACCACTGGTATAATTATTTTGTTTATGATTTATTATATCATAATGCAGAGCATCAAGAAGTTCGAGTATCTCGTAGAGTTCGAGTTAGCAGATAGGAGGACTTAGGTCCATCTTGGTCTCATAAGGCGGGAAGAAAAATATTTTGTGTGTACTTTTTAATTTATAACTTTAAAAAGAAATAAAGAGACATAAATATACTAAATTATAATATATATAAATAACAACTATTCTATTAATTTATAAACAGAGAGAGTTAATACTTACCACAAGAAAAAAATATGATCGCAAATTTAATAATTTCAATTCAAAATAGCAAAAGCAACAAATTACTGATAGCGAAAATAATCAAAACTAAATATCTATATATAGTGGTATGATAAAATAAATTTTCAATTAAAATCGTATTAAAAAAATAAATTTCTAATTAGAATAAAATTAGATTAAAATTATAATAATAATTAGAATAGAAAAATAAACACAATGTGGTCCCAACTTAGTTATTAAGACTAAATTGTCTTTAATAATATTTTTTATCAATTAGAATACGCATGAGCGTTTTGGGGACCAAATGCTCTCCTCATTCATAATTTTATATATATTATAGATTATAGATAGTTAATTAGAATACTGTTAAAGAATAAATTTCTAATTAGAATAAAATAAAATTAAAATTATTATAATAATAATTAGAATAGAAAATAAACACAATATGGTCTCAATTTAGCTATTAAAATTAAATTGTCCTTAATAATATTTTTTATCAATTAGAATACGTAGGGGCATTTTGTAAACCAAATGTTTCCATTTCTACTTTTATATATATTATAGATTATAGATACATATATTAGCAAAACCAGAAAAAAGATTTAGGAGGAAAATTTTTCCAAAGTTTAGAGAGTGAAATTGAAAAGGAGAAAAAACATTATTTTATAGGGAAGATATAAATTTCTTATATTTTAAAAAGTAAATACTAGAAAAATTTTAAATTCGGAGACCCCACTGCTAACCACCCTAATTCCGCCACTAACAGCCCCCCAACAATTTTTTTTTTAAATACACAAAATATTGAAATTCTTTTATTTCTATCTCTTAAAATAGTAAATTTTTTTAATTTTGCCCTGAACTCTTGAAATAATTTTTTACCCCTAACTTTATTTCATGACTCTGTCATCGTTATATATGTATATATACGTGTAAACACAACTTACCAGAATTGATTTATATATATAATTAGATTTGATTTGGACAATTTCATAAAAATATAGAACTATACCTTTGGATCGGTTTGAATGATTTGGGTGATTTACGACACTTCATGATCTCTATGTGCAGTAATATTCTCTGGATATTGTTGCTGGTTAGATCTAAAGCAATTCAAAAGACTAAAACAAAGAACAAAGAACAACGAGAAGAAAGATTGCAAGGAAGGTATTTGGTGGCGCGGAGACACAGATGGCATGGGTTGAAAGAATGGTTTGTCAATTGTCCTTTCGGCTCTAACTCTGAGATGTGGCCCAAGAATTGCATATTTTTGTTTGTACGCAATTGGGCCATCTTGTTTGCTTCGAAGGGAAAATAATTAATTAGACTTGAGGGTTGATCAAATTAACTAATTCGTTTTCTATTTTATCAATATTAATTAAGAGTCTCTGATGTTTAATTTGGTAAAACTACTATGTCCTTTTATTTATTTTTCCATCATTTTGCCGTTAAAATGTGTAAGAAAGATGAAAATAGCCTCATAACTATGTAGAAAAAGATGATAATACCCTAGGTATTATAAATTTTACCGTAATCTCTCTTGTCCAGGAAAAAGAAAACAGCAAAAATCCAGAACAAGTCGCTTTGGTATCTTTTTGTTTAGATGACTTCTAAAAATAGCACATAATCCTGTCATTGTATGGTAGTTTGGGGTTATTTCTGCAGAAAAGAAGTGATTGAAACAAGAGTGATGGCAAGTGCCTGACAAAATTATAGGTGCAGTTAGTGGAACTGTGGAAGTAGTGCGGATTTTTCAAGGAAAAAGAAGAGAAGAGGGTCAAGAAAATACGATTCAGAAGGAAACCTGTGACTACAGCCATTTCATCAACCATTAACATCACCACATGGCTTTTCTTTCTCTCTCTCTCTCTTTACCGACGTCACCGCCTTCTGATGGTTCTAAAAGAAGCCGAGGTAGGCTTGCTGGCTCGGTAGCTGGCAGCTTCTTGTTTCTTTAGATGAGTTTAAAGAAACCCAGAAATTGAAAGGATAAATTATAAAAAGAAAGCTTTCGGCTTATTTTTTTTTTTCTTTTGGTGGGTTTTGTAAGTGGTGATTGGTCGATGAGAAAAGAAAATGAAAAAAAGGTTAATTAAGTATGATGATTTTTATTTATTACAAATTTCCTTTTATTTGAAAAAATGGCAAAGGAAACGATTCAAACCTGCCAACCTTTTATGTTATTTTATTTTTATTTTTTTTTTGTTAAAACAAATTTCCCATAGTTCTCTCACTAATCGATTAACTATCATCTAATTATGACCTTTTTGTATATTTGGCCTGTAAATAATTATTTTAGTGAGATTAACTCAAGGTATTATTGTCTTTTTCTATATAATTATGAGGTTATTTTCATCTTTTCACATATTTTAACAGCAAAATGATAGAAAAATAGATGGAAGGACTTGGTAATTTAACGGAATTAAACTTTGGGAACTCATAATTAATATCAATAAAATATAAGGATGAGTTAATTAATTTAATCAAATCTCATGAACTAATTAATTATTTTTTCTTACTTTAATTAGTTCAAATAATTGTAAAACTTTTAGTAACGTACATCTATCTATATCTATATAATAATATATAAACACAGAGCAGTTTATGATAAATGACAATCAAATGTAAGTCTTCCAATTTATATAGTGTAAGAAGAATGTAATTAAATATAATTATAAAGAGATAAGTTATTCTATATTTTCACATATACCTTTATCAAGATAATATCTATTAGTTACATCCCATTAAGATGATTTCATGAAATTAAATTAAAATTAAATTAAAATAAATATAGCCCAAGCCATTAAATTAAATTAACTTTCAGAATTTTAGATTTTAAGGAGAGCAATTATTTATCACAATTGTTAATTTATTTTATATTTTTAAATAATATTTTTATCAAGATAATATTTATTATTATATCCCATCAAGATAATTTCATTAAATTAAATTAAAATTAAGTTTATTGATAACTTAACTAATTAATATGTAGCTTAGAGTTGACATCCTCTCATTTCAATTTATTTATTATAATTTTCGTTAAAAAATCTCTCTTTAATGGAAAATAATTCTAGACTGACTTACCAAGACAACCAAATATGTTTTGAGTTGTCATGAGAGTATTATGATTATTCACTAATAAAAAAAAGACAACTTTTTTTTTTCTTTTAAAAATTCTTTCTTTCTTGGTAATAAAAAAATTATTGATTGATTAGTTTAGAGTATCGAATAGTTTTATGCACTAGGAGCTAAGATTGCATGGACACATAATATGAGATATGTGAATGTATGAAATATAATAATTTTTAAAAAAGTAGGACATTCAAATGCTTAAAACAAATTTGAGGGTATTTGAACTAAAATCCCATTTAAACTTTATTGTTGTATCATTTTTTTGTTTTAATTGCGAATATTGAAGAATCCATGCATTTATGTATAAAAATTAATTTTTAAATATAATTTGAGTTAGATAGATTAAAACTTAAAAATATCACAATCAAGTTAAGAGATTTGTATATAGGTCAATATGACCCATTTAACTTGTTTATGATACTAGACAGGTTATACGGGTTGTTTATGATTCCATACGACCTACTTAACCTATTTATAATATTAAATGAATTATATTTATCGTGTTGGTGTTGAAAAATTTGATATGATTATTAAAATGGTCATTTTCGTGTTAACACTAATCGTATTGCATGTTATACGAATTCGTGTCGAACTCAACATCTAATCCATTTGACACTCTTAACAATTTTTTTTATCCTTTAATATTGTTTCGCACATCATGCGAGTTTTAACACTAGTTTCAATATATAAGGTAACATCAAACAAGCAATAAAACCATACTGAATACATAAATTTTCCATGAACTTTATTATTTTAATTTTGTGGCACTTTTAATTTTTACTTTGTCCAATTAAACACTTTAATTTATACTTTGTCCAATTAAACACTTTAATTTATAAAACTACACCTATCAAGCACTTCAATTTTTAAAATAATTTTATTGAATACTTTAATTTGTAAAATCAAACAATCAAACACTCGTTAAAAAGCTGAATTTCTAAAAATTATTATTTCGAAAGTCATGCTAATTACATATTAAATCGATATTCTACAAATAAAAGTTAAAAATCCTAAAAATTATTGATATTAGTGTCTAAAAATTTATAATATTATTAAAATTTATAAGTATAAGTGCATGATGATTGATTTATAAAGTCCAAAGTGTCACAAGATTAAAATTATAAAATTCAAAAGTAAATTTATATATTCACCCATAAAACCAACATATAGAATTACGAGAGGCTAAGTGCATGAATTCACTGCAAAATTTTATAATACTCTTGACTTTTATATTGAAGCAAAACAATTTAATTTATTACAAAATTATAATTATTAGATTTAAAAATCATTCGAAATAAAATTGATTAAACACTTATTGATAGTTTAAAAATTTAAAAATTATTGTTTTAAAAATTATACTAATTAGAGATCCAATCAATATTTTATATATAAAAAACTAAAAATTTTAAAAATAATTATTATTATGGAAAATCAATAAAATTCACAATTTTAAAAGGTTCCTATAAAATTTGATGTGCCACATAACTTTTTACGAAAAGAAAAAATATATAAAGGTGAATTAATAGTCAAAGTAACGTTTAGTTATTAGACTTATGGACTGGCTGTGAAGATGCTTAAAGGAAAGGTCACAATACCCTATTAGGGGTTCCAGCCTTCGATTACTTCCATTAACGAGGTCGTAAGTGAGTATAGTAATATGGTTTTGTCTCACATTTATAGGGAGAAGCTAAAAATTGTGCAGATTGGTTAGCTATTTTTGTTTTTTTATTTCAACTTAGGTGTTCATATTTTATCCGATTGTCCTTTAAAGCTCCATCATTGGATTGTTCATGATGCTCCTGATATAGCATATTCTCGATTTTGTATCTAAGACGTGATTGCTTTCTCTTTTATACAAAAAAAAAAAAAAAGAAATTATAACGAACTAATAAAATTAAATACAAAACGAGATGGGTGAATAAGAAAATTTCTTTTATATATATATATATATATATATATATATATATATATATATAGTTGATGTCTAAAAGTTTTAGAATTTTAACGAAAGTATCCCATCAAAATTTATTTGCTTTTGGTTGTTCATGTATTAAAATAAAATTTTCATAGCGTGATTAAATATTTAAATTTAATGGTGATTAGTTTTTATAAATTATTAAATTTTTATTTTATTAAAAATAAAAGATTATATTTGTAATAATTTTAATTTATACAAAATAATTAAATCTAATTGTTAAATTTATTAAAACAAATTACTCCATCGTACCATCATTCGAAAATAGACAAGGCATACAAATGTTCAGGGTCTGTAAAGGCTACAAATGAATAGGACGAAAACACATTCCTTTCGAAATCATGGAAGACAAAAAAAGAACAATTGCTTGTGCTTTGATTTAAATCTAAAATGGACGGACATGATTGCCCACATGTACTCAACCAACCTTCAATTATTTTACATAAAGTTCTCATTTGCACCTTACTATTTCATATATTTTCCACTAATTAATGTTGCCAACACGGGCCATGTGTTGGACTTATTGTTCTGAATGGTCTCATCCACATCTTTTTGTTGTGTTTAGATAGAAAAATATTTTGGAAGGAAGAAAAATTCATGGAGAGAAAATGGGAGCTATGAACAGAAAATTGCACTGTCCATGATAATATTACTCACTGTCTTGGTTTTAATTTTAAAATATTCTAAACTTGAAATTGTGCTTAGTGTTTGTGAGTGTTTACCCCTCTTATTATGTTGTGTTTGGATAGAAGGATTTTTTAAAGGAAGGAAAATTTACCCCAAAAATTACATGAATCATCATGATTTTACTTTCTTGAATGAGAATTTTGAATCGGGTTGAAAAAGAGTCATGGGTTTTCCTTCTCTTATTTTCTCTCCTCTCAGTTACCCTGAAGCTATTGCAAATTGAAGAGGAGAAAGAAAGTTAGTTGACTGTAATTTTGGCTGTTTGTACTTTTGTACAATATGCATGACGTAACTTTTTCTTGATTTATTCTTATGCAATTATTGTTGCATCGTCTGTTTAACCATTGACCTCTTTATGATTGATTGGTCAAACATTCTTTCTCCTTATCTTTTTTGCATTTGATAAATTGGAAATAAACATTCCATCACTAGTGGATTACTCTAATCACTACTATCAAAGCATTATTGAGTAATGTATTATTTAAATTTAACCTAATTAGATTTAATAAGTTTTCAAGTTCTTATTTGAAAGATTTTTACCTTATTTTTTTAGTCTACTTTTAATTTAAGAATTTAATTAAAATTCTTAAATTAATTATTTAACATAATTTAGATTTTGTGTTTTTACTTCTCAACATTTAATTAACTTAAATCAAATCAAATAATTAATAAAATAAAATAAATTAATTTAGTTGGATTTTAGTCATATGACTGCTATAACCACTCTCAATGTATCATGTTTGTCAACTGGCTCTTATGACTTAGAGGCCATTAACATGTATATTATACCCTCTCGATGATTAAATATTTTTAATTTTTAATATTTTTTCTCTCATATCCTAAATTTGTTTGACTAAAAGAAAAATAGTATTTGAAAAACTGAAAAAAAACTAGAACTATATATTTTTATTTTAGATCACTTTTGATTTTTAAGGATATGTATATTCTATGAATATGTTCATTTGACTGATGCACTTAGTAATATTGTCATTGTAATCAAAATAATTACATTAACATTCTGACTCGTGCTATTTTTAAACAATTCAAATCACTTTTTCATTTTCTTTCTTTTACATAGTAGGAATATATTGATTAATCGTTGGAGATATAGGGTTCGGGATTGATTGATGACTTGATTTATTTTTCGGATATCTATTAAAATTTCAAGAATCTACATGTATAAATTAAAGGCTGAAATTAGATTTAAAAATTGATTGAATTTTATTTTGAGACCATTCATTATATAAAATAGAATTAAATATATAAAATTAGCTGTACAAGTAGTTTTTTAGACAAAGTGCAATGTAAATAAACATTATATTTATTTTAATTTTAAAATAAACTTATATTTTAATATTATATAAATAAAAAATTTAAACGATTAAAAAAAATAAATATAGTAAACGTGCAATGCACCGCATAAAAAGAGTATAGTTATTAATTATTAAATAAACCAAACAATTCTAGGTTTGTAACTTAAAGCTCTAAAAGAATTGGAAACTACTAAGACAAGTCTTGAGATTCTAGTTTTGAGACAAGAAAATCGAGCTGACCCTTAATCATACGGAAGAGGCTTAACTAAGTGGAAGAATCATGCCCAACTTGAAAGAATCTTGATCATCTGGGAAGTATTAGTCACGTGGGAAAAATATAGCAATCTGGTTTTATAGTAATAGAATGAGAAGACGAAGTGGTTAGGTTAGGTTCAATCTCACCAATGTTATTAAAAAGAATTTAATAAAAAAAGAACGATACGTTTTCATGAAAATCGTAATTATAATTGTTGATGAATTAATTAGTGATCCTAAATTACACGGACATGGAATCTCATAGGAATCAAATATCATTCACCAATCTTAGATATAGCATATTCTTACAACCCCACTAGAAAAGTCCAAATGAATATTCAATAGAAGATTGATTAGTGACGATACTTTTACCAAATTAAAAATAGTTTATTTTGTAACTTTTGTTAGATAAATGGTCTTTGCACAAAGCTAATAATTTATTTAATTTTGATTATGTTCCCAAATCCAATAGATATGAATAAAAAAGCATAACCACTAATACCATGGCCATAATTATTTTTTTAATGAAAAAAAATAGAAACATTAGGGAATTTTAGGATTTATTCAATAAAATTAACTATTTTGATACATGTTAACTGTTTCAGTAGTTCTTTATGAAACATTAAAGCAAAACATTATATGAGTTAACTTTTTACAAAACGCTATTTTAACCTCTAAAATTAGTTCAAATGTTATATGGGAGAAAAAGCAATTGACTATTAAAGGGATAAAATTTATACGATTTACCATTAAAGGGACAAAAACCAATAAATTGGACATATATATACGAGATCAATGAGACTCCATTAGAAAAGATGGAAGCCATTATAATAGCAATTGGGCTATTTGAGTGGGGATGTTTGATAGAGAAAGAAGCTCCCAAAACGGATTGATTTGGTAGATGAAAAAAAAAAAAAAAATAATGGTAGATGGTGGCATTCGTGTGGAAACCACACTCCCTCTCATTTACTAATATTATCTCAATCCCACCTCCTCCCTCTCAACTATTAGTGCTGTCCAATTCAGCAATCCATTTTCTTGGTCATTTATCAATTAGGTATCCTTTTTCAGTATCTATACAATATTTATACATCACCATGCACATACGACTGAGGCACAATGAAACTTTGGTACGTATGCATGCATAGCTTCAGCTTAAATTGGTATATTTGCGTTTTTATGACTAGGCCATCTTCTTGCACTATAGATCCTATGATGACTTATGGGCCTAATCCACCGTTGATGATATTTGGTAAAACTATCCAAACAATCACGATTTCAGGATTTGAATTCTTAACTTTATAAAAAGCGTGCACCTGGAAATTCAATCCATTTTTAGGTGATTCAATAACCTGTCAGTATTAATTAGTAATTCTTTAATCCATTTTCACTATTTAGATATTTTATTGAAATGAGATTATTTCTGACTATACATTGAAAAGAAAAATATAAAGCAAGAACAATGTTTGAAAATTTATATTTTTATTAGTTTGATCTACGAATGCTATATAGACACATGTATTGACTGACCTAAAATTCTGATTATATTTGTTGGGATGGTCCCGCCTCCTAACAAATTTTTTTTAAAAGAATCATTGATAAAATATTAAAATTTTAATTCCTAGCTTGTCATTGTAGACATGATCTAGACAAGTGTAACCCCTCAAAATATTTATTTCTTAACATAGAAAATCGAAAATTCAAATTATAGCAATTCCTTCTCCTTCTTAAGAATTTCTAATAGATATGCTGACGGATGTAGTTTCCAAGAATATATATATTATTGGAATGAAAACGTGAACCAAAATTATCATAATGTGAAAATAAAGAAATCTCCGAAATTGGCAAGTTTAAAGAACCTAACAACCAATGATTCATTAACTAACTAATGTGAATTATCAAATTATATTCTAAGCACTGATAATATTCACTCTAATTCAATCAACTGGCTGAAAATACTTGAGAAAGAAGGATTTATATATATAACCCAAGAAACTGATGCACTTGAAACGCTTGAAAATATGCATCTTTTCTTTCTTTCTTTTTTTTTTTTTTTCATTTTCACCATATATGGATGCAATTTATAGAAGAGAGCTGTTTGTTTTGTCTTGTTCAATGGTCATGCTTTAGTCATGACTGATGAGCTTCCACTCTAGTCAGGTATAACTGCATGCCTTAAAGTGTATATATGATCTCTCCTATTAAGGGTAGACAGAAGATTAGTCTTCTTTTTTCGTCTTCTTCTCGTGATTACCCTATTGGGAAGTGAATGGAGATAATTAAAATATTTATAATTAAATAGATGGTGAGTAGAAATCTAGCCTGTCGTCTATATGTAGCACAAGCAAATTTGTACTTACTTATAAGTTCTTCTTTCTAACCTTGTCAAAACCTCTTGCAAGTTTTTATTGCTTGGTTTTTCTTTACAAAGTGTTATATATGAGTATGTTTCATTTTTTTTTTTTTTTACAAAGAAAGATTTTATTTTTAATTATTATCTCTTCTTCATTTTAATTTTTCCATGTCTTGTTCTATGTTGTATTATCGGCAATAAATGAATTATATATGTATATGTATATATATATATATATATATATATATATATATAAATAAAGAAGATAAACAACCTGCACATATATGGCACTAATACTATAGCACAAGTAATAAACCTTACAGTTAATATACGTATCTAGCATGTATAAAGTATAACTTTCTACTAAATAAGTGTAACTTTCTTCTTCTTCTTCTTCCATTAGTGACCGTACCCCACTTTTGCCCTCCACCATTGCAAAGTTTTCTCTATAAATACCCTTATTCAGGGCGTGTGTCCTCCACACTTACACTACTCTTCTCCTTTTTAAAGACTTGCTCTCATTCCTTCAATGGCAAGCAACAACCAACCATCTCTCTCCAACACCAAATTCCCTCTGGCCATGAATGACGTGGAGCAACAAGCAACCCTAAGCCTTGAATCCAATAAGGAAGACGACTTTGACTACTCCAAAAGAGCGCAATGGCTACGAGCAGCTGTTCTTGGGGCAAACGACGGTTTAGTCTCCACTGCCTCGTTGATGATGGGTGTTGGTGCCGTGAAACAAGATATCAAGGCTATGATACTAACCGGGTTCGCCGGATTAGTAGCCGGAGCTTGTAGTATGGCCATAGGCGAGTTTGTGTCGGTTTACTCGCAGTTGGATATAGAGTTAGCTCAAATGAAGAGAAAAAAGGAAAAACAAGGAGAAGATAGAAATGTACAAGAAGATGAAGAAGAAGAGAAAGAAAAATTGCCTAATCCATTGCAAGCAGCTGCAGCTTCTGCTCTTGCATTTTCAGTTGGTGCAATGGTGCCTTTATTGGCTGCGTCTTTTATAAGAAATTATAAGGTGAGATTAGGGGCAGTTGTTGGGACAGTGAGTTTAGCTTTGGTGGTTTTTGGGTGGTTAGGGGCAGTTTTAGGGAAAGCACCTGTGGTTAGGTCTTCCGTTAGGGTTTTGGTTGGAGGCTTAATGGCTATGGCTATAACCTTTGGACTAACCAAGTTGATTGGGTCCAGTGCCCTGTGACTTGTTTTTAGTTTCTTATTAAGAACTGAAAACTTGTTAAGGTTCGGTTAACGTGGAGCAAAAACATAAGATGATTTCACGTGAAACTCACTTCACGTTATTGAAGACTCGAGTCAGACAAGTAGCCCTCTAATTAATTATGTATCCATCTTTTTTTTTTATTGCTCTTTTTTATTTGTTTTGGGGAAAGAGTCTGATTTCTTTTTCCTTTCTTTCTTTCTTTCGTCTTTTATTAAGTGGACTGTGTCTTGTAACAAAGATAAGTGTCTTTATTACTTTTGTTTGAATATGGGTTGTGACATTAGCATGGAAAAATGGTAGGGTTACTGTAAACATTTGAAAGGGGTTTGTAATTCATTGTTGAGTCTTTCTCTCTCATCATTATGTAATTTTAGTAGCAATAAAATATAAATGCTTACACACAAGGATATATCATTTTCATAGATAGAGACATCTCTTTCTCAATCATACAAAAAATAAGGATATAAAGCTTGCAAAATCATTATATCTTCATGCTTAAAAAATTATTTGTTGATAAATTTGCATATCAACGAGTTTTGGGACAAGGTTAATTTTCATGGACTAACAAAATACCCGCTAAAAATGTTTTATCTTTAATAAATTTATCTGGTGCGAATAAGATTTAGTTTTAGTCTAGTAGACTAAAGATATTTAATTTTAATATAAAAAAAAATTATTTGTATGTTCCCCTTTTGTTTTGGAATTGCAAAAAATTAATTTTTACAGGTCCCTTTTTATATCTCATAAGAAAAACTGCGTATCAAATTCAAAATTAATCTAATTAATAAAAGAAATTTACACTGAAGTTAATTAGTAATTCAAATATATTATTTCTATATAATATCAAAATTGCAACATATTTTACTTGTCAATTATAAGCTGCACTTAATGTTGCATTTCATCAAATTCTACATTGACAGAGACTAAATTGAATGGAGTTCAATTCATATCTTTGGAAAAACAAAATAATAGTAAGACAGTTCATTAGGTTTTCAATTCATATCGATTCATTCTTTCCATAAATATGTCGTGAGAAAATATATCAAAATCATTGTTGTCCATCCGAGTTAGAGGTTAGTTTCTTCATCGTTTCTTTTGCATAATGTTTCCACTTTACGTGATGATTGATTATTTGGTTTATGGAGCATTTCCATTTTGATTAAGTGATATTTGGATTTGTTTACCTTCGATTACTAATCGTTGTTTTGTTGATCTCTTGATCATCTTTTGATATCCATAAATCTTATTCTTGCGTCTTTTACTCTTTATTATCTTCTTTCACGTTCAAACTTGTGTTATTTGTGTAGATACTTGTATAAAAATACTTCTAAAAATATTAAAAATACTGTCTCTGCTGCCTAAGGAAGCCCACTCACTTAGAGAGACCGTATTTAGTAATCATGTATAACGGAATGCACTCATGGAAGATTAAATTCTGATCAAATAGACGGATGATCAAGATTTTAACCACCAGCCACCACCTCAGGTGGTAAAATTAATGGAACTTACGTAATTATTTATAGAAAGAATCAACATTTTGAAAATCGGGATTACTTAATTAATCAATAAAGCCATAAATTAATTGTACAATTTATGTAATAAAAATTTAACTTTTTGTATAAAATAAAATTATATAGTTTATAGTAAAATTGAACTAGATTAGTGATTGATTTGTGAATTAATCGGTTCAATCAATCAGTTCAGTTCAATTTTAAAATAATGGAGGTAACATCATCCTCATTTCACTATTAAATTTAAAATTATATTGCAAAAAGTGCAGTTATTATGAATGTAGTTAGCAATTTTATATTTTAATATTGATAAAGTAATTTCTTATATTGAAAGAAGTGCATGAAAAAGGGACTCGAAAATATATTTGGTTTTTGGTTGAGACATAACCTTATATTCCTGAAAAAACTAAATTTCTAGACAATAAAGCACTTTCTGTCAATTGATACAAAAAATAAATTACAGTCTCGAATATAAAAAATTATTAATTAATAGGAATGAATTATTGAATCTAAATAAGTGACTACACAATCATACTAAATTGAATAAATGAAAAATAATATAAATGTCTTTCTTAAATTGAAAAATAGTTAATTTAAAAACTAGTTTTATATAACATGTAAAAAATTACATAATAAATGAAATTAAGAGAATATTATATATATATATATATATATATATATATATATATAAAATTACATAATAAATGAAATTAAGAGAATATTATATATATATATATATATATATATATATATATATATATTGTGTTCGATGATAACTTTTTAAGTAATTTTTAGTATTTATAATATTCGGTAATATAACATTTCAACTGACTTCTAAATATTAAGATAACATTTTATGAAATATTAATTCGTGTAACATTAATTTTAAGTATTCTATAAAAAGCTATTTACACTGATACAACTATTTAAATAGTTATAAGTTACTAAAATAGATAATAGCTACCAAAAATACTAATTTTACCGAACAGACTCATAAAACACTACTATTAAATGCTCCCGAATCAAACTCGGCTCCATTTGGTAATAACTTTTGATCAAGTTTAGCATTTTAATCAAGTTAAAAACTCTATTGCTATTAATTGTATCATTTGGCAACATAGATTATATAACTTTTAGAGGTTGAAAGAGTTTTTTTTTTTATATGAATTTTAAACAATCTAATATATTTAGGGTTTCGTAGCCATACCTATTTTTTCCCAAATTCAGCTAATATATACTATATATAAATGTGAGAATAGATGACATAATGAGATTTTAAATAATGTCCTTATTAAAATTTAAAATATTTTAAAATAACCTTAATGATAGCCAATTTAATTTTATTTCAAAAGTTATTCTTAATAAATAATTAAACATTTAATTTTTAAAATTTTTTTATATCGTTCATAATACTGGGAAAATTTACTAAATTTATATCATTATTTTTATCTTTTTTTTCCCGTTACACCTCACCTATTATATCTAAAAAATGAATTTAATTTTTTTTCTTTTACATGATATATATATATATATATATATATATATATATATATATAGGTAGCTTTCCGATCCACTAAATTGGAAATGAACCAACCACTAAAGTATTTATTCCTTTAAAAATATTAATTTTTCACTATATAATTAAAAATAATAATTAGTTAACAATTTTTTATTGATTTTTTAAAATTTTTTATTATTTACTTTTTCGATTAGATTCATTACTATTTTGTTTCTTTATTATGTCATAATTTCAATTTTTATATCAAACCAACCATGATTTGGTTTTAGTAAAAAGTAACAAAAAAATATTTAGTAATAAAATCAATAAAATAAAATCTTTATTAGGTCTTTAATATATTCAATGTCCTAAAATTAAAGGGTAAAACCGTAAAAAAATAAAATCTTTATATTATAATTTATAAAATATTTTTACAAATATTAAAATTTCTAATTGAGTTTTCGTTTAGTAATAGAAAAATCTTTTAGTAATAAAATAAATAAAATAAAATCTTTATTGGGTCTTTAATATATACAATGTCCTAAATTTAAAGGGTAAGACCATAGAAAAAAAAAAATTTTCATGTTATAACTTATAAGATATTTTTGCGAATATTAAAGCTTTTAATGGAGTTGATATTCCTAATTAAATAATATTTTTCCTTTATGAATATAATTAGATAAATTAAGGAAGGATATAAAAAAAGAAATTTTTTTATCACAGTTCTGAAAATTCGACCGGATCAATCGGTTTGACCGAAATCGAACTGCGTTCCGCTCTGAATTGTATAAAAAAATCAGATATTAAAAAACTTAGCCTGAAATGGCAAAAACTAGATGAACTACATTGGCTAAAAATTGGTGTGAATTTTTTCCGAAAATATGAGATTAATTTAACATTTAAACCTTTAAAAATTGGGCGCATTGATTTTTTTAATTTTTTGGTGTCTTTATTTCTAAATCCAAAGTCCTAATATGATAATTAAATGAAAATAATAATATATTTATGATAACTAATTTTTTTTAGTTTTAAATTTGTTCATATTTTATTTTTTTAAATTATTTACTAATTTTTGTTTTTTCGTAAAAGAAAAATTAGAAAATATTTTTTATTTGAGTTTATAATTTTTTTATAATCTATACTTTCAATTTATTTAATAAATATATTTAAAAATATTATATATAAAAATTCGGTTGAATAATATTGAATCTATCGAACCCCACAGTTTATTGAACTCCTATCTTCATTGGTTCACTGACCGGTTCGGTTATCAAAATATTGATTTTTATTCAATTATTATTATATTCAAGGAGTCCTTTCAATTTAATTATTATTTTACTGAATTCAATTAAGGAACGATTCTTTTATATATTTTTTTTCAATCAAATAAATAAAAAATTCTTTCTTTTAACCGATAAAATTAAAATGCTTAAAAATTTTTATATCAATTTACAATTTAATAGGGTTATTTTTGCCAAACTCAATGTTCCTTTCTCAACTCTCGCTTTTATATATTACTATATATCTATACTATATATAAATATGAAAATAGATGAGAATAATGAGATTTTTAATATCAGCTTTAATGAAATTTGGAATATTTAAAATAGTATTTGTCACACCTTACTTTACTATAAGATATGATATATCATCCGTAATATATTTAATAAGTGTTTAAAAATTATAAATACATACCAAATATACTATAAGAGAATGAAAAATTTTTCATATAATCATTTATAATTTGTAATGACAAATAATTATAGCTATTAAAATAAAATTGGTAATTTTCTTTTGATTCTTCCATATATTATAAGAAAGTGCCTTTTTAGTAATTAGTTAAATATATAGAATATAACTTCTATTAAGTTAAATAAAATAATGAAATCAATAAATTTTCTTAAAAATTTATTACATTTACAAAAATATGAATGGTTTCATAACCCTTAAGCATATAAAATGCATTTACATACTGAATCAATCACATTTTCGTAGTTAAGTAAATAATAGTAAAAATACTATATATATATATATACACACACAAAAATTATAGTTTATGCTGCAATTAAAAACTCATATATCTGCTCATTTATATGACTATTTTGTTAATGTTATTATATATCATCTAAATTTCAATTAAAAGTACTGTATTAAAAAATTATAGTAGTAATTCCTACTTTTTCCTTTCATTTTTCTTGCGATAGTACAGAAAATATTATTACTAAATAAAATTGCTTAGTGGTGCAAATGTATACAATTGACAGTAAATTCACAATTTTCCAATATTAATAATAGAGTAAATAAAATCTCATATGAAAATACATTTTTTATATATTTCCACTTTAAAATTATAATTATCTCAAAACTCAATTAATAGCTTTATAAGAAAGCATTTAACAATGACAATAGTAATAAAAAATCCTTTAAATAAAATTCTAGTAGTTGCCCAATATAAAAATGATAGAATAACATTAATATTATTTCAATAAAACATCCATTCAAGGATTTAACAATATCCTAATTAGTCTCAGCAATTTGGATAGACTCAATGCAAAATGACATCAGAGTAATGTACACATCTAAACCCTCAATTTACAACCTCAATTTTTGATTTTTATCTCAACAAAAGAAATAGCTATCTACAATCTTATTAAAGAGGGAACTATCTACAACATCATCATAAATGGAGCAATCTACAATCTCAATATGGAGGGAGCAATATCAATCATAGTATCAATTTAAAAAAATGACGTGATACCGGCAAGGTAATAGCTATATCATAATATCAACTCTAACAAATGAAGTGATATTTGGGTAATAACCATATCTATTAATTGTTATGAGACTTTAAAATCATTTCATTCATATAATAATATCAAAATTATTTTGAGCAACATTTTATTTCACAAACACTGGTAAAAACACTCACTCATAATCACCTTTCAAATAACAAATAATAAGTTGCCAACATTCTCTTTTTCCATATAAATAAATTTTTCATAAACAATCATGTAAAGACATATTATATTAAATAATATATCTTTTCTTTTAAAACCATAAATCTATTATTCCAATAATTCCTTTATGAAAATAAATTATTTCATGAGATTGATTCAGTATATAATTGCATTTCACGGGGTTTATGTGTTATGAAACCACTCATATTTTTTATAATATTAATAATATTTGGAAAATTGTATTGACTCAACCATTTTACTTTGCTAAATAGAAGTTTTTATTTTATTTACTTATTAAGATATTAAAAAGACATATCCTTTTAAAAACTCTAAGAAAAGAAATTAAGTTTTACAATTATTTAATATCTAAACTTACATTTCTACAAAATGTAGATGAGTAAAAAGAAAAATTTTAAGTTCATTGCAATATACTTAGTAAGTATTTTAGTCTTTATGTGTTGATTAAGTATATTACGGGCGATATATCATATCTTAGAGTGGAGTGGGATGTGACAGTCTTAGTCATAGGCAATTAAAAAATTATATTTTATTAATTTATTATATATAATTTATTAAAATTATTTTTAAATAGATACATATAGATAATTAAAACTTTTAAATTTTAAAATTTTAATTTTTATTAAATTATTGTCTTGTGTGTGTGTTGTAATTTAAAATATTTTACTTGGGAGAGAGATAAAAAGGAAAAAACTTATATTTTTTTATATTTATAAAATTTAATTGGATATATTTTTTAAAAAATAAATTTTCAAATAGAATATACATAATATTTTATATAGGAGAGATAAAAAGTAAAAAATTATATATTTTTATATAGTTATAGGAAAAATTGAAGGTTTATTCGAAGAAGATAAAAAGTCTTTTTTTATTAATTAACATATAGATAATTAATAATTTTAAAATTTTATTTTTTATATTTTAAATTTATTTTTTTAATAAATATGTATGATAATAAAACATTTGCAAAATTTTTATATTTTATTTTGAAAATATTTGATTTGATTATAATTTAAAATATATTATTTAGGAGAGAAATAAAAAGAAAAAAAGTATATTGCTTTTTCTTTGTGTCTATATGATTTGTTTGGATATATTTTTAAGAAAATAAATTTTTAAATAGAATATATATAATATGTTATTTAGAGAGAGATAAAAAAGAAAAAATATATTCATTTTTTTTATGGTTGTAGAGAAAATTGAAGGTTTATTTAGAAAGGATATGTTGTTTTTTATGCGATCTTTTTTCATTTTATTTATTTATTTTAAATTTACAATTTAGAATAGAGAAATAAGATACTTAAATAAGCTCATTAACCGATAGATATTGGATCCTAGTATAGTTCACTTTGTAATTTTTTTATTCTTTTTTTTTTGTCTATCAATATTAAATTTCATTAAATTATGGCTTTTGAGTTGAAGAAGGGGTTATTTAAATTGATAATTTTTAATATAATTTATTTCTTATTATATGTTGAGATATGAAAAGAGTTTTATTCTTAATATTATTTTTTATTTTTTTTTCATTATTGAAATAATTTTTAACCACTATTAATTTAATTTAGTAAGAGATTTATTTCTCCATTACTTGATGATTAAGTATTTTTAATTTTCTCAATATTTTTTTTGTTCTATTCTAAATCTATTTGACTTAAGAGAAAAATAGTGTTTATAAAATTGAAAAAAAAATTATATTTTATATTTTGAGTCACTTTTTGGAGTTTCAAGAATTATATGTATGTATATATATTTCTTTCTCTAATGCACTAGATAAATAATACTATCACTACAGCCAAAATAATTACTATTATCAATTCAGATAATATTTTTCTTTTTTTTAACGTAGCAGTACAAAATAATTTTATTTTTATTTTTTTATTATTTTTGTATATAAATATTGATTTGGGATTAAAGAAAAAGTTAAAAATTAAGTGATGACTTGATTTTTTTTTTCCACCTATTAGGGTTTTAAAAACAATCGAACTTTCCTCGTGATCTTCAACCAATTCTGCACTTTAATATGATTTTTTAATTTGTATCTATTGGATTTAAGGATGGGGTCGCAGTTTATTTTTATATCACTTTCTTTACATAAAAATAAATTAAGTACATAAAATGTAACATTATAAGTAGCTTGTATGGCAAAATGTAATACAAATTAATCAGTTGTATTTATTTTAATTTAAATAAAATTTATACTTAATATTAGATAGATAAAAGAAAATTAAAAGGTGTAAATAATAGCGTATAAATTAACCAAATTGTATTTATTTTAATCTAAATAAAAAATTTATGTTTTAATATTATATAAATAAAGAAATTAAAATATTATAAAAATTAATATATAAGGAATATAATCAAGGTATAATGCATTTCATAAAAAAACTAATTAAATTAAACAGCTTCCTTACAAAAGATTTTTAATTTAAACTTAAACTGCTATAGACTCAAAGTTAACAAAACAAAGTAGTTTAGTTTAACAGTAAGTAATCAAATTAGAATCCACTAATTACTTGTAAAACACAAGAATATATATACATAAAAATTGTAATTTGAGTGGGTTTTGTATTTATTTAATTATATAAAATTATTATTTAAGTTAGTAGTTTAAGAGAAAGAAAGGTTCAAAAAAGAAAAAGGAAACCACTTATCATTTCATTAAGTTGATAAGGGAATCTTTTCCCATGCAGCTT
Source organism: Jatropha podagrica (assembly GCA_947857235.1). Taxonomy (NCBI): domain Eukaryota; kingdom Viridiplantae; phylum Streptophyta; class Magnoliopsida; order Malpighiales; family Euphorbiaceae; genus Jatropha; species Jatropha podagrica. Next base: position 281,753 of record CANUEP010127460.1, on the reverse strand, counting down.
TATCTATTGCTGGCTGGAGATAAGAAGGAAAAGTTGTTTTTCTGAAAAATCAGAAATTATTTCATTAAAGGAAATTTATATAGAAATTCATGTTAAGTACGTAATTTGATCATGAAAATGCAGCTGCACATTCAGATTCTAATGTAGCATAAGCAGGGATGGTAACAAATTAGTTTTACTATACTATGGGTTTAGTCAGGTCTTATTAAAAAAAAAAAAAAAAGGAAAAAGGAAAAATATGCTTAGTTTCAAAAAATAATAAATAAATAAACAAGGGGATCTGGTTTTTATTTTTGACACCCTGTCTTTGAATTCGGATAAAATTGCCAATATGATGCACGAGAAAGAGCAGTAACTGTGGCAAAGGAGAATGTTAGATTTCATATGCTGAGACAGAAGATAATTTTTTGGTCTTTGAAATATTAGACACAATCATGATTTAATGCATTTATTATTTAAATTAAGAGGAAAAAATGTAATTAATTTTTTTAAATAACTGTTAGCAGACAACAAATTCCCTTGAAAAGTGTAATTTGCCCTATGAAGAATGTTATGCTAAACAATCACTAAAATTATTTTTCCATACTTCAAAAAAATTCAAAAAAAAAAAAAAAAAAAAAAAAGAAAAAGAAACGAAACAAAAACATACATCTCCGGAAAGAATATAAAAACAAATAAATTCCTGTGAAATCGTCTAATATTAAATAAACAAGCTTTCATGTGAAATTAATGAAATAAAGAGTGGAAGTGCCAAATGAAATAATGTTTAATTGAATAATTCAATGATAATGGATCCAATCTTTTGAAGCGGACCATGATCCTAATTGAATTCCACATATAAGTATCAATCATGAATTGATTTTAATTGCAACTACTAAAATACTCCATATATAGAGCTAAAAGGCAAAAATTGAAGAGAGGAGAGAGACAAAACTAAAAAACTACTTACAATAATATGTAACTTGGAAAAGGAAAAAATAAGAGCAATAGCGTTCCAAAAAGGGATATATTTTTTCAATATAACAAAACTGTATTTCACAAATTTCGAACATTGGAGGTAGCCAATGCAACATCACCGAGGAGAATTATCAAAAAGGGCTCATTCTGTTAAACAATACACACAATTTGATACGATGCAAATAGCTAAGAAAATATTTATAATGCTTCACCGCTCAGTACCAAGAAAAGAATTTGTTAATGGAACTCCAAAATTTTCCAGTAAAAGATAGTGAATGTCTTCTGATAGCTTTATATCCCTGTAATCACTTGCTTAGTCAGAGCTCGCTATACCAGCAGAAAACAAAAGAACATCTCAAACTGCAGCAACGTACCAAAAATACCATTCCCATTCCCATTCCCATTCCATCGATTCAGACAAAGAATCTACCTCTTCCTGCAACATAAATTTTTCTTATTCTATGGAACTTTCATGCAAGAGAAACTCAGAGTAGCTTTCCATCACCGCTACATTCTCATTTATAATGTTTAATATCCCCAGCGACAACAGTATGTATGAGTCGATGATCGAACCTTATCCCTTAAAGAAACCTCTGCGTCTTTACATCAGATACCGCAAATCATCATAAGCTCATTCGAAGTACTTGTGAAAATGCCCAGCCAATCATGTGTATACATCTATACTTATGGTATCTTGAAAACAGATTTCAGTCTGACCACCAGCTTCCACTCATCCATCGACAAATCATCCTATACATGTAAAGACATTGATAAGAAGGGTATAATAGATAATAAAAAAAATAAAATAATTTAACAATGGTTCTAAATTATAATAGTATTATACTTATAACCCTTCTAATTATACTTAGCATTAACATAAAAATATATATATATAATATCTCTATATAATTTGATTGGATGTTTTTTTCACTTTTTTTAATAGATAAATGCATATAAATAATTAAGCATTTGAGAACTTAAAATTTCACTATTATTATCTTATTATGTTTATTTCATTATATTATTATATAAATTATTAATAATACTTTAATAATTCTAATAATTTATTATTATTATTTATTTTTATTTACTATTATTGTAATTTATCTTCAACATTATATGAAACCGTAAAACAAAACGTAATATAAAACATATATGATGATTTTTATAAATCAACTTAGTAACTAAACAAAAAATTAAAACAACTAACGTATAATAAAAACTATATAAACCAGTGTATTAAAGATAATATAAATGATATATTTCATATTTAAATACTTATTTTAAAGGGAGAAACAAATATATCAATTATTTTTTCAATGAGTGCAAGATATATAATTAAAATAATATATTTACTGTATATATAAAAATCCACTATATTTATTATATAATCTAAATAAAAATTTATACTTTAATTATATAAATAAAAAAACAAAATGAGTATAAAAAATGAGAATATAACAACTATAGCTAACGTGCATATCACGTCATAAAAAGAACTAGTAATACTTAAATAAGCATTAGCTTGTTGTATGGATTTTTTATTTGTATTGAATGGGAATTTATACGGGTTTGGAACAGATATAGGAAATGCCAAACAGGATTGGAATGGGTATGGGTATTATACGTGCAATTTTACTCGAGTTTAGGACGAGTGTGGATATTTTATACTTAAACGGGCTTGGGTATGGGTAGGACAATTTTTGCAAATGCCCAACTCATTACCATCCCTAGGAATGCATAACAAGATTATCATAAAGAGATTAACAAATGGCATCAGGGTTTGTCTTCATAGGTTAATAAATGGCATCAGATTTGATTAATATAGGTTTAATGTAATGTATGAGTAAGGGTATTATATTTAGTGCTATTTTCTAGATCCTTAAGTTAAATAAATATAACACTATTTAGGCCATAACTAAGTAAAACCTACCCGATAATTGGCTTTAAGAATATCAATTGATCTCCTTGAAATATGGCTCACGAGTAAATCATCAATCTCAAAATGCCTGCCAAACATTTTCTGCTGTTCCTCAGAATTGCTGCCAACAATCTGAGAAATAACAAGAAAACACCCAATAAGACTAGTTTAGTGCTGCAGTTCATAAAAAATTAAACATGGGATGATCAACAAAAGATGAAGAATCTGGCATCATACCTTAATAGCTACCTTCTGGCCCTTCTTAGCATAATCAACAGGCTTATGATTATTCTCAATGGAAGCAATTCGGCCAATGTCGATGAAATCTCGATCAGGAACACAAATTGGAGTCCCAATCTGTGAAAAAGAGTAAAGTATTCAATTAGGACTAAACCAATTCGATGCATAAATACACTACCAAATGGTTTGTGTGCCAAGGGGTTTATGCTGTGAAAATGAAGTTAATATATACTGGCATCTGCACCATTTCAAAGAAAGTGTACATTTAAGTGGTAGGCCCTCTGGCAGAGAGGAAAAAAAAAAATCATGAATTCAACTTAGAAGGAAGGACAAGGCTGACTTCTTGTTGAAAAAACAGAAATGAAAATTTCAGAAAATTGCCCCAACTATACAAATTTTTTTTTAGTTCCATATCTCAATTCAAAAGAATTGAGCATGAGAGAACAGATGAGCTAGCCAAACACTAGGGTATTATGCAGACAGACAAAAAGAGGGAGTTGCTAGGCAAACTTCCGCTGAACTAGCCAAACACCAACGTATCACAAAAAAGAGTGTTGGGGGAGAGTTTCCCAGGCGAACTTCCAGTGAAATAAGAAGACTGCCATGCTAGATGCTAAACCAAGCTAAATTCTCAATCATCAAACATGCATCTGATATCTTAAGGCCATTTCATGTCACAAATCAATGCCAGCATTAGATATTAACTGAGCACTGATGAGATAGTATACATAAAACCAAACAAGGCCATGAAAATATACCTTGGCAATTCCCTCCTCAATCTCAACTCCCAAGACAATTGGATCTTTCTTGTTGAAAATGCAATTTGGTAAAATCTTAAGAATGCATGGGAAGACCGCTTCATCTGCAGCTTCTTTCTTCTTTTCCTCCTTGAGGTTGTCAATATAAGCCTTGAATTGATCAAACAAGTGATATATGATGTCAGCAATGAAGATCTTCACACCCATTTCATCTGCTAGTTCTCGAGCTTCTTGTGTCACTTTGACGTCAAATGCCAAGATAGTGGCATACTCCTTCTTCTTCTCAATCATTACACTGGCTTTCATAACATCCTTTTTGTGTACTGGGCCTATGCCTATGCCACTAACAGGAATGCTAACTGCTGGAGACTTCAAAAACTCCAGCAATGCTTCCAATGAGCCCAGGGTAGACGCCTGAACATAGACTCCCTCACCACTCTTGTCAATCCGGCTCATGACAGACCTCATGTCTTCCATTGCTGCTTCTTTGACATCTTCCAAATCATCATCAGGTCCCACCACATATAGACCTGTGCCAGCAATAGCATGCTCAAGACCCTGCACAAGAATAAGAAAAGAAAGCGGAACCTTTTAATAGGGACAATTTATGAGCTTCAAAAATGCATGGAGAATGTGCCATGGAGATGTATACAGGCTACATATTAACCTCACATCAGCACTTTATTAATAACTATCCATATATACATATGTATATATATATATATATATATATATATATAAGTGGGAATGCAGAGGGGGAACATTGGGATTACCAGAAACAATCTTACTAAGTTAATAGATTGACAAAAATATCTTTAAGAATTTTAATTTTATGGTTGAAAAAATAAAAATAATTTAATTTTGATTGGTTATGTTAACTTACTATTTTTACTATTTAAATCTATTATTGAATAAAATAAAAAATTATATTATATACTAAATAAAGTATATATAAAATATAGTAAGAATATAATATTTGTAAGGATTTTAATTTTATTAGATGAAGAAAATATAGGTAATTAATTTACAATTTAAATCTAAATTGTACTAGTTTATAAGAAATTATATTATGTGCTAAATAAGTTATATCTTACATATGGTAAGAATATAAGAATTCAATTTTATAAAATAAGAAACTATATAATATATTAAATATGGCATAGTAAATACAGTAAGAATATAAAAATTTAATTCGACAAAATAAAAAAATTATATTGTATAATAGTAAAACTTTAAACATGGTAAGAATGTAAGAACTCAATTTGATTTGTTGTTAATATTTAATTTGAACAAGTAATTAAAAAGAATTAACTTTGAAATAATGAAAATTTGGTAATAAAATTATATGTTTAAATTAGAAAAATTAATGTTTTATTATGTCAAATTAATATTTTAGCTTCCAAATATTAATTAGTAGACCATTGATTGCATAAAGAGTTAATTATTTTATATTAATTTAAGTCGCTAAAAATTCTATAAACCATTCAAATAAAACTATTAACAAAATAAATAAATAATAAATGATACATTGATACCTACAACCAGCCTATGTCAATCAATTGTTATAGCCATGGTTCTGAAAATCGAACCGGAACGGACAGGCTGATCCGGCCAGTTTAATTGCGAACGGGACCATAGTCCGGTCCAGGTTAGATACTTAAGACGAATGGTTATAAAACCAATTAAAAATAGGTAGCAACCAGTCAAAACTGGATAAAAAAATTGTTGAATCGGACTGGTTATGACTATGGTTCGATCTGGTATTGATGTTGCTAACATTGGTGACGAGAAGATTAGGCTTCATGAGTAAAGCCAATGGCTGCCAACTCCACAGGCAACACCAAGGACTGCGACCTTCAGACTAGGAACGGCCTCAAAGCCATAGCCATGAGGAAGAAGAGGTACAGTTTGTCAGGGTTTTGACGTATCTGAACAATGAGCTCAACATTTTTACGTTTCGGTAGAAAGAGACACAGAAAAATAACGAGATAGGGTTTTGAAGAGAGTTTTATAGTCTAGAGGAAGATGAGTGCATTTGGACTTATAGAGTGGTCTGAGTAAATTGATAGATTGTCCAAAACCAAAAGCATATTCCTCTAGTTTTCACTTTAGTATACCTTTCCCTTTTTTTTTAAATGCTATCATTTAATTTTTATTTTAATTATTATTATCGTTCTTGCATTTCATTTTAATTTTATATTTCTTTTGCATCTTTTCATTTTAAGTGCTGGTAATTGTTATGTTAATTTTCATTTAGATAGAATTAATTTAGAATTCGTATTATATCTTAAAAACATTTAGTATTTATAAATCTTTTATAAAAATTATTTAATATTTATAAATTGTATATTTTCAATTATACTTGAAAATATATTTAAAAATATTATATATAAAAATCCAGTTAAACAGTATTAAATCTAATCTAACCCTCCGATTTAGTGAACCTTTGGCTTCCCCGGTCCATTGACCGATCCGATTATCAAAATATTGATTATAGCAGGCTGTTTTAAAAAAAATAGTAAAAAGAATTCAATTAAAAAAAACTTATTATTTAAATTTATTATTGTACTTTACATAAACTTAGGAAAAATATCTAAATTATGAATTATTTAGGAATTATAGTTATTATTCAATTAGAAATCTTATTATATTACCATGTTATTGTAGATTACCAATACATTATTTTCCACAAAAAATTTTATTTTTCTTTGCGATAGGATAAAGTATTATTATTTTATGTCAATATTTTTTTTTCCTTGTTTCATTTCTCAATCTTACAGTTATTATTTTACTTGGGTTACTATTATTTTTATTTTTGTACCTAATTTCAATCACAAGGTTTTGTTTTTTGCATTCCATTTCGGGTATTCATTCATTTTGTTTACTTATATATTATAATCTTTATAGTAAAATATTAAATAAAAAGCACCTAATGTATTTATATTTTTTATCAATAACTTATTATCATTTTTATTATATTAAAAAAAATCAACCATACTTAGAAATAAAAAAACAAAAAACAAGGAACTATAATGGGTACTAAAGTGCAACATATGTCGTTAAATACTAGTGCTTTATAAAAACCGTAATCACCTGTGCGGTAATCTTGATACCCTGTGCAGCCTTGATTTCTTTGTGGTGTATGTATGCTCCCTGAAATCAGACAAACATTTAATTACCGCTAATTCATTTGAAATGATAAACAAGTATGCATCAAGATTTATGATACTATCCAACCAATGAAAAGTTATGTATGCCAAAACTCATTTATATTCCAATGCCCAACTACCTAAAATAAGTCATAGGATTCCACAATACCAACTACCTTTAAGTCGTGGTCTGTTTCTGAAGTAAAGGATCTCATAAACGGATCTTAATTATATTTGGATTATAAAAATACATTAATTAAAAATACTGGCGGAACAGTGTAGATCATTGGCTCTCTTCCCATTATGATCTGATGTTCAGATCTAACCCAAGGCAAATTGAACTACTGAATCAATTGTTAATACATAATCCTTTCAATCAAAGGATAATGAGACCCAGAAGGCCAATCCCATTCCTTTTAAACTAAAAGGTTCAGATAAATGGACCTAGAAAGTCATTATACATCCTAGAATGCAAGCATGTTACATATGTTCAAAATTAGGCTCCTTAAGAAGGGTTTCCTTTCTCACATGATGTTCATCCACAAAGATAACCATTTCCACGTGCAGTACTCTTGATTACTTCATCAATCAGCATCTTAGACTCTATTACTGTAGCATAATCTCTTTCAACAACAACCAGCCTTATGCTCAAGCTAGTTGGGGTTCACTAAATGGATGCATCTCTTCCATTCTGTTCTGTTTTGCGTTAGTTATTTAGAAAGACCTAGCATATCTGGACATTTCTTAATCACTTCTTCCCCTGTCATCTGGGGCATTCTCCCTTTCCTAGTCTTATCTCCTTTAAGATGCTCTATTTTCCTTGTCGGGGCTTCCAGCACAGCTCCGAAAATTATGCCTCCGAACATAGAGCATACTCTCTTTACCGAGTCTAATCTAAGCCTCTGAACATCATAACACTTCCCTTCGCTAATCTTTCAATATAGATGTTAGGTACTAAAAGGAGGCCCTTAAGGGTCAAGTTTTGTCTATTAAATCTATCATGGGAGAAAGGAGTCTTCCTGGCTTTTGCTTTAGGACTATTTAGTAGAAGTGCTGGGCAATTACTCGTTAATTTCTTGTTTTCATCTGTCGGTAAACTTACGAGTATAAGCCTGCAAGTGATAATCCTTGCTCCTTTGTTTATTCAGCCAAAGAATATAAAACTGCAATGTGCCATACAAGTTTGAAGATATTCACTAAATCAAATGCTCTCTAGGATAAGAATTTCTCAGCAGTCAGTAGCTTATCATTAAGGAAACTCCCATACGATTGCAACTACTCTAAATTTCAGTCAGACGAGCTACAACCTTGTGTGCAATGTAACGTTTCTTCTAAATTTTCTACTAACAGGCCTATTTATGACAAGAGAAATACAAAGTAAATTAAAAGGTCTAAAACAAAACCATACCTTAACTCGGATTTCCTTCATCGGATGGGGCGTCAAAAGAGCTCGAATTGTTGTAACAATGGGCCCCTAGAAGGTAAGTTTATCAGCAGGATAGAAACAAACATTTCATCATTATCAAAAACAAAAATGCATGGGGTTTGAGCTTGCCTGCAAGCCACAAACAACAATTTGATCTCCCTCATGAAGTACACCATTGACCAGCACAACATCAATTGTTGTTCCATGACCTTCGATAACCTTAACCTCCAACACTGTACACTGGAATATGGTACCATAAAAAAATTAGATATTTGCATTTCTTAAAGCATTCATTAATTGACATATTGACTTAGAAAAGAAATAAACCTGCACTTCATTGCTAAATGTAAGCTTTTCAACCATGGTTTTCTGAGTCCATTGAACCAGTAACAATAATAAATCAGGAATTCCTTCTCCACTACAAAATGAGCAAAAGAAAGAAATTAGCAAATGACCACAAGGGAGAATGGAGGGGCAGGAGGAGAGGCACAAATATAAGTGGATTTACATCTAATGGCTAATAAGGCTAAGAAAGGGAAGACTATGGGTCAACAACATACTTGATAGCACTTGCAGCAACAACAGAGTAAGTTTTTGGATTTTTTTACTCAAGGTTAACAACATACCTAATAGCGCTTGTAGGGACAATACTGTAAGTTTCTCCCATTTCCCTGTTTTTGTAGTACAGTTCAGTATTTAACCCTTGCTCCTTGAACTGAGTTATAATCTGAAACCCAAAGAAAAAGAGAATATGAGATTTTTGTGCCAAGGAACTGAAAAAATTCATAAAGAGCTAAATGTACATCACCTGTGTAAGCCTCATGTTGAATTCATTTATAACATCTTTTGACTGTTGCTTCAGTGCCTTCCCTATTGGTGCATTACGACAAACTTTCCATCCATAGAGTCTGTCCACCTGCAAAAATTGAAAAGATATTATCTAATTCAAAATCAGGGGTACAACAACAGTAATATAACAGTGGTGGTAAAAACCTCACCTTATTCAACGCAACAATGAATTCTGTATTCCTCATCCTCAGAAGATTGAGTGATTCAATTGTTTGTGGCTCCAAGCCATGCATAATGTCAACAACCAAGATTGCAATATCACACAAACCTGAACCCCTTGATCGTAGATTAGTAAATGACTCATGTCCAGGTGTATCAATAACCAATAGACCAGGGACCTTCAATTTTGCATCAGCTTTCAACTCCCTGGTTCTCTCTCTAATGTTCTCAGCAGGAAAGTATGTTGCACCAATTTGTTGTGTTATACCCCCTGCCTCACCTTCCTGAACATTAGTCCCTCGGATACAATCCAAGAGCTTGGTTTTGCCAGTATCAACATGACCCATGATACAACATATAGGGGAACGAAGATTTTCAGCCTGCTCAGGATTGGTGTCAGGTGCTGGTGTTTTATTTTTTCCAACAACATCTTTTCTCCTACTTTTGTCAGTAATTTCAGACTCAGGTTGAGATTTTTTATTTTCGACATCTAGAGGTTTTGCTTGTGAGGGAATAGGGGTTTTGGCTGCAACTGCAGGCTTGGCAGCTGCAGGAAGAACTGAAAAATTAGAAATATATATATATATATATATATATATACAAAATTAACAAATTACAGAAGCAAAAAGAAAAAGAAAAAAGAGAACGTGCAAACTTTCTACCCCAAAGGAAAATTGGGCTATGAAACTAACCTGCATTGCAAGGAGCAATAGGTTTTGTCTCTTTCTTTGGGACAGTTTCAGGCTCAGAATCAATCTCCTCATCATCAAAAGCACCCTTAACATTGAGATTAACATCATCCCAGCTTTTTGCATCCCATTCCTCCTCATCCTCATCCTCATCTTCCTCCATTTCATTCTCCTCAGATCCAATAACAGCTCCTGGTTTCTCTTCCACATTTATTGATTCCTCTTCTTCAACCTTTTCTGGTTCTGCGGATTCTACCTCAGGCTCAGCATCAGGTTGTTCTTGCTCTTTTTCTTTAACTTCTATAATTTCCTCCATCTTAGCTGTAGCAGCACCATTTGCATGATGATGTGCTGGCTTTGACTTCTTAGTCTGGTACTTGGGCCTTTTTGTTGGTGCACCTTCTTTGTCTATTGTGGGAATAGTAATACCAGCATTAGCAAGTATTTGATTCCTCATGGCCTCTAACCGGCGTTGTTCTTCCTTCTGCTTTCCTGTTAAGAGTTTACCTTCTTGTTTCTTCTTCAAGAGTTTCTCCTTTTCCCTTTCCTTCTTCCTACGTCTAGCCTCTTCCGCTTGCCTCTCAAGTTCTTCTTGCCTGCGCCTTTCCTCCTCTTCCTTCCTCCTCTTCTCCTCTTCTTCCCTAGCCTTCCTCTCCTCCATTTCTTTTCGCCTAGCAATTGCCTCTTGCATCTCTCTAACATGCTTAGGCACTTTCTTCTCTGCAGCTTTACTTTTTGCGTCACTCTTTTTTGATTCATTTATTTCCACTTTTGTTTCTTCCATTTTTTCTTCCTTAGCAGCAGCAGCTGCTGCTTTCTTCTCCTTCTCCTTCTCCTTCTTCTTTTTCTTTTTCTTTGTTGCAGCAGACTCTTCTTTTTCTTCTTCACCTTCCTTCTCATCCGCTGGTGCAACTGGTTCAGGCTTAATCTGAACGCTCTCCTCTTGTGGAGCAGGTGCAGAAGGCTTCTCCGTAGGTGGCCCTCCCCCAAGCTCTGCGAGAATCTTGTCCAAATCCTCCTCTTCTTGAGCAGTCCTTCCACTCTTATTCTTCTTCTTCTTCTTATTCTTTGAAGTCTCTGCTGCATCTTCACTCTTATTAACCTGAGTAACATTAGCTTCAAGAATGCTAGATTGTTGTTCTTCAACTGTATCAGAAACCTCAGACACACTATTAGCATTCCCTTTCTTCTTAGATGACTTCTTTTTACCAGTAAAGGCAATAGCTAACCCATCTTCATCCTCAACATCTCCTGTATCATCACTAATCTTAACAGGACCAGAGATAGAAGCCTCTTCATCATTATGCTCGTCAAGCAATGAGGCACTAAACTTATTACCACCCTTCTTGGTCGACTTGGATGACTTCTTCTTCTTGCCTGAGAAAGTAATAGCATCAAGACCCTCATCCTCATCCTTCTTCTCCTCATGGTCATCTAAACCATCGAGAGCCGCAGCTGCTGTAAACACACTCCCACCACTCTTCTTCGCAGCCTTTGACGGCTTCTTTTTACCAGTAAACTCAATAACTAACCTATCCTCGTCATCATTACCATTGCCAGTTTTATCATTCCCTTCGACTTCATTATCTTCATCTTCATCATCAAGCGCGTCAAAAGCGGCAGCACTAAACAAACTACCACCACTCTTATTAGTACCCTTCTTCGATGATTTTTTCTTCCCCGTAAAACTCACAACTGGCTCATCCTCAGCCTCACTATCGCCTTTTAACTCATCCTTCTCTTCATCATTATCTTCATCTCCAAGTAACCCAAAGGCTGATGCAGAAAAGACACTATTAGCTCCACTCTGCTTTCCTTTTGACTTCTTCTTCCCAGCAAAGACAACCTCTGGCGCCTCTTCATCCTCTTCTACATCCACCTTATCATCGTCATCGTCGTCATCTTTATTATGAGGAACTTTTTGATTCCCTTTTTTGCCCTTCTTCTTCCCAGTGACACTAACCTTCTCTTCCTGAACTTCAGCCTCCCCTGACAACTCTGTACCAATTGAGTACTCATCATCATCGATCACTAGCTGCTTCTTTTTCGATTTACCGCCGCCCTGAGACACAGGGGGTGGGTGATCGTCCTCACGCGCAGTCGGCTTCTTTCGACCCATAGAGAATTTATTAAGATTTAATTCGACGAATTAACAAAAATTAAAATCTCCTACAGAACCTAATCACAAAATCAATAATCAAAATCAGAAAACACATAATTAGATCTATCTTAATATAATTACGCCATAAAATTTCGGACGAAAACTGATAATGAATCAGATAATCATCAAGAAATGCTCAAATTTAAAGAAATGAATACAACTAGTAACAGAAAGAAATGAAAAATGACGAGAGCTTACTTTCGATAAGACGGTGGCAATATCAGATTGAAATGGAATTCGAGAAAAAGAAACGGGTAGATGCTCTGTGATAAAGATGGAGGGAGGGGTATTTCTCTTTTCGAGATATAAAAGAACGGGAAGGTGACACTGTAAGAGCTTCAATCAGAGATGCGAGAGACAAGCGGAGATGCGTGTGGCAACAAGTTACTTTGGTCTAGGGTTGTTTGTGGGCTGGTTTTGGGCCTATGTTTTTAGGGAACCTCATTGCCTTAGGGCCAAGACTCACCACCATTGGCGACCGACAATATAATAATATAATATTTTCATTATTTAGGACCGAGAAAAATATCTTTAACGACTTTTTTTTTTTTTAAAGGTAAAAAATACTTTATTGGCAGGTAAACCATCTTTTATAATAAGAGCTTTCATAGTTAGAGGAAGCTGAAATCAAGATTCAATGCTAGCGTAAGAATAAGACATCTTGCCAAGGCATGAGCAATTGAATTCGCTTGCCTCCGAACCCAGCAAATGGAGACATTATTGCTGTTCGCAAATAAATGACGGCGATCTGCAAGAAAAAGATGCCACTACAAGGTACCTAGAGAAGGATAAAGCAACTCTTTGGGTATTTTTCGGCAGGATAGGGGTTAAACACGAGAGTATTAAAATAATATTAAAAATAAAATTTATATATATAATTATATAAAAGTAAAGTATATATAAATTTTATTTTTATTATTATAAAATACATATGAAATTCATTATTAATATTATTTTAATACTTTCATCGTCACCAGAACATCATGATTTAGTATTTTCCTTTATGGGCATCGATCTCAACAATAACATTAGACATGCCCCTCCCCTTTATCCGCGACAAGACCTCACGAAGGCCCAAATCTTCGGCTTGACGAGCTCAATAAACGCCAATAGTTAAACCAGATAAGCCAATAAACTGGCCATTACTATCTCGGAAGGCTGCACCAAACGTCGTCTTGTTTCATTCTTGGAAAATAGCCGCATATGCAACCCAAAGGAGCCTTCCAAGGCGCCACTACCTGTCAGCAGCTATACCATCCTCGACCTGAGCTACATTAGTAGCCTAAGCTGCTCACCATTCGTACAGATGAGCCAATGCCACGAAACTGTAAGTGCAAGATCATTACTTTCCGATTTATAGATTGCAAGGTTTCTTTGAAACCAAAGGAACCATGCTAGCGACGACACATATCTCCAACTTTTCCTTGCCATGCATGCATAAAATATCATCACACCAATCCAACTAATACGTAGCCTCTAAACTGACAGCAGCAACCTGTAAAAGAGACCAACAGACCATTGCCCTAGGGCAAAGCACAATAGCATGCAATCTGTCCTCCTCCATACGTAGTAGTTTAATTTGATTGATTATATTAATTTTTTATTTAATTTCTATTGATTAATAAATAAAATAACATTATTATAAAAGATTGTAATTGTAATTTTTAATTTACAAAGTTGATTGCATAATAAATTAAAAAAATTATTAAATAAAATATTATATATTAAGATAAAGGTTTGAACAAACGTGAAGAATTTTTATATTAGACTTTAACAAACGTAAAAAATATAAGTTGAGAAAAAAGATTTCATTTATCTCTTTGAATATCTTTTTATTTGTATTTTTTATACATTTTAATTTGAAAAAATTTATATATTTGTATTATTTATTTGAACTTTCAGTATTATTGTCCGATAATTCTTATAATAAATACATATATGTGAAAAGTATGAAAAGTAAAAATGATGCCCATCCTCTCATGGACGTCAAACATTTATTCTCATTCTAATGAGCAGTAAAAAATAGTTGCAGAATATACTCTTCACAGTTAGTATAAGGTGCCAATCAACTACAGAAAGTAATCTCATCTTCCCTGCAGTGAATGTTTCGTAATATTGAGAACAGCCACTGTTGCTTGTTAATTTCTGACTATTGACCATGACTATTACACAAACACACTCTCTCCTTCTTCCCCGTAGCACTTTACACAAACATTCTCGAATTGAACCCTAATCATCGCGTCATTACCTAATATCTTAACCTCAAAATACCATTGAAATGAAAACTTACGAAAAGATAGAAATACAGAATATAAGTGGTAGAATACCTGTTCATAGTCAATATACCCTGTACTCTCATTCAATCTGTAAGGCATTGTCTCAAAAAATATGGATACAGCAGATATCTTCTTTGTGTCAGTCTGCAAAATGGCAAAAAGAATGCAAAGATAATATGTATTATATTCTACTAGAACAAACTAGATTACTATCTTAGATTAATCCATGGACAAAATATTAGTAGCAGTCCAAAATCCAAACAACTACAACAAATTCAAACTCAGATATTGATATAACTTAAGAACTATAGAAATATATTAATAAAGGAATAGGAAAAGGGAAAGCAATAAACTTGGTCATCACGGGTTATCCATATTGAGTGCAACAAAATTTATGATTTTCCGGGTGATTCAGGAGAGCAGAAAAGCAACCCCAAACATCAACAACCACTAGCCCGAGCAACCCTTCCATCCCAACCTAAGACTAAGTGATTATTAGTTAAAACATAACAGAAGAGTAAGAAAGTTACCTTTTCTGGGAGCTTGAGACAAAGCTAAAGAAGAGAAGCGAGAGAGCATGAAAGAGACAATGAAAGAGACTCTGACGCGTTGAAGAAGAAGGACAGGAAGAGTTACTGGGTGTAATTGGGAAGAAGAACAAGGCTTCTTCATTAAGGTTTTTGCTTAGGAAAATCAGGACAAGAGAAAAGGGAAAAAAAACAGGGCTTCTTCATTTAATTTTACCTTAAATTTATTTTCATCTCAAATTTACCAACAAAAAATTTTGTCTGTAATTTGAAAAAATTATCGCTAATTTATTAGTAAATTGTCGTTAAATAATACCAGTAATTTTTACTATTTAAAATGACAACATATCTGCGAGAAAAAAGTTTTTGTTCCTATTTAGCTACAAAATGATTCCAAAATTTTGTCGTAATATTTTAAAATAATTTTAATTTTTAATAATTTGAATTTAATCCGTATTTTGATGGTAAATACCGATAAAATATTTTTTATAGTATTTTTTGTCGTTAAAAAATTATTTTCTTGTAATGATATTAATGTTTTTAATTATAGATTCTCTCGTAATATTGTATTTTATGAGGTAAATTGAATATCAATTCAAATATTGAATTAAATTTAAATTTTTTTAATTTATTATGTTCTGAACTTCTTAAAATATGGTTAAATAATTTACTATTAGAGTCTATTAGCTAAATACAATAAAATTAAAATAATTTTTTTTAAATACATTCTATGTCCTTGATTTTGACTTATTTGGATTATTTAAATATTATTGTATTTTAAAATTTTTATAATTCTAATTTAATAAAAACAATAAAATTATGGAATTATAGTATTTGACTAATGAAATCTTTTCGAAAAGAAAATCAGCTATAAAAGTTTGAATTCATAAAAAACAATGATTATTTGGCGTATTTGCCATTATTTTGATTTTTAGCTTTTACATATTAAAGATGAAATAAAGAGAAAATTCAATAACTCTCTTCTTATTTAATATTTTATTCTCTTTTTTTGAAATTTATCAAATTTCATTTAATTTTTTATGATTTAATTTGATATATTTTTTCAAAAATAACTTTTAAAATAGATATCAAGATAATTAGATTTGAGATTTTAATTTTTCAAATATCTTTTTTAAAAAAAATATATAGGATTTTAAAATTTTTGAATTTAATCACATTTATATTTATACATATATATATAAACTTGAGAAATGATCTTCCATCACTAATACTGTTGTTTGCACATTAATTTTTATATGGAGTTAAAAATTTTAAGCTATTTATTTTTAGATTTTATATAAAATACACAAAGTCTAAAATATAACTATTATTAATAAAATTTCAGCTTAAGTTCATATGACAAAAATAATTAATGTGAATATCAAATTTATATGTTATATTGTGGTTACATAGAGCAAATCTTGATTTATTAGATTAATGTATAGTATTGTCACATTATAAAATATTTTGCAGTATGGTAAATGCAAAGTTTTAGATATTTTATATAATTAATTAATAATAAAATAATATTTTTATTAAATAGGGAAGAAAAAATATTATTTTTTTAATTAGATGTTACATGTTAATGTAAATAAGAATTTATACTTTAATATTATATAAATAAAAAAAATTAAACGAGTATATAACACAAAAAATTAATGTGCAATTCACGTCATAAAAAAATAGTCAAATTAAATATGTTAATGAGGTGATGATTTGGTTAGTCTTTTCACTTATGTGAGTAATAAAATGTCTCGAATTCGAGTCCTTTCAACTATAGTTATTTTATCAATTTGATGAGCCTGAGGGAGGGTTGCATGTAGCCAATGGTGTTATTTCGACTCATTAGTTTTCCAATAAATTACAAAAATATCAAATCAAATATATATTATCAATCATAATCGGAATGTTTTGTCCAAGCCTATTTAGGAATTGGAATCCTATGCGGAAGTTTTGTCCTATAATACTATTATATGTATGTTTTACTTTTTATGGAGAAAAGATCACCAAAAAGTTTTTATAAATTTATTTTCTTTGGCTACGGACAATTTATTAGAATTTGGTATGGACAACTTTTGGGTTTAAAGGATGCATTGAAAACTTCTTGCCTTAGTATTTGTACTCAGATTTTCATTTTACGGTAAATGATAAGTTTTAATGTGACATTGATCCCGACTTGGTAAAGAGATCCTAAAAAAACGAGTAGAGCAGAGCTTCTAACTAATTTCTAAGATGGCAGTTTTGTTAAGGTAGTGGAATGCGAGAGACGGAAATGAATCGGGTCATATATCAAGAAAATGGAAAACTAGTCATTAGATGTGCCTTTTGGTAGAATAACTTGGAAAGTTGTAAGAACTTCAGTGTTAAGGGTGCTCACTTAATAAAAATCCTAAGATGGGTGATCTTCTGGGAAGTTTTCATTTCACCTACAGGACAAAACCGTGTTGGTCTTGCCGATTCAATATGGGATGGAGCTGACTTGATCTAAAGCGGACAATTCCTCTAGTGATTAGAGTCAAAGCATGATAGTTTGATATTAGAGTCGGACCCCCTCAGTAGATATATGGTTCGAGGACGAACTACGCGAAAGCTGGAGGGCCTGTGACATCCCAACTCGATAAAGCGATCCTAAGAAGGTGAGTAGAGCAAAGCTCCTGGCTAGCTTCTAGGATTACAAACTAGATAGGGTAATGGAATAAAAGACACAAAAATGAATCAGATCATATATCGAAAATGAAAAAACTAGTCATCAAAAGCCTCTTTTAGTGGAATGATTTGGAGAGTTAGAAGAACTTCAAGGTTAAGCATGTTAACTTAGCGAAAATCTTAGGATGGGTGACCTTCTAGGAAGTTTCTATTTTACCTACGGAATAAAACCATGCAGATTTTTCCGATTCAGTATAGAATGAAACTGACTCGATCCAAAACGGATAATTTATCTGATGGTTAGAGTCAGAACGTAACATTAAATTTTTTTTAAACTAAATTTCAATATTTTAACCAAACATTAGAAAATACATAATGAAAAAGATTTTGCAAAAATAAGTTATTCCCAAAAAATAAACTGAGCATTAGTTTTGTTACCACTTTGCACTTTAAAGAGTGAAAAGTGACACGTATGAATAGTTTGTTACATAAAGACATAAACATGTTCTTATGATAAATCTACTATAATTAATTGAAATAGTTGATTTTGTTTCTCAGAATTGGAAAGTACATATTGATTTTTCCATATTTAATTGGGATGTTTATTTATTACTTTGTAAGAAATTTAATACTCTTCAATTAATAGGTTGATTTTCTATACCTGAATGCAATATTTTTCTATTACTTCTATAAGAAATTTAGTATTCTTTAATGATATTATAAACAATGAGGTTTAAACCCGGATATAAATAATCTTTGTCTTATCTATTAGGCTAACACTTTATTGGCTTTTATGTTATGTTATAACTGCAATTGAGTACAAAAAAAGCAGTCATTTTTGTCATAGAAGGTCTCATCAAAATTCACGATGGTCAAGATATCTAAATCCATTGATCCATTTTTAGTACTAATTGATTTTTTATATAATATATGTTGCACGTTTACTATGCTCGTTATATACTCATATTTGTATTCTTTTAATTTTTTTTTACCTATTAATATTAAGGTATAATATTTTATTTAGATTAAAATAAATACAAATGGTTAATTTGTATCACACTTTGCTGTAAAAACAACTTATGATGTTACTTTTTATGTATTTAGTTATATTTTTATGTTCTAAAGTGGTCTCAAACTGAATTAATAATGGTAATCATTTTAGCTCTAATAACAATATTACTTATCCAGTATATTAGAGGAAGGAATATACGCACATACACATAAATTTTTTAAATCCTAAAAATAACCTAAAACAGAAATATATAGTTTTAATTTTTTTTTTTAGTTTCTTAAGCATTATATTCTTCAAGTTAAACATATTTAGAATATAATATAAAAAAATAAAAAAATTTAATCATCAAGTGGTAATATATTTATTGTATAGGAGATATAAATCTTTTATTAAATTAAAATGATAATACTTACATACTAATTTTAGTAACGAAAAAAGAAAATGAAAAATTAAAAAATAGTATAAAGGATGAAACTCTTTCCAAAACTCATCTAACAAAAAAGTTTCGAAATATATATTTACATATTCTCAAAATTAAAATTTTAAATTATTCCCTGATCTCACGCACATATATTCATTTTATTTAAATAAATTTTGAAAAGTCAAAATTTAAAAATTTTGAAAGGTAATTACATATATTTTATTTGAAAATTTATTTTTTAAAAAATTATACTTTGTCATACAAAAATAAAAAAATAATAGTAAAAATAATATATCTTTTTTTATCTTTCTCCTAAATAAAATAATATGTATATTCCATTTGAAAAGTTATTTTTAAAAAAATATACTCAATTAAATCATATAAATATAAAAAAATTAATAAAAATAATATACTTTTTTCTTTTTTATTTCTATCAAAGATAAAATATTTTTTATTATAATTAATATAAAATCAAATATCTATCTATCTAAAATCACGAACCAAAAAAAAAAAAAAAAAAAAAAAAACCTTTTGCAAATCTGACTTGGTTCACTCTCTACACATATTCCTATTTCTCTTTTTTTTTTTTCCAAATTTTGAGTTTTCTACCTTATTTTTTAAAACTAGTAAAAAAAGCACACTTTGCGCGTAGATATTTAAATATTGTTCTATTAATTATTTTATATTATTATTTTTAATAAATTATTATGCATTATAAAATTATTAGGAAGAACAACCAAAATCCTACTTAATATAATTCATGAATGGTAAATATCAAAATGATTTGTAATAAAGAAAAGTATGTCATTGTTTGCAATATATAGTACAACATTATAAATCTATATATGAAATAACCAACATAGTAATAAGTATATTATTATTTTATATTATTATTTTTAATGAATTATTATGAATTATAAAATTATTAGGAAGAACAACTAAAATCCTACTTAATATAATTCATGAATGGTAAATATCAAAATGATTTGTAATAAAGAAAAAAGTATGTCATTGTTTGCAATATATAGTACAACATTATAAATCTATATATGAAATAACCAACATAGTAATAAGTATAAAAAACTTAACCAAACCCAAGAGGTTGACGGATTTTAAGCTTGAGTTATGGTGGAATTTGCTTGGACTTACAATATATAATATTAAAGCAAGAAAAGGACATGTAAATAAAAAAACACATTAATTCATATTTAAGTGCATTTTTTTAATTAGATAAGGAAAAATGAATCTCACATTCAGTCAATACTAGTTCCCACAAAATTAAAAAATTAAAACACAAAAACTACCCATCAAAGTTGAGTAATGATAAATTACCAATCTATATATGAAATAAATGAGTCATGGACATGTAAATTTATTTCATTATGGACAAATAAATAATTAAAAAAATTATAGCAAATGTAATTTTAGGTTAAGAAATTAAATAACAACAAATACAAACAGAAAAACTAAGACTTTTATAATTGGCGCTAACGAAAAGAAATTGATATGGCTTTTTTTGGTTTTACAACGTTTTCTTTAGAGCCAAACAGGGTTATAAATAAATCATGAAATTAAAGTAGACCAAATCAAAAAATTGTGTAAACAATCTAAATAAAAGTGCTTATTATACAGAAATCTAAAATCAATGTTCTGCATTTCTTCTTTAGATAAATTACCTATATACAGAGCACTATTTTCTCGAGACTTCTAAAATATTTCGCAGCACAAATACAACCCTTTCGTACGCAATTGTTAAAAACAAGCACTAAACAATCATCCAAGGTCACTTTCACGCGGGACAAAATTAGTTGATTATGATCAAACTTCCATGTTTACAAACAAAACAGGTATCAATTTATTATTGTGTGACCATTAAAATATCAAAAGAGCATATAATTGAAATTGGCTAGGTTTGAAAAAAAAAAAAAAACTTAGCTGGTTATACATATAAACAATTGAATTGAAATGTTTATCTCAAGATTGACAAATTTCAAATGTTTAATTGGCAAAAAGTTTGATCCATGGCCCAATTTAGTATATATATCTATATATTATTATTGGCAAGATATGAGAGAAAGGTTTGAATTAACCAAGCATTTATATATGGGTGATACAGAAGACGCCTCTAATAACCCAAAAGAAGGCAAAGGAAAAAACAGTTGCAAAAGAAAACCTTTAAATTAGACTAACCAGAACAAAGCCAACACTAAAATCAAATGGGAGAAACATTAGTTGAAATGATCCTTTCAAAGTCCTTCCTAAAAATCAAGAAATGCCAACTTACAGCAAGCCAATACTAAAATCAAATTTCAGATTAAAACTTAATTAACTAATCATCACATCACAAAGTACTCTTCTTGAATCCTACCTAGCATCTCATACCACTGAACTCAGCTTATAGTCATCTTCTACCTGCAGCATTCATGTATATAATAAGATGATTAAAGATTTTATGGATTTAGCTTTTGTTTAAGAGATTAGATTACCTAAATAGACTTACTACCCTTGACATTGAGAGAGTAAAGCATAATTTGATCAAGAGTTGTGACGTTTAAGTGCAGAATAGTGAGTCTCATAGTATGCAACCCAGAAACTATCTTTAACAGCTGCTTTGCTCTTCTTTTTTTTTTTTTTTTATCTTAGTTTAAGATTTGCATGACTTTCCAACATTGTCACTTCTATATCAGCTATACTCGACTCAGTTGTCATGCTCATTGTTTCATTAACACCTGTTACTAAGTTATCAAATCGAGTTGTTGAGTACTGTGGAAATGTAAAGAAGTTAAAAAATGGCAGAGGACATTTTACTTGTTTTTCCCCTCCAAGTAATTGTAGTCGTTGCTCCAGCTCCTTCACAAAATTAATGCCGCCTCCTATTATCGAAGCTTGGTTTCCCTGCAAGTTAAATTATTAATATGAGTGACAATTATATACTGTAATTTCATTGACTGTATTTGCAGACAAACTTTACCTGTAAAGTAGGGCTGATAGGTGGTACAGAAAGTAAAAACGATAATGATGAGAAATTTAAAAGAAAAACTTGTTACCCTTCGAACTTAAGTGTCGGACATTAAAGATTGGAGAATAAAGAGATACTCATTCATTTGCTTTCTTCGATTTTGCTCAGCAGCAATGTGATTCATTCTTTGATTCTCAATTTCTTCTTTGTTTTTCCTACTTCTTGAACCATAACTCTTGGCTCAAGCAGGCATGATTGATGGCGACGTATCTTCCTTCCTAGTTACCTAAATTTATCTATACAAAAAAAACTACATATAAAAAGTAACTGGCAAGTGTTTAAGCACTATATATGTTTTTTTTATCAGCAGTAAGTATTTTATTAAAAATAGGTAGAGAATTATTTCTAACTGCAGGAAAATAGGTAAGAGCCATCGTGCTCCCCCAAGACCCAATCTAAACCTGCAGGTGAAAGAAACCACGCCTAAAAAGATTAAAGCTGTGTTAACGTTACAAACACATAGGAACTGACTTTTAGCTCTAAAACTGTAACTATCGATAACTAAAGCCTTCATAACATAAACGGTAACAAGAGAGGGAAGGTTTGAGAAGATGAGACTAAAGAGAAGCAATGAAATCTTCAGCTCGATGGACTCCTTGATTAGCAAGAGGATCTGCAAAAAAATTTGCAGATCGCAAAATGTTTTTAAAAATTACTGAAGGTACCTTTTCCAAAAGCTTCTTTACTTCATAAACTTCATCCAAAGATACCAAGGAGGAGAAGAAGATCCAGAGACCCAGGCAATTGCATTTGAAGAATCTGATTCAATAATGAGATTGTGATTAGACAGATTATACTGAACGCTTAGATATAATGCCTTGAGGATTGCGAGCACTTCCGCAACGTTGGAGTCCTTAATTCCCACGGGACTTGAAAATATAAATAGAACGATACCACAATGATCCCTTAGAACCCCTCCAACTCCAGCTTTGCCTGGTTTACCTAGACCAGATCCATCCACATTCCATTTCAAGAAATTGGGTTCAGGTGGATGCCAAGGCACAGAAGATTTTCTTTGACAATAATTGCTCCAATCAGAGATAATGCTGCTTGAAGATAATACTTGTTCAAGAGTGAAAGGGAAATCAACTTTGATGGCTTTTGTCCAAGAGAAAGCTCTGAAAATGATGACATCGAAAATCCTTTCCTTCAACAAAGCAACATTCTCAAAAATTAATTTATTCCTTTCTAGCCAGATAGACCAGATTACTGAGTAGAAAATAGCCCACCAAAAATGATGCTGAAGCTTTCCTTTCAATGGGGAAGGCCATTGTTGTAGAAATTCAGCGAAATTAAGAGGGACACAGAAACTTATTCCCCACCAAGAAAATATTTTACACCACAAACTCCAGGAAACATAACAATGTAAGAAAAGGTGCTCGATAGTTTCAGAATTCTGTTTACAAAAAACACAGACATTTTCTTCAGCTGAGATAATACCTTTCCTCATCAAAGTCTCTAACATTTACACCTTTGTTTAGAAGAAATCACAAGAAGAGCTCGACTTTAGGCAGAGCAATATTTTTCCAGCAAGATTGCAAATTAGAAATTGTGATCGATTTTTCTTCGGTCGCAAAATAGCGAGTTTTTTGTAGTGCTTCTTAGGTACCATAATGGTCATTTCATTGCCGGTTTACTGAATTAATGTCTGGTTTACAATCTTCTAAGGTGGCAAAAGTTTTTGCCCATTAGAGGGGCTCTTTTATGGATTAAAGATCACAATTGAAATGTAGAGTTGGAGACGTATTTTGTAGGAGGTGTAAACAAATACAACTAGTCTTTCTTTATTTGGTTCATTGATACAAGACTCAAAAGTTTCTCTTTTAAGTAAAATTCCTTTTTTTTTTTTTTTTTTTTTTTTTTTTGCATGGATTCAAAGACAAGCTCATAGATACACTCACATATTAGCTCGAGAGGATTATTCTTATGCTAGTTTTCAATTTTAGAATATAATTCCTCCTCATATCGAGGATATTTTGTTTAAAGATTTTCCCATTGATCAATAATATTAATCCATTTTCGCTAAAAAAAAATTAACGAGTCAATAAAAGTTAAACACACGACGAAATTTTTAACGAAAATACATGAGTGAATTTATAAATCTTAATAAAAAAAAAGGCATATAAATATATACTAATTAATCCATCATTTAAAAAATCTTCATTGTCACAATTGGTCATTATCAATAATAAATCAATCACCAATTATAAGCAACCATTTCTTATAAATTTTTTTTTGCTAAAATGTACAAAATTGCCTTGTATTTTTTAAAATATATTATTTTACCATACTTTTTGCCTCCATACTGATATGTCATTCTATAAATTTTTATTAATTTTTCTATCAATAAATTATTATTTTATCCATATATTTTATCAATTAACTAATTTACCCTATATTTATTGACTACTTTATCCATGTATTTTCTAAAATTAACTAATTTGTCTTTATATTTAATAAAAAATGCACAAAAATTAACAATGATATATGTAGATATGGATAAAATATTGTTACCGAGGTAGAGTTATACATTTGATAAAATATATGGAGAAAAAATACTCTCTCTGTTCAAAATATAGTTCACTTTCTATTTTCACATAAATTAAAAGATAATAGTTATTATGGTTAAAGGATAATTTTATCCATATAACTTTTTTATTATACTCATCTTAAATAACATGCTCAATTATTATATTGAAATAATAAGTAAAAAAATTAATGAGAGTTATTGAAAATAAGAATAAATGCCAATTTGGTCATTGAACATATTTAGTAGGATAAAAAAAATTCAGATTTGACTTTTAGGGTCAATTTAACTTCTGAATATGTATAAAATGATAAAAAAGATCCAATTTTACTTTTAAGACCAATTTAACCCTTAAACTTGTTTTAATTTTTACAAATTAGTAATTGATTTGATTTAATATGATTAACTTTTTATCCTTTTTTATCATACACTAAGAACACTAAAGTTAAAATTTTTCCAACACTTGTGAATATAAATTTGAATTTCTTAAAACATCCTTTCTTATAACATGATGAACTTATAAATATGCATCATAACTTTAACTTATTTAATATGAAAAATACATAGATTTTATAAGTGATAACCTACTAATAGAAATTAATTTTAAAATATTCAAATTATTACATATTTATAAATTTAAAATCATCAACCAAGGTAAACAGAGATATAATATATTTCATATATTATTTTTCTATATTTTATAATTAATTAATTTCTTAATAAATTAGTTAGCTTGATTTTAACTATAAAATTAATAAATGTCTGTATAATAATTTTCACATTGTAAGTATAATAAAGAATTAAAAGTTAAATTGACTTAAAATATTAAATAAGACTTTTTATAATCATTTTAAATAAATTTAGAAATTAAATTAACTTAAAAAGTGAAATCATATATTTTTAATCATTTTATATAAGTTTAAATATTAAACTGATCTATAAAATTAAATCTTTTCTTTTGATCCTATTAAATAAGTTTATGGACCAAATCGATCTTTATTTCTTGAAAATAAAATAAAATTTAATAAATGGATATGGTAGATAATTTAAGCATCTAAGTATAATATAAAAGATTAAAGTTGGTCATGAGACAAATAATAAAAAAAAAAAGTAAGATAGATGATCTTTTTGAAACCGAGGGACTAGTAATTTTTTTCATAAATTGTTTTCTTTGTATAACGCGTTTTAGCCCAAGAGATTCAGGCCCAGTCTACGAGTCTAGCACATACCGTGGAGGAGTATCGAAGCATTTTTCTAGTTGTAACTTGCAAATGCAAATGCCTAGCAGACAGTAGTAGCTACATTTGCATTATGAAGCCGAAGCTCTGTGTTTCTTTAAACAAGGTTTTCTTCATTTCTTCTTATGCGTTACCGTTACTTTCCTCTTTTGATTTTTCTTTGCCATTTCCATCTCCAAATCATTCCTTCAATTTTTTTCCGTGGTTGTTTGTTCTTTAGATTTATAATCGTAACCTCAAAACCTCTAGGTCTTTATTTTTCTTTCTAAATTCCCTCTCGTGAGCAGGAACAAGCTGTTAATTTTTTCTTTTCGAAAGAATGGTAACTGAATTTTTTTTTTTTTGAAAAATTGCATTTCCTGGTGTAATTCTTGAGATTAGAAAATCGTTGATTTTTCTGAATATGAAATTAATTAGGTTAGCAAGAGGAATTCTTATTTAGTGTTTCGTGATTGATTGAATTTGTTGCGATTGTTGGATTTTTTTTATAGCTCACAGAGTCAAATTTATAGTTTGAGTTTCTATGATTGGTTAAATGATGAATTATAATGTCCTCTGTGCAGGGAATACTCTGTTGAGGATTCTACATTATCCATAGTTTTGCTAATTGGTAATGATGAAATAAATGAGTATGCTTTATTCTAGCTTAAAAGGACATAGGCCATCCATGATCAGCTTCAACAGAGCCAGAAGTGTAGAATAGATGATAGGATTTTAGTTTAATAGGTTCATTATATCAATATTTAGGTGTTTGAAATAAGGAATGGAAGGAAACTTATCACAAGGAAGTATGATTCCTGGAGTTGCCCCATTTGGAGGCCTCGACTTGCAAGGATCAATGAGAGTTCATCATCAAGCACAGCACCAGCATGGCTTACACCATCAACAGCATCCTCTTCATCGGCAAGGGTCATCTGCACATAGCTCAATTCAGGAGGGTTTTCCACTTACAATGGGAACTTTGCACAACTCTGATCAAAACATTTCCATGGCTGATTACAATAAGGGAGATAAGGGAAAAAATTCTGCAAGCGAGGAGGATGAGCCAAGCTATACTGAAGATGGTGCTGATGGTCACAATGATGCAAGTAGAGGGAAAAAGGGGTCACCATGGCAGCGTGTTAAATGGATGGATAAAATGGTGAGGCTTTTGATAACTGCCGTATCTTACATTGGAGAGGATGTGACTTCGGATTGTGGTGGTGGCATGAGAAGGAAATTTGCTGTTTTACAGAAAAAAGGCAAGTGGAAATCAGTTTCAAAAGTCATGGCTGAAAGGGGTCACCATGTTTCTCCCCAGCAGTGTGAGGATAAGTTCAATGACCTTAACAAAAGGTATAAAAAGCTCAACGACATGCTTGGAAGGGGCACTTCTTGCCAGGTTGTGGAGAACCCAGCACTTTTGGAATATATAGATTTATCAGAAAAAGAGAAAGAGGATGTTAGGAAAATATTGAGCTCAAAGCATCTCTTCTATGAAGAGATGTGTTCATACCATAATGGAAACAGATTGCATCTGCCTCATGATCCGGCATTACAGCATTCCTTACATTTGGCTCTAAGAAGTAAAGATGATCATGATAGTGATGATTTAAGAAGGCACCAACATGATGATCTTGATGAAGATGATCAAGAAGCAGAAACTGATGATCATGATGAATTTGAGGAGAATCACCCGCCACGGGGAGATAGTAAGGGATTTTATGGGGCCTTGGGGGGTTCTATGAAGAGGCTGAAACCAGGCCTGGGCCATGAAGATGCTTGTTTTGGGAATTCATCGCAGGACGGTAATAAAGGTTCATATTCTCATGTGCAGATTGCCCAAGTTGATATGAATCAAGTCTCATCTGAAAGTTCAAGAGCAGCTTGGTTACAAAAGCAAATGATGGAATCTCGCTCACTTCAGTTAGAAGAGCAAAAGGTTCAAATTCAACTTGAGATGTTAGAGCTAGAAAAACAGCGATTCAAGTGGAAAAGATTTAGCAGGAAAAGAGATCATGAATTAGAAAAGTTGAGGATGGAAAATGAGAGGATGAAGCTAGAGAATGAACAAATGGCATTGGAGTTGAAGCGCAAAGAAATGGGTCTTGATTTTAATTAATTTTCTGGTCCTGCTTGATATTGTTCATCACAACCACTAGAGTTGCATGTAGCTCTGCTTTCTGTTTTGGTAAGCTGCTGTTGTCTATAACTGTAATTCACTTGGGAGAACTTTTGTTGGAAATGCTATTCTACTTGCATATAGTCTGTAAACTTGTCATATTGACAATATCTTTAGCTAATTACATTGTTTCTGCTTTAGTGAAATGGTATTGCCTATGGTTGAAGATATTGCGACAAGAATCTTTTTTCCCTTATCATTTATTTGTCCTTTTTTTCCTTCTTCCCTCTTTTTTATATTGTGTATTTGAATTTATAATTGAAATATTTAGTAGCAACTTGAAAGTTTAACTACATATCATTGCTTTAATTGTTTGAATTGATGTGCTTTTGAATGGTGTATTATGAATTTTGAAGTGCATTTTTAAACCAAATCACCACTAATGGTTACATGAACAGTAAAACCAAGGAGTTTTATCTGCTAACTCTAGGTCATAGATTACGCAGCATTACTAATTTATAATTATTTTTATTTTTCATGTTGTTTGATTTTGTTCACTTTTGTCTTGAAAGCCCTTAACAGTCTGTAGGTGTATGATGGGTTTTCGGGGACAATCTATATCCTTCCTCCTCTCTTGTTCTGCTTGGGGTGGATCTTCATAGTTTGGGTGTTTAGCAGGTGGACTTCGGATTAGCAATTTATTATCCTATAGGAAAATAACATCGTCCTCCAAAAGATAAACTTTTCAGCAATCAGATGAAACATAGAAGGAATCTATACTGTAATTATGCAATAGCTCGGAAATTTTGGCGCTAGTAAACAGAAATTGAGTGATCGAAATATAGCTCTTATGGAGATTTCTGACTTCTTGAAACTGCTTATTGAGGAATGATGTTGTTTTGTGGTGGTATTCACTAAAGCATCATTTTCATTTAGGCCATTCTATTGTTTGTGTGGAGTTCTTGAAGGAAACAAACACTTGATTCATTGGATTATAGCTTCTAGTAGGCATATAGAAAACTATTGTCCACAAATTTTGGCAATTTCATTTAAAGTTAAGTGATGTTAAAGATGAAGGTTGCTTGGGTATTTCCTGATTTTAATGTTCATAGATAACATTTATAAATGTACATGTGTTCATTTATGTAAACATAAGAATATCGTGTTCCTGGTGCCAACAGTTTGTTAAATTTAACCTTCTGCGATATGCTCCGTGAGGAGTGCAGGAGTCTATTAGAATGCCAAAACTCTGATGCCTTCGTGTACATGCATGTACTTGTGCGTGTTTGTGGATAGTCATAAATCTGGGAAGGACTAGTTTTGGCATCTTCTGTAACCTCGCTAGTTTATGCACCCAATTAGTGAAATCATCAACACAAAGGAAAAATACACTTGCATCTCGTATTCTTTCTTGAAAAGTAAAATTAATGGAAAGATAATTATGTGCATGTTTTGGAATTGCTAGTTGATATGGGGAATAGTAGTTGAGTTTTCTCTGGGTTTTGTTAGACCTGCATAGTGTAGATATCAACTCTAGTCCATGGATATTGCATTTGTGAAATGCAACACAGTTCTAGCTGAGGGCTGGTATCCCATAGAGGTGGCGCATTTCTTCTCAGGATGTATAGAAATTCTATTCACAATTCCCCCAAAAATGATTTTTGGTCAACGAAAATGGTTGTTGAAAATACTAGCAGCTGACATTGGGATTGAGAAATTGACATTAAGTTGAAAGTCGAATGAAGAGGCTTTACTCTTTGGTTCCACTAACGTGACTGAGGCATACTGTGGTTGTGTTGTAGGCTTGGATTGTTTTGAGCATGTTGCTTTCTTTAAAAGAAAGTTAAGCATGAGATTATTGAAGAGAAACCATAATAATAGGCGGCAGGGCAGTATGGCAGGAGATTGAAATAATGCTATATATTTTCCTTCTTGTTTATTTGGAGTTTATATCCCAATTTTGACAAGAAAAATAAACAAACTTTTCTTTCTGACACTTTGCTTTGAAGGCATTGCAATCTATGCAAATAACATGCACTCGTCATTTATCATCTATTACTGGGAACATCTTTTGCAGCTACTCCTCTACTGGAAATAGATTCATTCTTTCATGACCCTTTTATTGTTCTCTCACCTTATTATCATTATGTAACAGGTTTTCATTTTATCTTCAAAAAATTGAAACAATCAAAGGTCATCTATATCTCGCTTGTTTGATTGTCAATTTTTGGATAGTGCACACTGTTACTGTAATTTTTATTCTTCAATTGAAGGCACTGCTTGCTTCTTATGGGGTGAAGGCGCATTTTATTTGGGTGCGTACCATGAGTGAAATATAATCTATGAGTGAAATATAATCTATACTCTTTTTGTTGGCTTTTCTTAATGCTAAAAATATCTTATGAGAAGAAAGATTTTCCCGATTTTACTCAAATTTATCTTAATCGTTTTGTCAAATTAATTTTGAGCATTAATCGAATTGAAATAAAAAAAAATGAAAACTTAATTAATCAATTAAATTTAACCAAAATAAAAATTAACCGACTCTACTACTTAGTTAAAATAAAAAGTGAAGTATTTTTAATTTTTAATTTTATTATGTACTTAATAAAAACGGTATAGTTATGAGAGTTAGTTAATTTATTTAATTTGGTTAAATGAACTTTTAATCGAATCTTTAATCGATCATTGAAAATTAAATTTTTTTTAATTAAATATTTATTTACAATCGAATTGACTAAATTAATTAAATTAATCAAATTAACTGAACTAATTGAATTAATCAAATTGACCCAAATGTTAACCCCCAATCGTACTATAAAGAATGAATGCAACTTTTTATTTGATTCTAGAAAATCTCTTCTCTTATCCTTGCTGTTGAAGAAACACATATAAAAAAACACACCTAATCTCTTTCTAAGTCATAGAACGTAAAAATTTTTTATTAGCTACGCAACTCAAAGAGACCCGTTTTTTAGATGAAGTGAACTTTTAGTTGGACGGATCCAAGAATTGTATAATTGGTTATCCAAAACAAAGGGAGGATTTAGTTGACTTGATAAAACCTTAAGGACTAAATAGTGCTTTAATCCTTCTAATTTTGCAGAATTAATATCTAAAGCCCATTTGTAGCCCAAAAATTCAGGCCTATCAAGGCCCAGTTTTCAGCCTTCCCAGGTCGATGGTTCTGGTCAATCAAAATTGTAAATAGCAATAGCAATAGCAGTAGCAACTTCATTTTATCATTGTAGCCGCCGATCCTGCTGTGGTTGTACAGGTACCATTTCGTCTATTCTTCTTCTTCTTAATTTCTTCTTTCATTGAAAATTTTCACAATTTTTGCTTAATTTAGGGTTTGTTGCATCTCCAGATTTATAAATCTCCAAACTTTTTGGCGTTTTCATATTGCATCTTGTTTTGGTCAATGATAATAGTACTGGAAAGTAAAAATCATGTATTGGTAGGTGCATTTTAATTTTTGATTTGATGAAATAAAGAAAATAATTTTGATTTTTAATTGAATTTCTTTTTTTTTTTTTTAAGAATTATTTATTACTGTTTTTGGAATGTGTAACTTTTTTTTTTTTTTTTTTTTTTGTGGTTGAGAGTTCCTTTGATCTGTTAATATGTTACTTTTGTTAGTTGGGATATTAAGGAAAATAGTTTTTTGTTTTGATTTATGATGATAAAGAAAACATCTTGATTGCCTGTGTAAGGGAGATTTATTAGCTTCTGTGGTTGAAATAATTATTTAAATATGCAGGAAGTATTCCTTGACGTCGAGTGAATTGTTGTGCTATTCTTTTCGATTCAATGTGAGTATTCATGTCCACTAAATATGCAAGTGCTTACTTTTGCACTTTTCATTACTTCGAACTGCATATGAAATTGTTTTAATTGTTAAAAATTATTCATTGTTTATGTTTTGTATTTTGCGGAACTGTAGTGAACCCATTTGTTGTTGCTTCTTGATGTACCAATATGGGGATAATATTTTGCTTAAACTTTGCAACAAGTGAATGTCCTGTGAATTGACCTGCATAAGTACTAAATTGTGTAGGTTCTTATTGCTTATCTGTGTCACTTGATTTCAGCTAGAACAAGTATTATGTGCTAGAAATGGAGTCATAGAAGTTTTAGCCAATTTGAATTGCATTAAGTTTGGTGGTTGGCATGCTTTCTGCACACATATTTAGTTTAGTAGACATTTGCTGGTATTTAACCGACCTTTTAGGAGTCTACCTCATGCAAAGCTTCAATCTAGGTAGTTGAGCTTCAATGTGCTTCTATCTTGCCATGTGGATTAATGGCCCTATATTAGACTATCTAATTGAGGTGAAAGAAACGGGTTTTGATGTTTAAATAGAGTTAATTGGTTAAATGTTGATGAACTACAAACTAAATGTTTATACCTTTGAGGCTATTTAGATAATTAAATGGATTAGTGTGGTGAAATAATAATAGACAGCACCATTGCAATTGGTGTTGCTGCTTATAGAACCGATCATTTTATTTTTCATGAAAACAATTTCATTTTGCTCATAATGTTAATATTTCTAATTAGATCATCCTTGGAATTGAAAGCTTTTTCCTTTGACTGGTGTATGTATTCGATGATCCAGTTGCAATAGAGAATCAGATTTGGGTCCATATGGACTTATAATAGATTTTCATTTTCACTATTAATGCATGTTAGTTTATGCTAGGGTCAACAAGTGCAAATATATATCCATTTGGAAATGTGCCTAAACAAAATGGATGCTATAAAGCAGATAATTTTGCAGTGTTATGTCATTTTATCTCATGCTGCACTAAATAGGAGCAGGAAATAAATTTTTTTGGATGCATTTCCCTATCTCAGTAAAGGGAAAAAGTAAAGTGTTTTTGCTGCATTCCCTTCTCGGAGTATGAGAACATCCTATAGAAGGAAAATATGCATGCATTTTTACTTTTTTTCAAAATTTTCTCTGTTTAATAGTTATGATGTCTTAGAAATATGGTAGCACTTCTTTTTTTTTTTTTTTGTCTCCAGAAGTTCTAGAATTTGATTGGAGCTTTTACTGTTAGTTACAGGGGCATTGTTTCTGTTCTATGTGTTCATATTAGTAATCTGGAACTACATAATGGTAGTCTAGTCCACATAAAAGATTTTTCATGTACTATCCTGTTTCTCACCTATGACACTCTCTCCTTTAATTTACTTTAGGGCGGACGAGGAACTTGTTGATCCAAAGAAGTATCTTGAGGAATCTTGCAAACCTAAATGTGTGAAGCCCCTGCTTGAGTATGAGGTGATGTATTTTTACATAGAAACATTTCCATACTGTGCAGGTGCCGATATTTTTTCTCTTCTTTGCTTCTTTTTACTCCATATATAGAATAAATTTTATGAATATGATGCTATTTGGATAGATGCTTTCTTGCCAATGAGATGCTAAACCACTCCTTCCAAAACTATCTAATCTCATGCTTGTACTACCTACACACCTAAAGCAATAACAACCATGCACGAGTTCATATCGTTTTATGTTATATTCCTAGTTAAAGGTGCGCCTGACTTAAGGCACAAGTGCCTCATTACACCTTTTTCTTTTCTCTAAACAAGTCGCCTAGGGTTTTCTTTTAATATAAAGCTGTCCAGCTAGCATCTGGTTACATAAAATAAATAAATAAATAAAATAGAATGCAACATAAGAACTAGTAATGTGCTTT
Organism: Jatropha podagrica; assembly: GCA_947857235.1. Taxonomy (NCBI): domain Eukaryota; kingdom Viridiplantae; phylum Streptophyta; class Magnoliopsida; order Malpighiales; family Euphorbiaceae; genus Jatropha; species Jatropha podagrica. The sequence goes on along the minus strand of CANUEP010127460.1, from coordinate 247,965 downwards.
GTGATTCAGCCTCCACTCTTCCATCTAATGCTCATCTCCTACAATCTGGGCTCTAATTGGCAGCCATTCAGATATCTCTCTCTCAATTTCTCTTCCTATATTTGCTTTCTATTTTCTTTCTATTCTCTTCCCCAACTAGTTTGCAATTAAGGCTTAGCTACTGGTACTGTTCTTGATTCTACTCCTTGCTATATTTACTCCAATATCTTAAAATATAAGTTGCGATGTTGCTGATTTTTTTTCTGATTTATGTGTGTTTTTCCATGTTTTGCTGATCTTTTCTTATTTTTTTCCCCCTTGATATCTTGAAGAACAATTTTCAGATTTGTATTTCAATTTTTATTGCTATTTTTGCACCTCACCTCGCTGGGGCATTCACCTTCGCTTAGAGGCTATCCAATCTAACTCCTTATTTGTCTGATTGAAACTTTATAATTGAAAATAGAACTGGATTCATGCCCTAGTAAACCGGCAGATTTGGATATGCAACCTATAAATTATAATGTTCCAAGCCAGGTTCCTGAAATAACTTACGAGAATTGGTATTTATGCATGTTGAAGTATGAAGCTAATAAATAATTTGATACAACGAGCAATATTGCGATATTTTGGTCTGTCTTACTTTATATTCCTATATTTTGAAAGATAGGTTTGCTTATTTTCTTTTAAGCATGCATGTCAAGATAGAAAGGAAGAAGTAAAAATTACTGGTTAGCAAGTAAAAATTCACTCATATGCTTGCATTTTGGCAATTAGCTTAGTCCTTAAAGCACCAAAGAAGTCAAAGGCCTTTGAACCTAACTGTGTCTTCTCCAGTAAGAACGGAGTGAAGGATTCAATCTCGCTTGGTCTTTCATGTTTATTTTATTTTCTTTTATTTTATAATTGTTCAACCTTCATAATTTGCTGTGGATTTAAATGATACTTGTGGACTTGTTCAATCCATTCTGAGAGAGAGAGAGAAACAAGTGAGCATTTTCAATCAATTGCTTCTCGATTAATGATTTCATTTGCTGTTTTGATTAGTTGATAGAATTTATATATTTCAATGATTGGGAAATTTTTCTGCTCCACCGTAAGATTTTGGATTTTTGAGTCACTGAATGTGATATTCCACTCATTACAGGCATGTGTTAAGAGGATTAGAGGTGATGAAAGTGGGCACAAGCACTGCACAGGACAGTATTTCGACTATTGGTCTTGTGTTGATAAATGTGTAAGTATTCATTTCATGGTTTGTAGGTAATGTATTAGCTACATTGTTGATAAGTTTCAGGAGCTGAATCTTGCATTTCTGAATGCAGGTTGCACTGAAGTTATTTTCAAAACTAAAGTGATCAGGAAACCGTTTGGGGCGGCTCTTTCAAAATGTTTCTACCCTTTTGCATCATCAGATGAATTTTGTCAAATGTTTAGTTGGGTTGCTTGAAGCAGCCCCTTCTTACTGATTGTGAAACTTATTTTACTTAGGAATAAAGGTACATATCTTGAATTGGTGACGAATTGAAACTGTTGCTATTTGTGATTTAAAAAAAAAAAAAAATAGACAACATCAAGAAATGGATGGCATATGATTGTGGTTACTGATGTTCTTTTTATTCTCTCCTATTACAGTGTTCGATCAGTCCTTTTACATTACAATGTTCTGATTAGTGATGGAAATAGCCTCTCTATTAACTCTCTGCAGAGCTCATTAGTGTGAGATGCTTTATGCATTGGATCACATTGATGTTCATTTGTAAGGTTATATATTTGCTAATTCTATTTTTTTCTTTAACAACATTATTGTGTAAAGGGATTTTATTTCATCACTAATGTTGTTTTGTAATTAGGGTTCTATCTCTATGAGATTAGGATTCAAATAAATATGCAAATAGCAGCTAAATAAGCTTTAAGAAAACAATTAAATTCTTAAAATCATAATAAAGTACTTTTTAATTTAATTAAATTATATTTTCTCAGTTTAAATACTAGAATTTTAATAAATTTTTCTTCACTAATTTGCTGTTAAAATTAAAAGAGAGGTGATAAGATAGATTTTAAGAAATTTTACGTAGTAATTATTGTATTTAATAAAAGTAAAAATAAAATAAAAAAATAATTAATGTTCTTGATTTTCTTAAAGCAAATTAATGTGTCGAACTACAATGAGAAATGTACAATGAAGAGGAAAAAAAATATAATAATGGACTAATATTAAAATTATAATATCTCTCCTGACATTTGTTTTTTTTTTTATCGATTTAATGAAAAAGATAAAAATTAATAAATGCACCGTCAGGGGAAAAAATAGAGAAAAATTGATATATTTATAAAAAATATGGGATAGTCAAATTGTATTTCGCAAACTAGTGAACTGTACTGTAATTGGATTTTCTTTAACGTAGGTTACATTCTCTAAGCAATTGCTCTTTTCTCTTTCTCTACACCGCTCCTCTCAAATTCCTACAAGCAGTTGGCACATAGACAAAAGATGCATATATCAATGAAGCAAATAATAAGAAAAGAAACGTATTAAGAAAGTAATTGATGACCTCGTTTCAGCTCCAAATAGCCTTAAGAACGAAGAGGTCAGAGAATCTGGGAATGTACTGGGTTCTAACGAAGATGCCAACTCCTAGAAGGCTACAACTGCGAGATGAGGTGGCTTTGCTATTTCGAAATCCAGCTTTACAATAAATGATTGTTTCAGTTCGGAAGAAAAAAATTACCAGAAGAATAAAGAGGTTGAAATTTGAGAGATTGTGATAGAGGCTATTTCGTATCAGGTGTGTGAGCCGTTAACAAGCATGAATTTGTCAAATTTTTTTACTTTTTGGACTATCTAATTCGTCTTTCGTTTCTTTTATCTGGAATTATTTAGGATTGTGGATATGTTCTTGGCACTTCTATTTTTATTTTTACTTTTATTTCTTTTTTTATTTATAATGATGCCTTATAAAGGTAAAAGAAATTTATGCATCCAAAATTAATCGGATTCAGATATTTAAATACCCAGAAATTAATCCACACTTCTCCAAAATCCAGATGCTCATCTTTTCTCGTATTTTTCTAGTTCTTTTTTCTTTTAAAGCCCATAATTTTATTTATTTACTTATCTAGTTTTTATACAATTCCTATTGAATTATTCTCTTTTCTTTGTAAAGAAGGAAATTTGAGATGGAGAAGAGAGCTGAGTAGGTTGATACCAATTTCAAAAACAGCATCCAGTTAGGGTCTTATAGTTCGAAAAGAGGCAAAATTGAAAGGTTTCAATTCTTTTAAATAATGGGTTATGTTTATCTGATTCCTAGGTGCATATTAAGTTCGTTGTTTTTAATACTGCTAAACCTGTTTGATGATATGTTTGTATGAGTTTATATTTCCTATTTTATTAGGCCTTGTTGGCTATACTGCAATGGCTGGAAGTGTGAAAGCAGCAAAATTTCTTCTCTTTGGTCTAGGCAACTAATCCAAGATATGGTACATTACCCAATTTTCTCGAAAAACAAACTGAGAAACATGCAAAGTACCTTCGTTAAATGAAATGGGTTTGCTAATGCAGCATTCTTAATGAGCTCCCTACACTGCTATATTCTTAATAGTGTGTTAGATTGCCGCAGAGGAAGAACCTGTTTGAGTGTTGGTGATTCAATGTCATTGATATGCTTCAATCATTAGAGTGACGCAGATTTTTTGTTATGTAATTTCTTTTAATATATTATTTTCTTTTGGGTCTTCAGCTTGTCTAATCTGAGTGATACGAAGATCAACAACTATGGTCTTTTTAGTACAAGAGAGAAGGGACACCAGTCGAGCCCATAATGAAATAACCAATTTATCTTATGTTGCCAAATAACATTATTTTTTTTTTTTTATCAAATAACAAAAACCAGGAAAAGATTGACCTGATTCTCTAAGATGCAGGTGTCTCTGACATTTTCATAATCAATTATGTTTTTAAGTCTTCCCATTTGAATTTCATCTTTAAGCTACAGAGAAATAGAAAGAGAGAGATCTGAATTTGTCAATGTCTCCGAGGGTTTTAGTTTGTGGTATATCGTGGGTTTGAAATTAGGATGACATGTTGAAGCATTAAATCTAGATGAAAGTTCAATTTTAAGAAGCTGGTTATGCCTGGAGAAATGACAGTACAGTTGCTTTTGGAATCTCTGTAACGCTTGTGATTCCAACATGACCGATTCAATTTGAGAGACACAAGTATGTAGTTTTAACGATGGAATGTGGCTAGATATGTTTCTTCGCAGTTATGCTTCCCATGTCAAATCATTTGATATTTTATGTTAAAATTTTTTGAAATTATACATTATCATTTATATTAATGTTATAACTTGATATGAAAGAACGCCAGATTGCTTGAATGTAAGAAAACGATAAGCACCTGAGTGTTCCCTTGCTTTCTGCATTTTGTGCTATAGGAAATTTTGTTATGATATTCTCCATGCTCTTGTTTCTTTTATCTTCTCATTTTTCAGCTTTTTACAGGCTTGCTTTGAAAACGCACAAAAAACACCAAACGCCACATGATGCTTAATAGCATGTTTCTCCAAAACCTAAATGTTTGTGATCGTAGATGGAAGTCAACTTCATCAATCATTTGTCTTCTTCGACATTTCTCACTTTGGTCCATGAAGAAAGATCCAGATCTTGAGTTAGCTCTCTCACGAAACCGTAGATGGATAGTCAATAATCAAATCAAGAACATAATCCTTAGATACCCAAACCACGCAGCACCTATCAAATATCTCCAGAAAAAGTTCAAGACTCTTGATCTTCAAGGAAAAGCACTCAATTGGCTTAAAAAGTATCCTTGTTGTTTTGATGTATATCTTGAGAATGATGAGTATTATTGTCAATTAACGAAGCGGATGATGTTTTTGGTGGAGGAAGAAGAAACTGTGAAAGAAATGCAGGAAACTGTATTTGTCGAGCGGTTAGCCAAATTGTTGATGATGAGCATGAATCAACGGCTTAATGTTGTTAAGCTAAATGAACTGAAAAGAAATTTTGGGTTTTCAGATGATTATTTGATTAGAATTCTACCAAAATATCCTGATATGTTTCGACTTATCAACCACAGTGGGAGGAGGAGTTCAATGGAGATTGAGCTTGTACGGTGGAATCCAGGCCTTGCAATTTCTGCAATTGAAGCTTCAGCTCAAAAGAAAGGGTGTGAGCCCCAATTTGCGTGTTCTTTGCCCTCAACTTGGGTTAAATCGTGGGATAGATTTCGAGAATTTAATTCCACACCTTATATTTCACCTTATGCTAATGCGAGGGATTTATCAGAGGGTTCAAAAGAGATGGAGAAGAGAACAGTGGGTTTAGTCCATGAGTTGCTCTCGCTGACCCTATGGAAGAAGCTGTCGATTGTTAAACTAGGTCATTTTAGTAGAGTTTTCAGTTTACCGGAAAAATTGAATGTTCTGCTCCTTAAACATCCTGGTATCTTCTATGTCTCGAATAAGTATCGGACCTATACTGTTCTTCTTAGAGAAGCATATAATGGATCAGAATTGATCGACAGGGATCCACTTGTTGTGGTGAAGGATAAATTTGGGGAATTGATGCAGGAGGGGCTTCATGAGTACAATCAGAGGCACCGTTTACTCAATCTAGAAAAGAAGAAAAAGGAAGGAATAACATCTATAAGGCCAGAGAAAAGAAAGGATAGTAGCATTGAAATGCCTGAACAACATGATAATGGTGATAAGCTCAAACGTTTGTTCAATCCTGAGGAAAGAAAACGGTTTTATAAAGTTCTTTTGGATGATGATGCCCCATGAAACTCTTCTTGTATTTCTTTCTTTATTTAATTTTTTGTCCCCTCTCAATTTTGCAACGATTTCTTTTGCTGTTGGGCAGGCTTGTTCATGGATTCTTGCACGTACAACGTCAAACACTCTTCCGATAGTAACTTGTTTAGACTTGGAATTTTAAAGCAGTAAGGTTGAATAAACTAAGCTCAACACTGAAAAATTTTAAGGGCAAACAATGTGCACCATTCATGTTGTTTTGCATATAAGAAGCCCCTACAAGATTCATCCATTTTGGTTTCCTAGAATGAAGACTTCGCTGTCCTAGAACGAAGGATTTAACTGTTACAACATACTCAGACACCAATAACTGATATCAGTTATTATTGACATTCTACTGCCGAAAACTTCCCTAATCAACACAGGTAAAATATGAATGGATTTTACACATTGGAGAATCAATAAAATCTGACAAAATCCCTCTCCCCAGCATCTGACATCAAAATCAAATTAGAACAAGAAAGCTACAACAATACACGGTAGAAAATGGTGTTGCACACATTTGGCCAGGACACATGAACCAGGAAAACCAATTGACTCCGAAGTCTGAAGGGATAAAGACTGCAGGCACCACTTGCTCTTTTGTTTGTAATTGTTTCTTGGGTCTTCTGTGGCCATAAGGGATCCCAGATAAAAAGAAGGTAAAAAAAGCATCAGACTATACTAGGAGGATCGCCCACCCAATTGCAAGCGGCACGGGGCCAACGCGTCCTTATGCAATCCACCAAAGGTGCATGTTGAGAAGGCTCAGGTTTCGTCACTTCAGAGTCTTTGCTGGTTGATTCATTTCCACCCGAGCCAGAGGACACTACCACATCTGCCATGAATTCCTCCGGAGTCCACCTTGGTGGAACTGAAACCCTGAGTTTTGTGAGCCTAGGTCTCTGCACTGGCATCTCACTTCCAGAGGCCATGTGGCCGCCATTTAAATCTGATTTTGCAATCCCATTAAAATGGTAAAGATCAAATACCTTCTTTCCCATCAGTCCACTTGAGTCCTTTAGGCCTCCCAAATTCTTGTCTAGATCCAAAATGACCTGCCAGAACTCACTCCAAACAATAAAGCCTGTGCCGCAAAGGTGATCTAGTTTCTCCGCAGGAAGTCTGATATTTGTTTCCCTAAGGACTTGATGGAAGCCTTCCACACTAATAAAACCACCACCACCACTCTGATCTTGTGCATCAAAAGCTTTCCGAATCTGTGACTCCCTTTCTTCCAACTCATTCTCATCCTGAACAGTTGTATCAAGAGCAAATAGAACTGTATAGTGGGATTCACTTCCAACAACCCATATTGGCCATTTAGGGCATTTTAAGTGTTGACCAACCTTACAGAAATTAAGGGATTCCAATAGAGTAAGAAATCCAACTTCTACACTTGTGGATATGCCCTTTAGACACATGCCACCGCCTAAATCCATTCTACCATCAAACACATTAGGAACAGCCTGTCCACAGAGCAGTAGATTCACAATTTCCTGTCCCAAGCACTCAAAATAAAGACATCATTAATAAATATGCTATTATTTTACAAAGGTACTAATTACAAAATTAAGCATTTATGCAGAGAGAGGACAACAAAAATACAAATGCTTCACTTTACCTGTGAGGCATGCCCGAAGGGTGCAGTGACTAAAGGAAGGCTGGGATCGTCCCTGTCAGCTTGAACAGAATCCTGAAAAGAAGATGCAGTTTTAAATGCATAAGTAACACAAACACCTCATGCAGAAAAGTCATGTGCATTCTTTCAATCAATTGGCCATTAGACCCAGTCACATGAATAAAACTTGAAGAACAGCTTAGTCGACAGGCTGACATAAGTCCAGGTAAAATATTAGACAAATCAAAAAAGGATTAAATACCTAACCAACACCAGGAAAAAAAAAAGGAAAAAAAAAACACACGCCATGCTAAATTTGATCATTCAACTCATAGTCACGCAAGGTTCAAGTACTTGACGAAAGCATGCTAATGCCATAAAGTGATAGTGATTATGGTTAGATCACACTTTACGGATATATAAACAATGCATACCAATCCTCTGGACAGCAATGCAGAAATAAGGAATAGCAGTGCCCCCATTCGAGATTGGAAGAGAGGAATCATGTCGTGGAGCCTCTGCAATGCACTTGGTTGGGATGTGTATGTCTCAATTCTTAAAATTTTCTGCAAAGTAGAAGCTGATTCAATTGAAAGGCCCTCGAGTGCTTTTGCAATAATCTACAAGATATTACAAACACTAGTCAGCATGTAAAATGTATGCACACAAGTGAAACAAAATAATGATATTTCCAATTAACCAAATGTTGAACATAGAATACATTGATGTCAGTCCTAATCCAACATACCTCATCCTTTGTAGAGCCCACAGTGTCACAGAAAATGACATTCAAAGTAACAATTACAGCCCTCTTATTACTTCCACATAGGAACAATATCTCACCCATGCTTCTGACCAGGGCTCTGTGAATAGGAGAAGAAAATATTTACCCAAGAATAATGAAATGAATTAAAAATATACGAAATGTTATAAAAGAGTGGTCAGAAAAGAAGTAAAATTCTGGAAAAACCAACATTTCTTTCCAACTGCTGCTAGCAGAATTCAATGAAATATGAGATACCACAGCCAATTTAGAGAAAACCATGAAAATCTATAATAGCATGACAGTAATTTCCAAGTGCAACTTAGAAAATGGTTATTGGGCAATACTGAAACTGAAAACTGAATGCACGTTATATATTCTTAATGGATCCTAGGCCTCATCATTGCAAAATTTTAGAAAACAATTTATTTTCCTATGAAGTAATCACCTTGCTTTTGCATCTTCAGCTAGAGAGCCAAAATTATTCGATGCAACATGTCGGCTTCTATTCAATGTTCCAGAACCCAAATTTTGCTGCATGTTTAGTGCAACTTTACCTAATACATCTGGAAAGAAAAGAAGGTATTTGAGAACAAATGCCTGCACAATCAGAGAGAAAACACTGTAAGCAACATCACTTAGGACTCCGGAATTCAGGAGCATAAGCAATACCAAAACCATCATTAAAATATCACAGGAGATATATACAATGGCAGCAATAAAGGTGCAAACAAGAATCACATCAACAAGGATGTACCATGCACTAAAAAAGTTCCAATATATCAAGCATCACAGGTGCAAAGCAATCAGAAGATTCAACTTATATACAAAACAGACATGTGAAAAGGCCAAAAGTATAAGAAACACCTCAATAGGAAGACGAGGAAGGAAAAAGGCTGAATGAGCATGTGGAATTAAAACAAGAAAATTCTAGGAGGAGAAGATGTCAGTGTTTTCTATAGCAATGCCCTCATCAACATTTCAAACCAATTAACGGTTAAAAGAATTGGCAACGAGAGAATCCATGTCCTTGCAAAGAAATTCAACCAATTACTAGAACATAATTCAACCAAAAAAGAGGCCGAATCTTTTGGTGACACAATCAGGAAAACCAAGAACAATATGCTAGTTCTTTTATTACTCAAAAGTTCTCAAATCTCATGCATCAAAACAGCACATTACACCCTTTACATAGCATATAAAATCTGACTAGAATAAGGTTTTCAATTATAAAGACAATAAAGATCAAACATAAAATCCTACTACAACAAATTCCTAAATAGTAAATCCTAACAGCAAAAGAATTTGAATATTCAGAATGAAGTCAAACTTAACTAAAATAAAAAATAATCCTAAATCAGAAAATTTCTACAGCAGCGTGAAACTTATGTTCCTGCATCAAATAGCCTTCTTAATATCTTATCAGAAGTTAAATACTAAGCATAAGCCCACTTCAAAAAGGAAAATTCGGAACAACTTTACAAACAATACCAACATATTTGTACTTGACTAAAGTTCACAGCAGTTTAAATTAAATATGCAGGGCAGCGAATCATCAGCCAGTGCAGTGCCACCACAAGGAAAAGAACTATGGTGCAATTTGCTAGAAGCCAAGAATTCTATGACTACTCTAGACTCTGGCAATCAACTAGGAGTGAACCCTGAAAATAGCAACAGAAGTTCATACAGGCAATTAATGTTTAGTTGACTACTTTTATGTAACTTATAGATGAGATGATGCATTATTTAACTACTCCAGACTAGACCATAGGCTACCCAATCTCAAATCTGATAGTAACCTCAAACATCCAAAATTGGAGGGTTTTTTTATACATATTGGAGAAATGTGCAAGCCAATGAATTTTTGCAAAGTACATTGCTCAAATATCACTGTTAGTTATTTTCTCTGACTTCTGCTTTTTACTAAAAGAACTACCAAAAAAAAAAAAAAAAAGAAAAAAAAAGAAGGGCATAGGAAAAGGTCAGGAATCCAGAAAAGCTTTCTAAAGATGGATTAAGATATTTGACAGGCAAGTCAGACATGAGCTATGAGTCTATAACCAATGAGAACCAAAAGGGAGAAAAGGTGTGGGATTAAGCCAAAAGTTATCTCAATAGGACTTGGGGGCTTTGGGTCTAGCCATTCCCATCAGGATATTGGGGTGGAGGAGAAAAAAAGTGGGGTTGTAATCTTATAAATTAATTAAAGATCACATTGATATTTGAATGTTACATACAAATTTTATAAATACAAATAATAAATACTAGTAATTGAGATTGGAGAAAGTAAGAACAAAGTTAAGAAATAGATTGTATATTTCCAAAGAAAAAATACATTGTACACATTTATATAAGACAAAGTTATAATATAAAAATATAATTTTTAATTTGAAAATGGGGCAAAATCAGGACAGATCGATGCAGTTAAAGCCCAACCCAAGCCTGCTGACTTTGGCATGTGGGAATTCCCCATTGGGTTCAAGGAGGGTTTGAGTTGACATCTTCCCATCTCTAAGGCAAATTGAATCCACTGTCGCACCAATTGTACACCAAAATGAATTCAATCGCAGTTTAACATGATAGTGTATACCATGAATACAAATATACTGAGTTAGATATCAAAAACAAACTAGCCTGTTGAGGCATGAAAGGTGCCAACAGCATGTAGCCTATGCAACTACCAAGAAAGGCGTCATGTTAAGCACAAGTGATATCACATGACAGTAAAATGTACAATTATTATGAATATCACATAACAAATGGGATTAGAAATTCACATTGCACTACTACCAAAAACTTAAAAACAAGATAATTACAAATCAAGGGTTTTTACTTGTATGGTTGCTAAGACGCCACAGGGCCCACCTTCATGCTGCACAAGGCCCATTGATGTTTCTGGATCAGGGCTAAACCTATAGGAACGTTTAATATAATATTAGCCATTTAAGGCATGCAAATGAAATAGCCAGAAAACATTCATTATATCAAAGAAATAGAAACAACTAGAACTCATCTTAACAACAGCCTTTTTGAAAAAAAAAAAAAAAAAAAAGAATCTCAAATACAGCATAAAATCAATATGTTGAACATGCAATGAAGTTAAAACTAAAATGCTTGGGCAATTTGCTTGATTGATTTGATTTGATAACAGGAAATCGGTATGTTGGACAGAGAAAAATAGAAAGCATCATATTTTTCAGCCTTAAGAATTGCAAATGATAATTCAATATTGGCAAAAGGGTATTGGAATATTTATAAATTTGGATTTAAATATTATATTCAGAGAAAAAAAAAAAAAGGTGGTCGATAACCTATGATTATAAAAAATCATAAATTCTATGAAGCTTTTCCTCTTCATGGTTTACTGCACATGGCCAATCTTGTTAGCAGCAAACAAATTCCCATCGGTATGTTAACAGCAGACCATACGCACTGATATTATACCAAATTCAGTAGCAAAAATGACTAGCCTCAAAGGAATTGACTTGAGACACAAAGTTTTCAACTGATTTTATTATTATTATTATTTAAACTACAGCTTCTGTGATTTGAATTAATTTCAATTAAGATGAAATCTTGCATAGGAACATGTAAGGTTACCTTATGCCTTGATTACTCCATTGTGCAAGAATGTCCTTCGAAACGACACTACCAAACACCATTGAGAACAACTGATTCGCCTCTTCAATCGACAATTCTTTTCCTAAATTACTCTCCCTTGAGCCAAAATCCTTCTCCTTTTCGGCAAACTCCGCGCTTTTACTGGGGCTTCTATCAGTGGCTTTTGAAGGAGAGGCTATTTTATTTTCAGCCAATCTTTTTTCAGCAGCCGCAGCCATAAGCTCTCTCTGGCGTCTGCGAGACTCCTCCGGCGAAGCCACAGGAGTACCAATAGCATCTCTCGGCTTGCTTCGCTTAGGTTCTGGGGGTGAGTTTTGCATACTCATTCTTAGAGCCATTCTCAGGTCCTCTTCCTCTTGATCAGCCATTGAAGAAAGAGATCACAACAACAGATCCAAAAAGCAACAGAATTTAGCAAAATTGGGTTTTTCCTATATAGACCGATATGAATTGATCGAAAGAATAATTCCAATAGAGATTATTCGATTTCAATACAATATCAAAGAAGATTTATGGATCATAAAATCATAAAAAAACCCTAACGAATTAGGGTTCAGGCTTCGATTGATCCGCGAATGGACTGTCTTTGTGAGCGAGACGATTTTTTTTCCATTCGAAAAGGAGAAGACAAGACAAGGTAGGATTGGGATTTTAAACCAGGATAAGGTCAAAAATGGAAACGAAAGTTACAAGAAAACAAATTTCAAGTGACCGTACTTTAGTTCGGCGGCGAAACGATGTCGTATAATGCTTTCTCTAACCTATATAGGCGAACCAAAGTTTAAAAACTGAAGAAATGAGAGGGTAATATGGGAAATTCTAAATAGTGAGAAATACTTTTCTTTAATGGAGAGAAAAGCGTTATGTTTCGCTGTCTTGGAGAATCTTTGCAAGTTTGGGAAGTTGGGTTTAATTGGGTGGTTTCAGGTGTACTGAAGATGTCAATGAAGAGGGATTATCAGCTGTTGGATCTTTTTGAAGGTGAATAGATCAATGCTGATACGTGAGCATACACTGCTCAAATGATGAATGTTGTAGCAAGTTTTATGCCGTTACTTTTCTGAAGTTAAAAATGGGTGTGTGATGACGAAATCGGTCTCTAAGATTGAGGCATTGAGACAATATGGTTATGTAATGATGGCAATAATGATAACAGTGTAACTGAAGGAATTTTTTTTTACATGTGATTAAAATATTTGAGAAAGCTTCGGTGCATAAATTCACACATTGCTTTTTCACGAAAAAATTTGTAGCACTTTTACATTTTTATTTTGATTATTAAATACTTAAATTTATAAAATTCAACTTGTTAAATAATTTATTTGAGTCATTGAATGTCTTAATTAATAAAATTATATCAATTAAATATTTATTTTATAGTTAAAAGATATAAATATTATTATTTCAAATTTTATATACACCATATATCAAAATAGTATTTTGTGTATAAAAGTTAAAACCTTAAGCTATTACTTTTAGTTTAAATAAGTGTATGGTTATTACAAAAAGTAAATTTTGGCCTGTTAAATAATTTATTTGACCCGTTGAATATCTTAACTTATAAAATTCTATCAATTAAAGACTTATTCTATAATTAAAAAATATAAATATTATTGTTTCAAACTTTATATATACCATATATATAAAAGTCAAAATTCTAAAAGTTATTATTTTTAGTTTAAACAAGTGTATAGTTATTACAAAAAGTAAAATTTAAGGTGTCACGCGATTAATTTCAAGATTTTTTTTTCAGAATCATGGGATTGAATTATATATAGGGTCATTTTAGAAACTTGCAAGTCATTCGATGGTCATGATCAATCTCTTTAAGGAGAATACATAAATTAAATCATGAACTTTAACAAAAAAAAAATCTTGTGTCACTTAAAATTTTAAAATCGACTTGTTGGTATCTTAGATTTTATTTTTTTATGTAATAATCTTACACCTCTGTATTGCTAAAAACAACAAAATTTAAGATATTTGATTTTTATATATAAAACATTAATTTGATATGTAATTAATACAACTTTTAGAATAACAATTTTTATATTCTTCAACTATCTAATAAGTATTTAATCAGTCTAATTTTATAAGTTAAATTGTTCAATATATCAATTAAAGTATTTAATAAAATTAATTTTCTAAGTTAAAATATTTAATATGTCAAAGTAAAGTTAAGGCTGTCACGAGATTTTTTTAGAAGTATAAAGGTGAATCTATGTATTGAGCAATTTCTTTAAAATAAGTTATGATTGACCAAATACAAAATTTCATCATTAAATTTTGATTAAAAAAAGCTTTATTACATTCTAAGTTTTAAAATTGACCTTATGACATTTAAAATTTTATATTCTAAATAATTGCATATTTCATTAGAGTGAAAAACAATTGTGTGATTATGTGGTAATTACATTTCTAAGTGTTAAGGAATTTTGCCACATAAGAACTGAACTAACTATCAAAACAGTCAACTGAATGTCAACAAAAACCAAAAGCTAAAATCAATATAAATATCCCACAAAACAAATGCAAAAGACAAAAGAAAATATCATGGTTCTGAAAAAAAGTTTCAACCAAAGGTCCACTATTCTAAATGTGTTAAAAAATTAAATAAAACTGGAAAAAAGAATCCTTGATCTATTACTCTAACTCATACCTAATGATTTTTCACAAAGTGGCACTGAAAGATATAGCTTGTACAAATCTTTCCATTTTCCAATTTGATCTGATACATTAATTTATAGAGCTATTTATTTTATCTAAATTGATGTTTTATGTTTTATTTAATCCCACATCTGGTTTGAGGGGATGGAGTTAATAAAACAAAGTTTTTGAGAGAAAAAAAATTATTTAATTAACTTTTATTACAGGTAACAAGTTGAAAAATAAACAAATATTGTTTAATCAAATAAAAAAAAAAACAAGTGTTTGAGCTGTCATTTCACAGAATAATTGTGGTTAACATTCCTTCTAATAAAATTAATTGTTTTATTAGTTGGTGTGATAAAATATTAAAGATGTTAGGATAACAATATTTTTATTGTAGATTTGTAGAAATTTACAATTTGATTTATTTCATATTCAAATATTTCAAGTTCAAATGTACCCGAAGTTATAGCAGTTATAATTTGTATTTTCTGTATAAATATGCTTGTAATTCATATATTAGCAATACAACATATAAAGATATTTCAAAGAATTTACATAGTATTAGAGCTTTTTCCTTTTTTTTTTTCTCCTAATTCGTTAACTGTCTTCTCCAAGTGGTATTTTCTCTTTGTCTTCATTATCTACTTCTACCAATCATGCTTTCTCCATTAAGTTGAATACTGAAAACTACCTTGCATGGAAAATGCAATTATCTCCTTACTTAACTACCAAAAGCTTCAAGGATTTATCGATGGTAGTACCCTTCGCCACCAAAAACTACCACCAATTCTGAAACTTCCACCGCGACTACCAATCTTGAGTTTGACTCATGGTTCAAAAAGGATCAAATGTTAATGTCATGGCTTCTCTCATCCCTAATCGAAGAAATCTTTTCATACATCTCTGGTTCAACTTCTTCATATGATGTTTGGAAAGCCTTATCCCAAGCCTTTGGCTCTGTGTCTCAAAATAGACAATTGCAAATTCACATTGAATTATATGAGCTGGAAAAGAATGAACTTACAGTGGCTGAATATCTTCATCAAGCCAAACCTTTGGCTTATCAACTACAAGTGTTGGTCGTCCTATATCCTCCGTCAGTAGAATTTGATGTGATTATTTATCACAATATTGGCATAGATTATCATTCAATAATTGCAGCTCTTAATATGCAGACTGAATCAATCTCATTCTATGAATTATATGGGTAGCTTATTGCTCCTGAGATTCTTATCAAGAGTACACAAGAAGCCCCTATTGTTAATATAGTTGTACGAACTAATAATCCTTCACCACCGCTTCTACCTACATCACCTAAATTCTTCAACTCTAATTTCACCCAAAAAAGATAATTTTCTGCTAATTCTCAATTATAAAGGTTCTTTACTTAAATAAAAAATGGAGTTTCCTATTCAAGACCTTGGTCTCTTACATTATTTCTTTGGCATTGAGGTTAAAAAGTCACCTTTTGATTTGCTATTGATGAAAAAAAGTACGTCTCTGACTTATTGCTTTTAGCAAACATGGATAATTATAAACCTTGCTTCACACCAATGATTACCTCTCCACCTTTGTCAAAAATATTAGGAAAATCTTTTACAAATCCTGTGCTTTATAGATAGATTACAGGAAATTTATAATATTTGACGTTTACTCGTCCAGATATAGCCTTCTCTGTAAATAAACTATGTCAGTTTATGCACAATCCATCTGAAGATCATTAGAAGGCTATGAAACGTTTGCTTCGCTATCTCCATTCACTAGGTCTTATGGTCTATCTATTAGTAAAGACTTTGACATGCAACTACAATGTTATTTTGATGGTGACTGGGGTGGTAACCCAGATGATAGGCGCTCCACTAATGGTTATAAAATTTTCTTGGAACGTAATTTGATTTCATGGGTAGCTAAAAAACAACCGATAATAGCTCGATCATCTATAGAGAGTGAGTATAAAGCTCTTGCAAACACTACAGCAAAACTTGTGTGGAATAACAATTTGCTTAACGAGCTTGGTCTCCTCCTCTTTGAAAAGGATAAAAAGGTTATCACCCTCGAATGAAAATATCCTTCTACAATCATGCAAATA
This sequence comes from Jatropha podagrica, assembly GCA_947857235.1. Taxonomy (NCBI): domain Eukaryota; kingdom Viridiplantae; phylum Streptophyta; class Magnoliopsida; order Malpighiales; family Euphorbiaceae; genus Jatropha; species Jatropha podagrica. Next base: position 231,424 of record CANUEP010127460.1, on the reverse strand, counting down.
GGATCTCTCACCGAAAAAGAAAATCTAAAAAATAATTTTTACAAGTGATTAGAAATGGACCTATTTACAGCTTATAACTTGCACCTGGGTTTGATCTATACTTTGGTCTTTGAAAGGAAACATAAAGGAATTAAATAAGGATAACGATTCTAAGTGCTTAAGCTCAAAGAGTTATGGCCTAAACTCTGCATTTGGTACACAACACCAAAAGCCATCAAAGATATCACTACAAACTCCTTGTGAAAAGAAAAAAAGCATAGAAAGATGATTAAAAGTTGAAAATAATGACTTACCTGATAATAGATGACCAAGAATAGTAAAGGAGGGGACAGAGCGGCGAACGGCGGTGGAGCAAGGAGACTTAAAGCTAGAGTGAGCAATGGCTATGATGAGAGATTGTGAGTGAATGGCTGAGAGAGAAGGGGTTCGATATCAAGAATTAGGCGAAGAGAATAATTGTGTTTGCTTTAGGTTTAACTTTTTTTCCCTTTTATTAACGATACCATTTAGAATGTCGGTTAATTTCGTTAGCTCGGTGAAATTGGTTTTTGGCCGAATCATTAACTAATAACCGAAAATAAAAATTTTTTTGGCCAAACTATATTAACATACTCAAATTGGCCGAATTGACGGAACCGATTGCTCACTTCTACAATCTACCTCACTACCAACTCAATTTTTCATGGTCATACAAAATACATTGAGTTGGATTATCATTTTGTTTGCAAGCAGGTTGTCCAAGGTATTATTCTTGTTCATTTTATTAACTTTGCTTATCAAGTTGCTGACATATTTAGCAAAGCCTCTTGGACGTCCATTATTTGAAAAGCACAGAGACAAGCTTTGGCTTTTTTGCTGCCATCAGCTTCCCAAGGATGTTAGCATAGCAATATTTGTGTTGCAGATTTGTAGAAATTCGTAATTTGATTTTTTTTCATATTTAAATATTTCAAGTTACCCAAAGTTATAGCAGTTATAGCTTGTAAATATGCTCTGTAATTCATATATCAGTAATACAACATACAAAGATATTTCAAAGAATTTAAGAAAGAGAGTAACTTCATGAATATGTTCGACAATAATTTTTTGAATAAATTTTAACATTTTAATTAAATGCTATTTTTTATAGCATTCGGTTGAACTAACTCTTGAAAGTTAAAGTAACGTTTTATAAAACCCTAATTCATATAACGTTTAACTTTTTAGCATTTTATGAAAAATTATTCAAATAATTAATTAAACACTATTAAAACAACTAATAAATATTCAAACAACTAATTTTATACAACGGATCCTAAATACCATGAATAATAAAAGTAGTCAAGATGTTGAATACTATATGAAAAGTTTTCGGCGAACATGATTTTAAAAATTTTCATTACAATTTGTCATGAAAATATCAAATATAATTCTTAAGTTATAAATTAAATAATGAGTAACTGCAACAATTAATAATATAGAATGCATATTCTTTAAATACTAGTTTAAAAAAGAAAATCCATTGTGCCCTCTTTTTATGTGAATTGACTTGCTAATCTTGTTGAAATTGAGCCTTTGGGCTCTCATATTCCTAAATCAAGCTCCTTTGGTTCAGATGTTGTCGAGCCTCTTCTTCTCTATGACAAAAAAACACAGATATCTCCCACTTTTCATGGATTCCTCTCTCTTTCTTCGTTCTACTTCTCCAAACCAAATTCTACTAGCTTGTTCTCTATTTCTTGAATTCCATCTCTCTATATATTCACATTACCTTGATTATGAAGCCATTAAAAAGAAAAATTCAACTGTCAGAATCCCTCAATGATCTTAAGGAACAAAAGCAAATTCGTTTCCAAAAAAAAAAAGGAAAAGAATAGCAAATTGCTGAGAATATATTAATGGGTCCATTCATTTTTTCTATTTAGGCTGAACTTCCAATTTGGTACTGTACTATTATTCTAATTTGTTTATGTATTTTAAAGTTGAATCCGGTTATGGAGTCTTTTTAGATATAATCGAGAGAAGCACTTTATCTATTTTTGTGGGCCGCTAACATGAATCTCAATCATCGGGTTAGTGAACTTGGATACGGAATAATATTCGGGCAGATTAGTGAATTTCAGGTGCGGGATTACATTAGGGTAGAGCATGATCAAGTTTTCAATTATTATCAATGAAATTAATTTTTTCGATCTAACTATTTATTGATAGTTTGGATTATTATATTTTGAAATAATAAATGGAAATAAAAGATTATTATTTTTTAAAGTAAACAAAGGAATGATATTCTTTTGTCCAAGTAGACGAATAATATTCTCCATCTCTTGTATTTGTAATGCATAACCAGAAGTCAAACTCCACAACTTGTTAAGATAACTTCTTTTTCTATTTTTCTTTAATAAACCTATGTGGGTAATTATGTAATTAAGTACTTTTGAAAATTATAGCTCTATAATAACATTGGGTCAATTCTATTTTAATTTTTAAATTTTTTCTATTTTAATATTTGAATTAAAATATTTGTAATTTAGTGTCTAATTATTAAAAAAATTATAATTATATATTTTTTATCAAATTAAAAAATTAAAACCAACCATTTTACTCAATAAATGATATCAAATATAAATACATATTTATAAATTGAAAATTCATCTAAATATCCGTCTTAGCACCCTTATTTGGGGTATAAATATGATTAATAAATTTAATTTCTAAAATTATTTATAATTATATTTATAAAATTTTCATAATAAAGATATGTCTATTATATTTATATTTAACATTATCCTACATTACTATCAAATTAAATAAAATAATATTATTAAACTTTCCTCTATGATTCCTTTCTCACGAACACAAAAAATCATTTATTATATTTTATTTTATTACACTTTACTACATCTTATTTTAGTAATGCCTGATTAAAAAAAAGAATAGGAGAACGACAATTTTTTAAATAAAATATGAAATTCTTTTTGGCGATAATAAATAATAATAAATTAATGAATTCAACAGAGCCTCGAAGTGCACCACCAACTCGTCATCTTCAAAACGCACGGAGACAAAAACCGCATAACCGTCGAATAGGTAGTCACGATCACAGTCAGTGAGAAGAGAGACGACGACGAAAGGCGTTATCTCAGTGAAGGCCACACACCTCATTCCCTCATTCTCGTCTCGCCACGTGTCCTACGAAACTTCTATTTGCAATCAGATAGCCCATCCCTGCATACACAATCTCTTTCTCTCTCCTATATTGTTTTCGTATATGTCCATTGTCTCTCTGTTTCTGACTCACTCCTCGAACCCAACTATCTTTATAATTATCCTTTCATAGCACAAGTCACCACCACCCTTAAAGCTTATATTTTTACGGTACTTTATTCTTATTAGTTTCGGGGGAGGCAGAAATGGATCACGCAGCCGATGCTTACCGGACCGATTTGATGACCATAACTAGGTTTGTTCTGAACGAGCAATCAAAGCATCCGGATTCTCGTGGGGATTTCACTATTTTGCTTAGTCATATTGTTCTTGGATGTAAATTCGTTTGCGCTGCTGTTAACAAGGTCTATCTCTCTTTCTCTATCTATACTTCAAATGGTTATTTATTTCTTTTTTTGGTTTCATTTATGTTCCTTGTGGTAGTTTTTAGTTTGTTCAGTTTTTTTTCTCTAATGAATTTATAAGGGCGAGTTTTTCTTCTTGATTCTATGCGTTCTTCGTTTCAATTTCACAAAAACAAAAAAGGAAAGAAATTCCATGATAAACAGTGCTCGACTTGCTTCTTGTTATTAATTTACTTGTATATTTCGTACTCAGTCAATTGCTGTGGCCGAGCATAAAATGGAAAGGGGAAAAAGAAAAAAAGAAGAGTGGAAAATCAGAAATAGATTATTTGTAGTGTCTAAGTACAAGAATAAATTCACTTTTTTTAAATTAATTGGAGGCTTTTAAGGCTGAAATAATACTGCGGACTACACATTAGGTGTTGCACTTCCCTAGGAGTAGCACTTGTCTTGGCTCACCAAATTGATAAAAACAACTATGTGGAGAGATCTCCGGCTCCTGGCATAAGTGAGAAGACCAAACAGTGATTGGCTAAATTCACAGTTTTTATCTTTATATTGGTCTCATAAAATTATTATCTCCAATATTTTTTACTTTGTGCAGGCGGGTCTTGCCAAGCTTATTGGACTTGCTGGGGAGACAAATGTTCAGGCAAGTTGTCCATTGGTTCCGAAACCCATGTTGTTTATCCTGCTATATGTTTTCCTTTTCTGTTTTAACTGAAGGTATTTATGTAAAACCAAAAAAAAAAAAAAAGAGAGAGAGAGAGAGAATTAGATAAGCTTCTGTGGTTTTATTACTAGGAGGGTTGTTGCAAAGTTATTTTTTTTTTCTTTTTGCCTGTTTCGACTATTAAAGGGTGAAGAGCAAAAGAAGTTGGATGTGCTTTCAAATGAAGTTTTCGTCAAGGCCTTAGTAAGCAGTGGGCGAACAGTAAGTAATAGGATGATAATCTATTGATTTATGGTGGCTTAAGGTTAATGAGTTTTGACTTTCTCTAACAGTTAAAATATTGTGGCAGTGCATCCTTGTATCGGAGGAGGATGAGGAAGCAACATTTGTGGAGCCTGCCAAGCGTGGAAAGTATTTACTTGCACACTCACTTGCTACTAGTTATTGTGGCCTATTCTGCTATATTATGATTATATTTTTATTCGTATGCGGTGTGGATTAATTGTATATGTGAGCAGGTACTGTGTTGTTTTCGATCCGTTGGATGGATCCTCTAACATTGACTGTGGTGTTTCCATTGGAACGGTAGGTCCTTTATTGCAAATCATGATAGGAATTTGTACTTGAATTGGAATCCTTTACTTACTGACACTATAAAAAGTATTTTTTTTCCAGAATAACTCGATATGGAAGTTATATATTGAATGTCTTATGTTTCATCTAGATCTTTGGGATTTACATGGTGAAACATGGCCATGATCCAACTCTAGATGATGTCTTGCAACCTGGTAAAAATATGTTAGCAGCTGGCTATTGCATGTATGGAAGCTCTTGCACGGTATGAAATACTAAATTTTGTTGGTTTTTGTAAATTACAAAGTTATTTATTCGTTTTGGGTGTATGGGATTTTTAAGGGCCATTAGATTCTGTAAAATTTCTTTCACTTTCATATGGATTCAATTCAAGATGTCAAATTTTAAGGGAAACTATTTTCTGCACAAAATAATTTATTTAGGATAGCAAATGTGAAGATATAGAGCTTTTGTTTGTAAAATTTGTGAAAAATATAGATGGATATTTTTCGATTTTTTGGCATTTTCTTGTTGATCTGAGAGAATATTTTGATTTTGAACTTATATTATTGGAGCTTTAGGAATCATTATATCCAAGGTTTCTTTTTGTTTGTGCTTCATAGTTTTCAGACATGTGTTGAACAGTGCTTAAATTTTTTACTTATTAAGGAATATCTGATTTTGCAGCTTGTATTGAGCACTGGAGGTGGTGTGAATGGGTTCACCCTTGATCCATCCCTGGGGGAGTTCATACTGACACATCCTGATATTAAAGTATGCTATCTGATTGCTGCATCAATTCGCTGAAAACTCAAATCATAAGTATCTTTTAACTTGCATTATGTCTAGAATAAAATGTGAAAATCAATTCTTGCAACAAGTCGAACTGCACAGTTTCCTCTTGTAGTAAGTTAATTGGACTAATATGCGAATATTTCTGTCGTTTTCAATTCACATATACATAGTAAGGGACATTAGCCATTCCTGACTCTCTTCACTTAATATTTTCTGGTTTATTTGCTGCGTTTTCATTCTTTACATTTTTTTAAGTTTTTATTTCTCACCCACCAATCTTACCCCCTTAATAGATTCCAAAGAAAGGAAAGATTTATTCAGTGAATGAAGGAAATGCAAAGAACTGGGATGGTCCAACAGCTAAGTACGTAGTATGCATTTCAAAATTCTCTTAGTTTTCTACTGATCCTTACTGTAGTTTAATGACATTATATGGCCTTAGGTATGTGGAGAGATGCAAGTTCCCTAAGGATGGTTCCTCCTCAAAGTCTCTAAGATACATTGGAAGGTATTATGAATCCTCTCCCTGATAACTGTAGCATTTCTATTTTTAAAATTTTCATTTGGCATTTAATTATTGTAATTGTGTCTTAGGTGGTTCTTTCTTTCATCTTTGGTTGACATTCCTGACAATTGAATGGAAGTGGGCAGTCTATTATCCTGATAGGGTTATATAGGATGTTAACCGGTGTCTTCCTGCTGGCTTTTAATGTTTTCTTCTTATGATTCTACTTTGAAACCTTTTTATGTGCCTATGACTTGATGTTTTCTTCTTATAATTCAAAATTCAATCCTTTTAGTTGCCTGTTTCTCACTCTTATTCAGAATCTTAATCTGTAACGTGTCCTTTGCTTTCTTTTGTTCCATTCATTTTCTTGGTTGAATCTGATGCATCATCTATGATTCTTTGAGTCACTAACCTGTACAATTTTCTTTAATCGTTTCTCCAAATAAATTATATGTTGCATATCCGGATGCAAAATTTGTAGCAGTATCCATTTTTAAACCAAAATGACTAGTAGTTTAACTAGGATTGCCGTGACAATGTTAGTCCCTTGAATATATCTAACTGTCTGAGAGAGATTAGGTAAGCTACCTTGAGCTGCAATTTCCAATGTCAATTCCACCACAATGCAGCCTTGCAATCGCCAGTCAGAGTAACAAATAGAGATGCCAAAGGATGTCAAAGCTATTCTACTTAGTTGATTAGTGCTAATTCAGACACCCATTTCATATAAAATTGAGAAAACCTTAATTTTTGGATATTTTGATAATTTGGACTATTAAAGTAATAGTCCAAATCCTGTAGTGAGTAGTGTTGTGCTTTCTGGACTTTGGAGCATGTCAGGGACAAATTGTTATTGTTTAATTTGTGAATTCTGTTAAACCTCTAGTACTCTTTTTGTGTTATTTAATTCCAATTGGCAAATGAGGACAATGTCTGTATGTGCTTTTATTTCTGTATGATCTGCAATTTGTGTGAAAATATCTGCTTAACAATTCAATTTGGATACCTGTGTGTCCAAATTTTTCAGAATTTCATGCTAGCCATTTATGTTTTTGATCTTGCTCTGTTACGTTCAATTAAATCTCTTCATTTCTGATAACAATCTCTCAATGAAACAGCATGGTTGCTGATGTCCATCGCACATTACTTTACGGAGGGATATTTTTGTATCCTGCTGATAAGAAGAGCCCAAATGGGAAACTCCGGTATGTTTATTCATGGTGCTTTGTCTTAATGGCATCCTTGAAATACTCTATTAACCTATTGCTCTCCTGTCTAAGTTGTTTCATTTTGCTACTCACTTTTTAATTTGTGCGTCCTAGTGTTCTGTATGAAGTTTTTCCAATGTCCTTTTTAATGGAACAAGCGGGAGGTCAGGCTTTCACTGGCAAGCAACGGGTATTAATTTCTTGTTCTTGTTACTGATTCAAATCTCCATTCATTTCTCCCATGAACTTCAATAAGTAAAATCTCTTCTGCTACATGAAGTTTTGGGCCTGTTTTTTCCGCCCCTTGTATATTATCCACTTAGATCAGAAGACCATAATAACTTAGTTTTGTTTGCATTGATGGGCAACAACTAATCCGAACCACTCTTAACTATGGAAATTAATTGACATCCTATGGAAGTTACATCATTTTGAAGTAGTTGTACATAAAACTCAGGGAAAAATATTCATCAATTAACTTAAAGTGCCTTCTTGGGTTCGGAATAATATTTACAGTGAATGCTATTTGTCTTGCAGGCTCTTGACTTGATTCCGCAAACGATACACGAGCGGTCTCCAATATTTCTTGGAAGCTATGATGATGTCGAGGAAATCAAAGCACTCTATGCTGAAGAAGAGAAGACCGCTTAAAGAACAGTCTCATATAGTTCTTACATTTCATTATTGATTTTCGTATGGGCTACTCAACCCTTTATTTCTGATCATGTATTCATAGGTTAAAATCCTATTTTCTTAAATAAGATGAGATGTCTGTTGGTTGTAAGCAAGTTGTAGTTTATATGTTTGAATAATGTTCACATCTTTACAGTGTTACGCATGAATCAATTTCTTCATTCTGTCAAAAACAGAGAGGTTGCGTCCCCAAATATCAGGGAGTTGAAATTAAGAGTTTGATCGATAAAATTAGTGCGGTATTTAAATAGCTAATAATGTTTATGAAAAGTTAGTCCATATAATGTTTAATTTTTAAGTGTTTTGTGAAAATTTATTTAAATAGTTAATTGTATCTTAACCTCTAAAAGTGGTTCAAACCATTTGTTATCAAATATTATGAAAATCTACCTAAAAGGTTGTTGCCAAAACAACTATAATCCTAAAATACCATAACAAAATAATTTGAAATTAATTTCTAGTCTAGAAGAAATTGAAGAAAATTATAAATTTAATGGGTCAGGTTTTAGAAAAATTTAGCATTCTTGGATACTTTACAATGCCAAAAATAGTTGAAGGTTCAACATGGGAAATGGTCATAAGCCAAAAGGGTGTTCTTAGGAATGTTCAAAATTAATTTCCTAGCCATTGACTTGATAATTAATACCATAATGTTGTACAGACTATTTTACAATGATCAGATAGTGAGTTGTGGATTATCATTTCTTCTTTCTAAATTTAATCTACTTTTACTTTGACCTTCATGATTTTTAAAAATGGGTCATAATTATTTACAACTCAAAACCACTAATCTTAACCAAAAAGTAATGCCAAGATCAGTAATTTAATAAAAGATGGTCAAGCGTTTGAATTTTTGAATGCTATGGCAATGATATTTGCTAACTCTATTTTTTTATATTTGTCAAATATTATAATTTCATACTTTCATTATTTTTATTAAATTTAAAAAAATTAAAATATAATAACATATAAATGATTTAAATAATTATACTCCATCCTCTCAGAAAAATCAAAGAGAAATAATATATTTAAAAAAAATATTTTAGATTTCATTGGAATTAACTAATTGAGTATAATAACAAAGTGTTTAATTATATTTTAAAAAATTCATAACATAATAGATTAAAAAAAATTATTTTAGATTTCATTGGAATTAACTAATAAAGTATAATAACAAAGTGTTTAATTATATTTTAAAAAATTCATGACATAATAGATTAAAAGAATTTAAATTTTATTTTCAATAATTGAATTAAAGTTTTCCATTTACATCCTAAAAAGCAACATATCATAAGAACATATGATTAAGAACATAAAAAATTATTAATTATAAAAATTATCGAACAATATAATAATATTACAATATCAAATAGATAATATATATATATATATTTTCAAATTAAAATTTATAAAAATTAAACTAAAAGAATATTCAAAATGATAAATGAAATCTACTTTTTAGATTAAAAGGATTAAAAATACAATTAAAAAGGATATTCAAAAGGATAAATAGATTTATTTTCTCTGATTAACATGTATAAAAAAATTAGTTAAAATAGTATATTAGGGATTTCAAATTAAACTAAAACTATTTTAGAAAATTCCATAATTCTCTCCTCTATTCTCACATTTATATACATTATAAATTACACATTATAGATTATAAATTTATTTTATTATCATATAATAAATATAAGCTAAAGAGAGCAAAATAATGCATATGATAAATATAGAAAATATGTAATATATATTTAACTATTTAAGAGTGTAAATCCTAAATTGAATAAAATTAAAAATACATAAAGATAATAAAAGAATTTTTAATTTTATATATAGTCTTATTATATAATATTAAAATAATTAAAAATAAAATATATTTACGAACATATAGTTAACTTTAATTATCTCTTAAGTATAAGATTTAAAATAAAATTTAATTGGCTATCAATAAAATTATTTTAAAATATTTTAAATTTCATTAAAGATATTGTCAAAAATTTTATTATTTTCTCCCTTATTCCTATTTTTATATATAGGGTGTAGTTATAAATACAGAAGTATAGATATTTAAATATTTTCTTTTAATGTTTTTTTTTTTTTTTGAAAAAATCTCGAAAAAATTACCGTTACTTTCAGACTTTATTGCTAATAAAATCACTGGAAGTAGAGGTGGAACAATTTATTCAGCTAAAAAATTCACCTGCCAAAAAGTGCCACCCTAATTACTAACTTTAACCACACTCATACATATTTTTTTAAAGGATTATAATATTCCTTGAAAGCTTTTATCCTCTGTGCTTTTCTAAAATCAAATTTGTCTTCTGGTCCGTGTGAAGAGGCTCATTATTCAGCTTTCTAAAAAAATTTAAATTTATATTTTCAACCCATCTTAATTATTATTATCTTATTGGTAAATAGTTAAAATTATATCATATTATACCCATTTTATTTCTTCATTCCAATGGAACCGGTCTATTCTCGTCCCTCTATTTCATATCCACGTGTCGATCACAATATAAGTCGCACCAAAATCAATCGTACACCATAGCAAAGACAGACCTCTCTCCCTCCCTTCTCCTTCTTTCTGTTTACATCTCCATACATGAAAAAGCAAAACACACATTAATACCAAATTATCAACCATAACTTCTCAGATCTAATACGAAAACTTCGATTAATTACGAAAATGTCAAGCGACAGCGACGAAGATGAGCTTCTGCAGATGGCATTGAAGGAGCAAGCGCAACGCGATGTCAACTACCATAGACCAACGTCGTCCTCGGCGTCCAATCAGCGGAAGCCTGTGGCCAATTTCGTTCAGCCACCGAAGACAGGGGCAGGTGCTCCACCTAGACCAGGGGCGAGCGCGGCACAGCTGCCGAAGGCAAACAGGAAAGTTGTGGAGGATGACGATGATTCGGAGGTGGAAATGCTGAGTATATCGAGCGGAGATGAGGAGGTGACTAAGGATCGAGGAGCAGCGAGAGGGAGAGCTGGAGGAAGAGAGAAAGGAGGGGAGGATGATAGACCGTGGGATGGAGAAGAGCCTGATTGCTGGAAAAGAGTTGATGAGGCTGAGGTATGGTTAATCCAGTCAGTTTTATGATTTAAATTATCAGGAGTGTCTTTTCTTTTCGTAGATTTTGGAGAAATGGATAGGTAGGTATCTGTATATAAACGAAGCATAGAAATGTGTGCTTGCTTTATTTTTCTCTAAAATATTGTTGATTAGATTACTGGAATTCAGTTTCTTCTTCGCCTGTTGGGTGGGCTTAGCTATGTATAATTGCATATATAGTTGCTTTTCTGTTCTCTCTCTCTATCCTGATGTGGTTGGAAGGAGTAGACCGTAGTTGTTATACTGGGATTGAAACTATTTTAGTATTTAATTTATGCTTGACTATCTTCTATTTATTGTTGCGATCACATTTATAAATCTTGTAATCTATACTTGAGACTTGAGTGTAAAGGGACTACAATTGTAATTAAGATTGATGGGAAGATTGAATGAACAATTTATTAATATGTTTTCCCCTTAATTGAGAGTTTGAGGTGTGAATAGTGGCTTGACGTAACATTTAAATGGTGGCGAATGATTTTCCGTGGTGTTTCAATAATTTAATTATGATAAAAAAGAGGGGAAATTATGCTTATACGTACTTTGGGCAGATGAAGTTCAGTTTTTGTTATCTTGTCATTACTGTTGCTTTATTTATTTATGGTTCATTAACATGTGAAGAAAATTGGTGAGAAATGCATTCGGCTGACTTTTTATGAAAAACAAATAAAAATAATAGGATTAGAAAAAAAGACAACTTAAATATTTTAACGTAAAATTGTAATTTTAAATTGGCTTGTTGTTTTCTCCTTCAAAGAATTGCCTTCATGTTTAGACATTAGTGTATTTTTCAAGTATAATGCAATGTAATTTATTTTAAAAGAAGTTCAGAGTTAGAATTTTTCTGCAAAATGACATTTGACATTATCAGTATGAGGCTGAGGGAGTTGATCATTGGCTTCTCCCTTGTCCCTTATATTCTTAATCATCCTGGTTGATTTAGCACATTGTGGATGGCGGCATATATTAAATACTGGTTTAGAGATAGCAATATACTTATATAATTATAAACTAGAGGCATATATGTCAAATTGATTGCAGTTGAGGCTTGAAATTGTTAGTGCAAATATGTTTTCTTTTGCTCATGGGACTTAGAATTCAACTGCTTAATGGGCATTGATGTAAATGGACAATTACCACACCAGTAACAACACTTTTTATCAGTTATATGCATTTATTTGATCAAAATCTTTATGCAAAAAATTATTGCTTAAATCAGATTTATTCATGCAATTGAAATAGCTATTGAGAACATTATGGACTATAGGTGGAAATGGGGTCAGGTTTTTGTATTGTTTCAAATAGGTGCTAGTCATTCAATGCATCGACAGAGATAGGGGGTGCCAAGGGTGGCCCCCGCAAGCCAATTTATTTATTTATTTTTTAAATTTGCACTCTAAATTTTTTATCCTCCAAAGTAGTGTGTTTCTTTAATTTTACCGCCAAAATTTTCCCCCAGTCCTTAATCTTGACTCCGCATTGATTCAATGAGTCCCAACAGAAATTTATAACTGGCTATTTGGGCTGTTCATTACCTTCACATCCGTCTACATGTCAATAAAGTAGCTCAAACTTTCTTTTACAATGAAGAATGTCCATCATGTGCTTTCCATGCAAGCATAAAAAGCGTTGCAATGAAGCAATTAAATCTAGCATGCTATATATGTGTATACACATACATGGATATGGTTTGAGTTTTCTTGAGTGTGGTTGAGCTATAAGTAGCTCAGAAGAAAATTGAGAGCTCCAATTTTGTTGAGAGTGGGTTTTGCTCTTGAGTGCAATTAATTTGGTTTATTTAATTGCGATTGTCCTTTAGCGATAGTGGTTTAAACACTGGGTCCTTAAGAGTTGTCGGTTAAACATTGGGCCAATTGAGCGTGGGGGTTATGCTCGGGTATTTTACACTAGGATCTAGAGAGGTGATTGCTTCAATGTGGGTGGCTTAAACACTAGGTTTGTTGAGAGCAATTTTTACTCTTGCGTGATAGTTATTCTTTGGTGTCTATGTGATGGATATATAAATATTGTGGGATTACTCGAGAAAAATTACAATAGCTCTATGCACTGTTTTATTCTCATGTAGTGAAAAAATTTAGTGCTATCCATGGACATAAGCAACTTTTACTGAATCACATGAAACTTCTCTATCTCATTTATTTTCTTAGCAATATTTGTTTTGGTTGTTTGATAAATAATTGTTTGGTGTTTATGCCACGAATATACAAATTTTGTAGGACATTCAGTAAGGATTACTCACGGGAAATTACAAAATCTTGTATGTATTGTTATATTCTTACATACTGAAATAATTTAGTGCTACCTAGGACTTAAGTAACTTTTGTTGGACCATGTAAAATTCTCTATCTTGTATAACTTTATCAGCAATATTTATTTTAGATCTTATTAAATTATTTATTGGTTGTTTGATTGTTCTGGATCGACAGTAAAAAAATGCTAAGAAGTGGTATAAGAGCCTTGTTGCTATAACATTCAAATTTTGGTGGAGATATAAAATTCAATAAGATGGCAAGTAGTTGATCACACTTCACAATAGAGAAGTTAGATGGGAAAATTAGTTTCACGCTTTGGCAAAGAAGAGTGCAGGATCTCATCATTCAACAAGGACTAGCAAAGGTGTTGAAGGGAAAGGAGAAAGGAAAGCTTGAGAAAAAAGATTGATGTAGTATGGGAAGAGCTTAAGAAAAGATGCTGAAGAGAATACGGTTTTGCATTGTTGATAACATTGTGAATAATGTTGTTGATGAAGATTACGTCATGGACATCTAGAAGTTGGAAAAACTTTATATTGCAAAAATTTGTCCAATAAGTTTGCATCTAAAGCAGGAATTGTATAGAATAAGGATGGTAGAGAGTGACAATCTGGTGGAGCATTTGGACAAAGGAATTTTTAAGTCAACTGGTAAAAATTGAAGTGAAGATTGAGGAAGAAGATAGGGCTCGACTGCTTCTTACCTCCTTGACTCATATGAGAACTTTGTAATGTGTTTGTAGCTTTGTGGAAAGGACACTCTGTCAATGGACCATGCAAAGGAGGCTCTAGTGTCTAGCAACTCAGAAAAGAAAAGGCTATAGTTTGAGGGTATGGTGAGATGTTTATTGCTAATGGTATGAGTTTGTGAGCATGGTCATCTAACAATGGTGGATCACAACGTAAGAGGTATAAATCTAGAGGCAGAAGTGGTATCCAATGTCACCTTCCAAATAATTTGGGCATGTTAAAAGAGAGTGTCAAAAGGAGAAGAAAAAGGCGGAAGATCACAATGCTGAGAGTGTTATGGTATCGTGTGGGGATGAATCTGCCCAGGATGAGTTTCTTTGACTCTTTTGGAGTGTGACTAAAAAAAATTTCATTTGTGGTAGAGGCAAATGAAATAGTCAAATATTTTTGGTGTTCTTTTCTTGAAAAAAAAAAAAAAAAAATCAAGTCAAGGTGGAGAATATCATTATGAATTTTGTGTTTTGCCATTTCTTGGGTCAATCCTCAAAATGCCAAGGCATTAATCCCTTGCTTAATCACTAGGTTGACTTGCTTACCCAGGCCACCTCTGAGAGTGAGACATTGTATTGTGTCTATGTACAGATTGGATAGAAATGCTCAGCTGGCAACTTGAATTAGTTTAAGTTTAAGAGGAAATTTGTCATGACATCGTACTCCAAAATGATCACCAGTTAAACAAGTAGCTATTTCCATCTCTACTTCTACTTGATTTATCAAGATTAAGAATTGAACTGGTTGCAGTTAAAAGAATTGTTGTGTCTCTGCACTTCTTGTGCAATACATGGATTCTGATCGATATTTGTTCATGTTTACTTTTCTGTCTCTGTTTCTTTTGTTTTTATTTGATTCACGATGGCAAATAATTGGTAAATATAATAGGTATTGGTATAAATGTCCGAAAGTCATGCTATTCAAGACGTGTTGTCGATGTTTAATTCCATTTGATTAGACTTTAGTGTGCTCCATGTGTGAGCATGCTATCTTTTATTGGGAATTTCAAAATGATGTAATTAAATAAATCATGCTCCTCTAACAGCTTGCTCGTAGAGTTCGTGAAATGCGAGAGACAAGAACCGCACCTGTGGCTCAAAAGTATGATCGAAAGCCTTCAGCAGTCGTTAGAAAGGGGCTTCACAGTCTACAGTCCTTCCCTCGCGGTATGGAATGTATAGATCCACTGGGTTTGGGGTAAGTTTCTAATTTTATAATTATTATCTTTGACTCCACACTTAGTTCTTCCCTGAATCTCTTATATAAGAAAACTTTCTTACTATGTGGTAGCTTGTTTTGCTATGTTATTATAGCTTATACCTCTCATATGAATACTTGGCTCTTCTAGTCGATCACTTTTAGAAATTTGAGCTCTCTGGACAAGGTTTATGTCATTTGTTACTTGAAATTTCTAATTAATTTTCTTCCAAGAAAAGAAAACCTATTTTATGCTATCTGTCAGCAACTGTACTAATGTAATTGTGGCAGAACCATGGAATATTTTCCTAGTTTAGTCTGAACTATGTGTTTAATAGTTCATCCCTGAACATAACTTTTGCTAACCTGAATTTATGTTTGATTGACAGGATCATAGATAACAGAACATTAAGGTTGATTACAGAAAGATTAGACAGCTCTCCAAGATCCGACAAAGTGAATCTTGATAATAACCTTCGTGGTAAATCTCTCTATCTAATTTTATTTTATTCAAAATATTCAGCGCAGTTTGGAACTCCATATCATGTGATGAGTAAAACACAAACTGTATTGCTATCCATTTTCCGTTCTGTTCATGTTCACATGAACGAAATTTTGACTGCAACCTGAACTTGCAAATATGTTAGTTATATCTACATATACATATACCCTTGTGACAGGAAGGCCAAGCTCTTAACCTGGCTTAATTTAACTTAACATGTTACATTTCATCCCTTTTCACTTAGTTATTCCAACTTAATGGCATTTCATTCTTCTCTAAAATGCAATTTTCTGGCAATTGAAAGTGCACATTGGGACAAAAAAAGTCGCTGGTTCTGGGTATAAATTAATGTTAATGTGCATGGTTGTTGAGTGAAAAAACTTGGAGAATCTCAATCAAACCCAATAACTTTGATAAGAAGGATAAAATCTATTTTATTTTTCAAGCTAGGTAATTAATGCCTGATATGTTACAAAAACATTTGATTAATAGAAAATCCATGTTTGGCAAAAACAAGGAATCATAGATTTTATAAATTACGTTCAAAAACAGATCAGGACTCAGAAGACAATATTAGGGTATAAAAAGAAAAAAGAAAATAAAAGAATCAACTATAACTAGGCGCTTTATAATCTCTGATGAGAAGCTGATGTACAGTGTAAAAAAATGTTGATATTAAAAACATCTTGGAAGTGTTGGATATTAGAGCAATTACCAAAATGAATAGAACTTTGAGGAAGCTCCATTGATATTATTTGTGTGAATCCCTGGAAATCCATATATTAGTAATTTATTCTTGCTTTCCTTGAGTCAGGTATAAAATAGGGGGATCTCCTTTCTGTGCCAGTCTTGGATACCTTTGTTGCTTATGCAATCTCCATAATACTTCTATTTCAAAATTTTTTATTTTTGATGGGCAGGGTTGGATGCCCCTTGAAATCTCCAATTGTTTCACAATGTTAGTGGATAGAGAGAGAATTTTTTAGTCGTAGGAAATTGGCAAATAAGTCTCTTATCTTAAGCTCCACCTCCAAGCTTCATTCTCTGAGTTTCAACCCATGAGCACCCTTTGAATTATATGATTTGGAAAATTCTATGGTAGAATTTGTGGGACCAGTGCAGGTGGTACAAGCCTTTGTGGTTTAGCTGGTGCTATAAACTGTATGAACAACTATTTTGATTGGTTAACCACAGTGCTGTCTCCTTATTTCTTATTTCATTTTCTAGCTCAGATTGTTATTAGAACATTATGATTTATGTTGTGCTATGATATTGGTGGTGAGAGTAAAATCACCATTTGTGATCCATAGATGTATTTTGTCATACCTTTAGGCATAGTATTTGTATCTTTAATTATAGGCTCATTTTTCTCATGAAATTTTTAAATGAACCTTTATTTTTTATATCTTTCTTGCTGTTTCTGAATGGTGATATTGAATGTAAACTTCTTTGAATTCTTTGTGGAGATTATGAAATTTATGGTGGCTGCTTAACCTTGGAGGGCACTTATGTTTGGACTTCTTTGACTGACTTCAATTTTTATACTCACATTTGCAGAGAAGCTGTTATATTTCTCTGAAAGGTTTGATGCAAAGCTGTTTCTGTCCCATGTACATCAAGATACCCACGCAGCAGACCTGGAGGCTGGAGCTCTTGCTTTAAAAACTGATCTCAAAGGGCGTACACAACAGAGGAAACAACTGGTTAAAGACAACTTTGATTGCTTTGTCTCTTGCAAAACTACAATTGATGGTATGCAAACATCACATTCCTCATGGATTACCAGTTTTACTCTAAACTAATTATTGCAAGTGAGATGAATATTTTGGTTGACACCAAACTTTGTGGAGCATTGCTTTTGGAGTGCAACTTTTATTAGATTTCTAGCTGGTAATGATATGCTAAATGTTTCTTGTTTTTGACATGGAAATGACTGATTTATTTACAGATATTCAATCAAAATTAAAACGCATTGAAGAAGACCCTGAAGGTTCCGGGACTTCTCATCTTTTCAATTGCATGCAAGGAGTAAGCTCACTTGCTAATCGTGCTTTTGAACCTCTATTTGAGAGACAGGTTTGTAAGATTTAACATTTGAATTTGCATTGAAATATATACTTTTTGTTACGACATGGTTCAGGCTATGTTTGTTTCTATAAATAGGCTCAAGCTGAGAAGATCAGAGCTGTCCAAGGAATGCTTCAGAGGTTCAGAACGCTATTTAACTTGCCAAGCACGATTCGTGGGAGCATTAGCAAGGGTGAATATGACTTGGCAGTAAGGGAATACAAAAAGGCGAAGTCAATTGCTCTGCCCTCTCATGTATGCAAGAGACAATACTGTTCTACTGTCATATTGTTACACTATGGCAGATAATTCAAGTCCAAGTAGTATATTATTGAAACTTTCCCTCTATATGCTAGTTACTCTCTCGATTTAGGCTACAAAAAAAAATTGAAATTTTAATTTACAAGCATTCACAATTCATGATTTCTGAATACAGAAAATATTTTCTATCATTATATGGAGGTTATCTAATTAAATATTCATTATTCATGTATTTATAAATGCACTACTCTCATGGCTTAAATACTTCTGATATTTTATGGATTTTCACACAAAGCCAGGAAGGATTTGTGACCTTTTTCTTTTGGGTAGTCTTTGTGTTATTATCAAGCATGTGTATAGCCTCCATCATTCTCTAACTTGAGTTTGCAAAAACTGTTTAAGACAATCTAATACTAATATACTTATTGGTCTTGTGATTAGAGTTTTAGTGTCTGATTAGGGGAGAGCTATAGAGCATGACCCAAATCTCCACCTGAAATTGGAATAAAATGAGTTATGGAATGTTTTGTATTAATTAAATGTTTAAACATGAAACATGCTGCTATCTACTCATCTCTTATCCCATAGTTGCATTTATCTGCTGGTTATCGAGGAACAAGCCCTTTGTTTTAGCCTTGTTTCTTACTGAATGTTATAAATCATTCAGGCTACCTCATTTGGTGTTATGGTCTGTGGATTCATATGTGCTTTTCTCAGAAATGGCTCATTGTACATCATATATTTCTCTAGCAGAAAGTGTTCAGTACTAGTTTCAATCCTTTGAATCATTTGGAGGACACTACTCATTTTCCTTTATTTTTTTATTTTATGTGATTGTTGATTTGTGTGAATTTAGGTAAATATACTAAAACGTGTTCTTGAAGAGGTTGAAAAAGTGGTGCATGAGTTCAAAGGCACACTTTACAAATCAATGGAAGATCCTCAAATTGATCTAACAAATGTAAGTTTACTGCATGCCTTTTAAATATTTTCTATTTGAAACATGATTACATTTGGCCTCTAGTTTGCTAATCTAAAAACTGCGATAGTTCTAGTTCACCAGATATCCACTCAAAACTGTTTAAGGAGATAATTGTTGCTTTAGCTGCCACTCCAAGGAAATTAATTGTTTAGTTGTTCTTTTCTTCTTTGTTGGCTATTAATAAAATTTTGTGGTTCATCTAGCTTGAGAACACTGTGAGGCTGTTGTTGGAATTGGAACCTGAGTCAGATCCTGTATGGCATTATTTAAATGTACAGGTCAGTACATCCGTTACCATTACTTATGGAAACTGTCTCTGTAAGCAAATTAATCTAGTTCTGTTATTTTTAGAATATAACAATTATTAGCTTATGAGATTTTGGCCATGAGACTTTAAAGTTTAATCAGGCAATGGATCCTTGTTCGAAGTCCTTTCCTTCTTTAAACATTACACCATCGGTTTATCTGTAATTCCACTTACCATTGATGCCACTAACAGCATCTGTACAAGACAAGAAATCTGCTCATCTGAGTATTTACCATTTTTAAACACTTCCAATCATAATTGCAAAGTCAATTTGTTGAAGGTTTTTCCTCTTTGGCAGAATCATAGAATTCGAGGTTTACTTGAGAAATGCACCCTAGATCATGAAGCAAGAATGGAACATTTGCATAATGAGATGCGTGAACGAGCTCTCTCTGATGCAAGGTGGAGGCAAATTCAGCAAAATGTAAATCAATCTGTAAGTGCAAACATTAGAGGTTATTATTTTTCTTATAGATAATTTATGTGCTGGTGCTGGACAATGAATATTTTACATTCTCTTTTATTACATCCAGTCAGATGTCGATTATTCCTCTGTGACAGTAGACTCACAACCGGTGGACTTGATTGGTGAAGAAGTTGACACTCTTAGAGGAAAATATATTCGAAGGTTAACTGCTGTACTGATCCATCACATACCAGCCTTCTGGAAAGTTGCACTTTCTGTTTTCAGTGGGAAATTTGCAAAGGTAATATGCATGTTGCCTCTTTTCCAGATATTTATTAAGTGCAGACTTTTTTGTACCCTCCAACCTCAGTAACCTTTTAAAAGTAGGCAAAAGTGTAGCAGAATGTTGTAATGAGTGACCCATTCTTTGCACAGGTTACAGATATATAGATTGATGGGTTGTCTAATAAAATTATATATAGCAGTTCCTTTTCAATCTTAGGTAAGTTTACCTGTCAGGAACAGAAAATTTTTCACTGCTGGTTGATTTCTCAGGGCTTCCTTCTTCATTTTCTCCTAATTTTTGGCGGTGATGGGGATCATGAGGTGTAACCGTGCCTTGTATAGGATTGGGAAATTCTACGATGGATCAGTTTGGAGTTGATGTGCATTGTTTTTCTTCCCTTCTTAACTATGTTTACAAGAGAAAAATTAAGAGCTTGTCATAGATAGAACCCTTCAATCTCTAATTATAGGAACTTAAACTTTGGAGGAAATAGTACTTGATTCTTTCATTAACCAGCAACCTTTTAAACAAGTGAAGGTAAAACTAATTAAATACTCGTCACAACAAAGACACAAACTTAAGAACTCTCCACTAATAAAAAACTGATGTCCAGATCTTAATCTACACATTGGAAAACCAAAAAAAGAAAAATGCTAAATACAGCTACACCAACTAAAGCAGCACCGGAACATGATTCGGTGGGCTATGGAAGTCCTATAAACCTTTATTGCATCCTTTCATTTGGGAATCTTTGATTGTGATTTTAACATTTTCTCAAGTCTTTTTAATTTGATCAAGCATTTTGTCGCTGTTGAGCTTATGATGGAAGAGGTAATCAAGGGGAAAAAAAAACTTGTTATGAGCCAGTAGAATATTCTCTCTTAAATTTAAACTTCTCTGTTCTAGCTTATAGTTGGTTTGAAATGATTCAATATTCAGTATGGTGAACAATATTTCTGTGATGCTCTTGATGTTATGGATCTCTTTTACCTCACTTGTAAATATTCTTTTCTTGTCTTTGTATGTTGGGATGATTAGATTGTCATAAACCAGATTTTGGAGTTGAAATTTAGCATGTTGCTGACTGTGCCAAATGTAATGAAGAGCTTGCTGGTTTATCCAGATATTTTCTTGGTACACTGTGAGCTTCGAACAGCTGAAATTAGCGATGTTTACGGGCATCCTGAATTTTGTGATGCTCACCTTTAACGATCTTATTTTCCTAATCATATGAAATTAATTAGAATTGGTGCTAGCACATTTGCATTGGGTTCTTCCTGCATTTTCTGAATTACTGCTTGCTTAAACTGCTTTACTTTTGCATTTATGCAGCACAGAGGGAAAAGAGGTAGTTTGGGGTACCTTTTGGTATTGATCAATGCTATGACATCCCTTCCTAGTTATCGAGCAAATTAATTGTATCACTTTAGCTATCATTAAAATTCATTTTTCTGTATGATATCACATATAAAATTTATAAGATAATTTCAGCATTATCTTTGATTGTGGAACTTAATTCTTTCAGTCTTCCCAAGTTTCTGCTGAATCAAATGCTAACACTTCAGCAAATAAAACTGAGGAAAAAGTTGGGGAAGGCAGGTACTCGGCACATTCTCTTGATGAAGTTGCTGCAATGATTTGCAGTACTATATCTGCATATGAAATCAAGGTATTATGTAGTATGCATTTCTAAGTGTTGTACGTGAAACTTTTTGTTCTTAAATTGGATAGAAATTTTTGTGGAGAATTTATGCTGACCATTATGCTGTTGCAACAGTGCTGATTTGTGAATACCTTTATAAAATATTTATAGTGATGTTTTTTATGAAAATTGTTTATTTCACTAATAAAATGATGTCAGAAGTGCCAAGTTGGTATCAGCATCTGATGCTATGTTGTACATGTATTTTCCTAAACTCCTTATAACTGTATGCGCAAATGCATTAGCATGCAAACACACCTTTTTTTTTTTCATTGATGTTGGTTGGATTAAGATTATCTAATCACGTGGTGGACTCCAATACACGAGTTCATATTTGGCAGATCGTAATAGACCATTAGCAATATGTAATAGGATAAGATTTCAGAGCATGATGCTGTTGTTTTATTATATTCAAATTATATTCTTCGAAATATGTGATGGCCAAAAACAAGTTCATCTTTTTTTCTTCAATTTTTAGCAATGATGGCTTGAAGCTTGGAGCATGAAGTCAAGCACTAATTGTGAAATTAATAGAGAAATTTTTATCTTAATCAAAAGCTTTAATCTTAAGAACTTTCCAAATCACTACCATTCAACCATATGAGTAACCCAACTTTATTCGGTATCAAATTCCTAAAATATCCTTAATGAAAGTGCATAAATGAAATTCTACATAATCACTATCTTTGATTTTGTCCTACACTGTTGATAAACCAATCCTAAATTTTTGAGGTGCCTGTTATGTATTGGTGAAGACGATCAAATATGCAAGTAACAGGTTCTGGTCCAAACTACATTCCCTAATTTGATTGCACACAAGGACAAGAAGTTGGTATTATGATATATTCAGGGCTTATGTGAATTTGTATCTTTATTGCTGATATCATGTAGGCTTTCACGTTCCTCCTTGTTTAAGAAAATAAATATGCATTTCAATTGTGCTTGTTTGAGGCAAAAAATATCGTAAAAGTTGTACATCTGTCCAGCCAAAACTTTTTCTGTTAATGGATGTTGTAGGACCTCTTTTTTCTTTATTTTGTAAGAAACTTTTTTTCCCCATTAAATCCTCCATTATCTCGTTGATAATCAGTTGTCCCATCTGGGTGATGCCATTGTTTTTGATATTCCAATCTATATTTGTGTCAGTAAGCCTTAGAGTGCAGCTGTCATGGCTAATGCTTTTGAATCTTCCACTGTTTATTGCATGTACCAAACTAGTTCATTGCCAGTGCAGGTTCAAAATGCATTCCGTGATCTTGAAGAATCAAATATTCTTCGGTCTTATATGAGTGACGCCATAAAGGAAATATCCAAAGTCTGTCAAGCTTTTGAAGCGAAAGAATCAGCCCCACCTATTGCTGGTGTGTAACCTCTTACTGAAGCTCCCTAATTTTGTTCTGTAAATTCAGAGTATTTACTACTTGTTTGTTATAGTCATGGCACTCCGGACGCTTCAAGCGGAGATTACAAAGATTTATATATTCAGGCTTTGCTCATGGATGCGAGCTACAACAGAGGAGATATCAAAAGAAGAAACATGGGTTCCTGTATCTGTTCTTGAAAGGAATAAATCTCCATACACAATCTCTTTCTTGCCTCTAGCATTCCGCTCAGTTATAGCCTCAGCGATGGATCAGATCAGCTTGTAAGTCACTAGAGCATGCCAGTACAAACATTAGTGATGAATACTACAATTGATGATTACTGAAGTTCGAGCTAGAGAACTTGCCTATGATTTTAGATTTGCTAGCTTCTCTGATTACAATGTGAGGATGGGAGGTCACTACTGTCTTTATTGACTCAAAGCATTGATGTCAATACTGATTCTCTCATGTTGAGAGATGGAAAAATTGAAATCCTTTATAGGACATGATTGCACATCAATTTAACTCATATTCCTTTAGCATTGTAGATAAATGTATCATGGACACAATATTTATTATCAATATTATCAAAAACAAAACCTTTGACATGGTTGCACATTGTTTCTGAATGCTACAACCACATTATCTATTAATGTTTATAATATTTGGTGTTTTATTTTATGAAGCAATATGATGGTAGCATATTTGTGGGTTTCTGCAACTGATCTTTTGCCCTTCTGATTTCCCCTTCTTCATTGATCTGTAGTTCTCTCTCTTTTAACTCCTCTTTTCCCAAATGGATGACTTTTTGGTTGTGATGACTTTATGTATTTGGCTGGACAGTGAAGATAGTACTTTTGGGGATCAGGTTCAGGATAAATTTGTTTCGTTGGCCGTGTTCTGGATTTTCTTTCATCTGGAAAAAAGATTACTGTCTGCCAATGTACTTTCTAAATTTTTTTCTTATGTGTGCTTCTACAGGATGATTCAGTCCTTAAAGAGTGAAGGAAGAAAGTCGGAAGAAATGTTTATGCAAATTCAAGAAATTCAAGAATCAGTTAGACTTGCCTTCTTCAATTGCTTCCTGGATTTTGCTGGTACAATAGATAAGTAATTTCAAATTTTGGTGTTTGGACTTGAAAACATGCTTTATGATTCTTTGATTCTATGCCCACCAATCAGCTCATTTGGAACGAATTGGGAGTGAGCTTGCTGAAAACAAATCAAGTCTGCATCTACAAAATGGATTTATTCATGAATCCGAGGGCAGACTATCTGATCTCCCCGGATGTATTGTTGATTCACATCAACAATTGCTGATGGTGTTAAGTAATATTGGATACTGCAAAGACGAGCTTTCTTATGAGTTATACAACAAGTATAAAAATATTTGGCAGCAGTCTAGGTATGTAGTGAGCTCTTTGCCAACTCTTTGTCAGTGAGTAGTATAAAGATACCATTGGATTCTTTGGCAGTGACTTCAGATGTAAATATTGATGGTTGATTTGCGAATGCTATCAAATATCCTATTTGTGGTCAAAGTTGAAGGAATCTCCTTGGGTCATTATTATCCTATACTTGCCTAGTAAAATGTGATCCAAGTCATGGCTCATGACCAACTGGGAATTGACATGATTTCCCCAAATTCAATTCTGTATTCAGCATAACTATATATGCATATTGTAGAGCACATGTAATACGGGAATAAAGAATTATGCCTTGTGAATTTGCTGTATTGGTTCTCGAGGAATGTTTTTCATTAGTTATGCCAACTAACTCTTATGTTTTTTCATTAGTTATGCCAACTAACTCGTAGGTTTATCTTTTAAACATTTTTTGTTAGCTTCTAAGCTACATTAGTTTGTATTGCATTTTCTATTTGTTCAGACATTTATTTATATATGTGTATGTATGCATGTGCTTATGGCTGTCATTAATGTGCTATCTCGTCTATGTAACTTCAGGGACAAAGTTGAAGACAGCGATGTACAAGATCTAGTGATATCCTTCTCTGGCATGGAAGAAAAGGTTCTTGAACAGTATACTTTTGCAAAGGTATAGCATGACACCTTTCTGTAATTTTTGTAGTATCTCAGATGATGGTTCCTTTTTAATTATCCTGTTGTCCTTTCACTGGTCTTATTAAATTTTAGTCCTGACTGTATCATGTTTTTCCTCACCTAAGTTCCTGCAGTCAAAACATGCGTAGTGTACACTAAGAACCTAGATTGTTAGTGTATACTAAGGCTGTGTTCGATAATAACATTTTAAGTAGCTTTTTCATTTTGACCAGTGAAAATATTAAATGCTATTTTATTGTATTTAGTAACATAGAGTTTGAACTGACTTTTAGATGTTAAGGTAATATTTTATTAAAAGTAACCCATGTAACATTTAGTTTTTAGCGTTTGTGAAAAGCTACTCAAACAAATAAAAGTTAAATGCTACTAAAACAAATAACAGCTATCAAAACAACTAATTTTATCAAACAAGCCTTATGGCTTTATTTGTTTTTGGAAAATAAGTTTTTGATGTTGGAGGTGCTAAAAAAAATTAGTCGAGTGAAAATATTTTCTTGGTTAGAAAATACTAAGTCATTTTGAAGGAAAATGATATCTTTTTTAAGGAAAATATTTTTCGAATTTTGATAAATTTATTTTAACCAGAAAAGGAGCTTATAAAAATACACTTTGTAATCCATCAATCACCAATAGACACCATGGCTGACCACTGTTGACCAATACTAGTTGTCGGCAACCTCTAACCTCTAGCAACCACCATAGTTTATATTTTTATGTATTTTTTCTCATATTTAATAATAAAATTTTAAAATAGAAAACTTTATAGTTTTAATTTAAAAATTGCGCTTCCTCTGTCTTATTGAAAGTGTTACAATTTCAAAAGATTAAGAAAATCATTAAATATTCTGAATTGTAGAAAACAATAGCTGTAATTAACTAAATTACTCTTTGTTAATTCTCTAAATAATCAATGCTTATTTAGTGAGATAACAAGAGACGAGTAAAATTGGAAAAAACAAATAATGTTTCCTTAATTTTCCAAACTGACACATGATGGGAAAAAGAAGTTTTGAAATTGTGATAATTTTAATAGGATGGGGAGTAACATTTTTTAACTAATTTTTGAATATTACAACCAAACTATAGAAAGTGAGTTATTTGGAAAACATTCTCCAGGTGCAAGTTGTTTTTCAAAAAACAAATAGACTTAAATAGACATGGGAAGTTGTAAATGTTATATATTAGACATGAGAAGAATTCTTATTAATCTGGAAATGGCTTTTTTATGGCATAAACAATAAGAGTTTACATCAAATTTAGAGTCTGCTAAGATCTGTAGAACCATATTCTGGGGGAGCTGGGTATTTTATCTGCAACTTCGGAACTAGTGTCAAATATGTAACAACTTGTTGGCTGTATTATTTTTCATAACAATCATTCTGGGTAGTCCAAGAATCTTTTCATACTTAACAATTTGTGAGTCAGGCCAACAAAAGTCTTTATATGACTATTTGTTAATTATAAGATTAATGATTAAGAACTTTGTGTCTTTCTGCCAGGCCAATATGATCAGAACAGCCACCATAAACTATTTACTGAACTCTGGCATTCAGTGGGGATCAGCACCTGCAGTCAAAGTAACATTTTAATGATTTCATAAGTGATTATTTTATTATTATTGTTTCCAAAAACACCTGAACATAGTTTTAGATTGGATGGTATGATGAAATATTTCTTTTCAGGGTGTGCGTGATGCTGCTGTGGAGTTGTTGCACACTCTAGTAGCTGTGCATTCAGAGGTACATCATGCATATGCTAATGAACTCAGGGACTACTTGAGTGTGATAACAATATCATGTCTTACGTCTTCATATGAGCAATACTTATGCATCTTCTCTATTATCATTGAAAAAAAAAAAAAAAAAAAAATCATCATTTCAGGTCTTCGCTGGTGCTAAGCCTCTGTTGGATAAGACACTTGGCATGCTTGTGGAAGGTCTAATTGATACTTTTCTGAGCCTTTTCTATGAAAACAAAAGCAAAGATCTGAGATCACTAGATGCGAATGGTTTTTGTCAGCTCATGCTCGAGGTAGAGTATATTGTTTTTCTTTCCTAGGTAATGAGTTATAGAATTCAGGTGCTTATTTGCAAATCAAACTCACGTCCTAAGTACAATTGTTTCTATTTCTTGCTGTATGAATTTGCTTCCAAGATCGCCTAACCTGAATGATTGAAAACATTTGGGAAAAACTGTTAGTTTTATTTAACTTTAGTAAGTAAACATTTTGAAAATCTTCATGAGACGAATATTTGTTTTTAATTCTGGAATATTAAAACATGTTGAAGCATGTCACTTGAAGAAAACATTACATTGCTCCATCCACAAAGGCGCAGAAAAGGAAATGATTTAGTGGATGTCACACAAAGAAGGAAAACGTATAAAACTATCCAAGACCAAAAAATTTGTAGTTGACATTCAATGGATTCTTATTAATAGAGTAGATCAGATTTATTTGCTTCATCTGAAGGTTGCAGCAGTAGATTTGAATAATTTAATTTTGTAATTGCACAATAATTTAGTTTCTATAACATGTGTTTTCTGCAGCTTGAATATTTTGAGACAATATTAAATCCATATTTCACACATGACGCAAGGGAGTCTCTTAAGTCCTTGCAAGGTGTGCTGTTAGATAAAGCAACTGAAAATGTCACTGAAGCTGCAGAAAATCCAGGTCATCAACGGAGATCAACTCGTGGGAGTGAGGATGCACTTGATGACAGGCAGCAGGGCATGACTGTGTCTCCAGATGACCTAATTGTAAGAATCAAATTCCTCGTCGTTCAGATAATATGCCTAGTCCATATGCTTAGAATTAATAGTAGCAGCAGTAATCGTACAAATATAAAATTCAAAATCGTGTTATATTCTTTTAATGTCCTCTCTGCATTTCAGGCTCTTGCTCAGCAGTGTAGCGCTGAGTTGCTTCAAGCAGAACTGGAGAGAACTCGAATTAATACAGCGTGCTTTGTCGAGTCAATTCCCTTGGACTCAGTGCCAGAATCAGCAAAAGTTGCTTATGGTTTCCGAGGATCAATGGATTCTCCTGGCAAAAACTACAGAGGTGCGCAAGCAATGGGATCCCCAGGTTTTGCTAGACAGAGGCGTCGATGATTTAGGATTTTCCAGTTTTGTTTCATAATTTGCCCTAATTCTGTATGTGCAGTTGTTGTATCGTATAGTTGTGGTAGATCCAATTGAATGAAATCCGTATTCTTTCCATTGTAGTGTTAATAAAGTGCCTATATTTTTTGTTAATTTATGATTTTGGACTCTGCTTCCCCATTTATCTTATAGTTGGGAAACCTAATGCTTCAGCTGTTTAATAGTCTGTGAAAGAAATGCTTAAAAACTTTCTTAGACAGCTTAACAAGCTCCATTAATCATTGACAAAGACAACTCAATGGTGCAAAACGAATTGAGCATCAGTATTGTTTTTTCTTCTTTCTTTTTTTGGGAATAATGATACATTTAAGAATATATATTTATTCAGTCAGAGATTCATAAAATTTGATATTTTTATATCTATTTTTTTATTATAATATATGGTTCGTAAACAACAGAGATTCAACATGGCAATGCACGCTAATTGTCTAAATTCATCAGTTATACTACTAGCCACATGACGGTATAAAAAAAAAAGTGGATAGCCCTAAATTTCACCCACAATGCCATTCATTTGATACAGATATATCACGACAGAATCTTGAACCTCATCCTCCAAATCAAGCAGTCCTCAGTGGGGGAGAAACCAATATGACACCATCTCCTCTAACAAAGAGAAAAGGAACAGTACGCCTTGTAGTCTGAAATAGAAGAGAACATACAATATCGTAAGCAACATAATTTCAGCTAAAATATATACTTGCAAAACAAGGACAAAGTAGGATTCATTGCCTAATTCTATACAGGATATAATTTTTATACTATCCAGTCAATTTGAGCTTTTGCACATCCTATGAATTGATAAGTTGGTGAAAATTTAGGGTCCAAACAATGCAAGCATTGAAATAATGTGCAAGCGATGCTTGAGGTAATGAACTTTCCAAAGCACCTACATAGGCTTTATGTACACTGATAAAAGTTCACAATATCCAGAGCCCATCCTAAATGCAAACAACAATCACTGATTCTAGGTGAATATTCAATTCACCAGGTCCAGATAATCCTAGCCAAATCCAGTAGTATAATATGATACTATTACCTGTGTCTAGGTGAATCCTATCATTTTCAGGCAATAAAAAGCAGATGCTTCCTTAAAAAATTCTATAACTATGGGCAATTTGGACTTCTAATACTTATTTATACATTAAGAAACAACTATTGATGATACTCTGTCACTAATACTGTGTTCAACGAGAAAATATATATATAACATACAATATCTAGTCCCAACTGAAATATTTACTTGCAAAACAAGAACAATGGAGGTTTTCATTACCAAAATCTACTAACACAGTATAAATTTTTATATTATCTACAGTGAATTTGAGCTTTTGCACATTCTATGAAGTGATAAATAAGTCCAAAAATTTAAGGTCCAAACTATGCAAGCAATGAAATGCACAGAAGAAAGGAATGTCTTGTGGTAATGAACTTTCTAGAGCACCTCCATAGGTTTTATGCATGCTCTGAAATTAAAGTTCCCAACATTTGGAACCCATCCTAAATGCAAACAACACTCCAATTGTTATAGGTGAAAACTTCCCCTTCAATTCCATGATAGTAATATCTGTAATAGCATCTCTCATTGAATAAGTTTGCAGGTATAGATATTTCTTCCCCAATCCAGTGGTATAATGCTATTGTCTGTGCTAGGTGAATCCCATCATTTGCAGGCAATAAAGCTGAGGTTAATATGCTTCCTTGAATAATTCTATAATAATATGCAATTTGAACTTCCAATACTCATAAGCTAAGACACAATGATCAATATTACTCTCTTACTAATACTAGATATGCATTCAACAAGAATATAGACAAAAAAGATTTATAATAAGGAAAAGAATATGAAACATACCCGTACAATCTCTTCATATGTTTCATCATCGATTTCAACAGTTGTAACAATTTCTTCAACATCCCCAAGAATCATATTTAGATGCTGATCATAAGCCTGCGAAATCAAATCTGTTATCACGTGAAATCTAGGGATTGAATAGAGACATAAGAACATAGTAGCTAGGTAAACGCACTAAAATTTATTGGGAAATAAAACCTTTCCTTGTTGTTTTTCTTATGTCACTATTCAGCAATGTGCAGTATTTGCAGAAGATTACAAATTACAAAGCATCCACACCGGTGAAACTCAGATCAAAATAATAATCCAGACATGCATTTAGTACTTAGCCTTTCCGTCCACTGACAAAATGATGTGATCTAAATTATACACGCGTGAGAATCAAAGACTACAATAAGCATTTGTAGCATAGACATTGTAGCCTGTAAACATAATTTCCTCGAAGGCCTGATATTGTCTATAGCAATACCATGTGTATGTGTATAATATATGCAATCAGAACTACAAATTCCTACTACGTTATCTCTGAAGTTCACAAATTCATTGAGCGCATTTACAATAATCAAAAGCATGTTTCAGCCTCCACCCTCAACTCCTCTCATGTCCAATTGGATACTAAAACATTTACCAGAACTTCTTTATGCCTAAAACCAGGAACAAAAACCCTAAGCTAACACCAGCAAACAGTTAGGCAAGGACAACTATAATACAACATTCGTCTCCTATTTCGATAGCAAAAACCATGAATTTTCTATCTGGGTTTCTCGCAATATGAATACGAAAACGAACTCTTATAGCCCCTAGAAAACACAAATCGAAATAAATATATAGACACAGTGAAACTTACATGGAGTTTCCCGCGCAGTTCCCGTTCGGACCGAAGCTTGACATAGATGCGCTCATCGAGGCTGAGTCTTATGAGATCCAATGGCTCTTTCACTGCGCTCTCTTCTTCGGTCGCCATTTTCGTCTTTACCTTTCTGTGATTTTACCCGTCTCTCTGTTTCTCTTCTTGTTCAAGGGTTTAGGCGTTAAGGCGAGCAGCTAGCTATAGTGCTTGGACCCAACCCGAATCGATTTGGTTGAACCCGATTGTTTCCAAATGGATGGCTGTACTCTATATTTCGAAAATAGAGGGAAAAATAAGGGATAAAAATAAAGGAAGATCGTATTATTATTTTTTTTTTTTTTGGTTGCTCTCTACTCTGAGTTTGGATTGAAGGAAAATTAAAAAGAAAAGAGAAAAATAAAATATATTTTCCTTTTTTGGAAAAGTTTAAAATATAGAAGACAGAAAACGTGGTTCTTGTAAATTTATAATTTTATCCTTTATATATTTTATATATAAATATTATAATTAATTATATATATTTAATTACTTAACTAAGTAGCGATTAATTACTTAATTATTATAAATTTACAAAATTAAACTCTATTGTCACATAATTAATTACTTAAAAAACATTATTTTGAGATAAAGAAAAAAAGAAAAATAGACCATTCTTCAAAGGTAATTACTATTACGTCTCTACATAATGCCATAATTCATCATTTGTTCCTCATTTTTTTAAAATACACTATATATCAATATTGTTATAAAGTTTAGTCATTTTTATCTATTTTAATAAAAAAAATCCATCGGTGAAAGCTAAAAAATTATTTTTCATATAAAGCACGGTCTAAAGAGAGAGAATAAATTTATTTTTCATGTAAAGATGCCCTAAAAAATCACTCATATAAAAATGAAAATGAAAGTTGATCCCTTTTTAATAATTGAAGATGGTTTCAATTAGGAGTTAGGAGGGGCAAAACATGATAAAAAAATTTTATTGTTAGTGAAAAATGATACATTAGGCTTTTAGTTTTATAAATTAGTTTGTTAATTTAATTAGAATTATTAGACTATATTACTTTACAAATTTTTAAAATTTTTCTAATCAAATTAACAACTCAATTAATTTTTAAAAGGAAAAGTACAATTTACTGTTCTTGAATCCCAGGAATTAAGATGCTTACTATGTTAATATTCCAATTTTATTTTTGACTTTTTAATCTATATATATATATATATATATATATATACACACATTGAGTCATCAAAACGCCCCTTATAAACTTTTAATTTAATTGCTAACAATAATAATAATTTAGTTATTTATTAATTAGAAATTTTTTATTTTATTAGTATTTTTATTCTTATTTGAATTTAAATTCTATTAGAAAGTTCAATATAATTCTATTCTAATTCTAATTTCAATTTATTATTTTTATTATATTAATATTAATTAGGATTTTTTTTTACCATACCACTATATATATATATATATAGTTTTAATTATTTTTCGCTATTAAGAATTTATTTTTTTAACCATCAAAAATTATTATTTAAAACTTTTACTAATTTGAAATTATTAAGTTTGCAATCATGTTTTCTTTTCTTATGATAAGTATTAATTCTCTTTTTTTTTATAAATTAATAGAATAATTTTTATTTATTTTTTTATCATTTAATAATCCCTTTATCCTTTTTGTTTGTATTTAGAATTATAAATTTATAGATGTATAGAATTGTTATAAACTTGATAAATGTTTTTGCTTACGAATCAAGAACGAAATTTTTTTCGTTTCTAAATTATGAACTTGGTAAAATATTATATTTACGAATTAACAACATTATAATCTAAGTTGTTTTTTTTTTAATTAACAAATTCTGTTTCATTATTTTTCTGTTACTGACAGTTGACAAAAAGATTACAAATGGATTAACAATGAAATTTCTATCTATTGCTAAATTTATAACCAAAATTAATAACATGTTTCGCAAATTTAAAAACTCACTGCATATATCTTCCGCGTCGCATTCTTTAGTATTCATGGTCTTTTTTTTTCTCCCTTTTATTTAATATTTCATTGATAAAAGTTTAAATTTTAGTTGAATTGTAAGATTAATATTTATAATGGTAATATATTTTATTTTTTATTTTCAAGTATTTCGATGGAACTATGACAATTACAATATTCAAATTATAATATAATAAATCATAATTTTTTTTTTAGTATAGGAGAAAAAAGATTTAAACTTGAATTTATCATCAAGTCGTATATGCATTTATCACTAGGTTATACCTTGGTGTGCATAAATCATAAATTTTTTGCTTATATAGAAATTTTAAATTTTATTTGTATTTTATTGATTGATTATCATTAACGATAATTTAGTCACATCCTAATTAAAGAACATTTGATTTCTAAAACGTCAATGTTAAGTTTATGAATTGATAAAAATATCATTGAGAACTTTAGTTTTACTGGTTAAAAAATAAATGTAGTTTAATTTTGATTAGTTAGGTTAATTTTCTATTTTGATCTAAATTCCATTAGAAAATTTAATTTAATTCTAAATAGAAAATTGTCCAATACCTAAAAAATAAAATTAAATTAAAAAAATACATACATATAAAGTCTATTATATATAATTCAAAATTATTAATTTTATCTTATGAAAGAAGAATGCAACGTGATAATATTACAATATCAATTTTTTTTTTATAGGAGATCGTAAAATTTTTCAATATCGTATTTAGTTACATTCTAATAATGATATCCATTTATTATTTTTATTATATTAATATTATAATGTAACTCTATTATAATTTGAAATTTATCCTATCATACCACTGTACATTAGATTTTGAGTAAAACGGCGATAAATTTGCTTAATTTTAGGTCTGCCACTATTTTGTCCATTGTGTAGGGCAATGGTTCTAGTGACTAGAGTTCTCGAGAGGCAAAATGCTGTCCTTTTGTGCAGATTATAAATATGTAATTTGTTTTGCAATTTGAGCTTGTTTGACCTTTGAATAATTGTTTGATACAAATTTACATATTCAACTTTTATGCCGAAAAACTGTAGAAATATGAATTATAAATATATTTTGTGACCTTAACAAATTTATATGGGTTAGTCGTTTAATTAAAATAATAAAAATTAAATTAATTAGATAAATTTTTATACATATATATATATATATATATATATATATATATATATATATATATATATATATATATATATATATATATATATATAATGTTTACCTATTTTCTGAATAAAATTAAACTTTATAGTATATAATATTTATATTAGCAAGTTATATTTGGTTATTAAGTTAGAATTTATCATCATTTAGTAATTTATATATATACATATTTATGTATTTGAAGATTGGGAATTATTGATATTAAAGTTGTTTAAAATAAATTATTTAGTTAGATATTTTTTATGAGACATTGATAAATGGCGGACAGATTGTATTATTTGGATATTGCTTGATGGGTGGGCTTTATATATTATTATGAACTTTGAATATTTTATCAGGAGAAAAGTTGAACTTTTAAGGGAAATTTCGTCAAATTTTCTATAGAATTTTTAGCATAATATTATAAGTATAAGAATCCAAATTCTATAAATAAGTAAAAGTTATTATTGATTTAATTTTATTTATTTCTCTAGTGATAGAGTGAAATCTTCTTCCTCCTCCGCTTCTAATGCCCAACAAAACTAAAATTTTTAAGTATCTCTGTAAGTAATAACATATAATGGTTTATCAAATTAATGTATGCATAATTTATTTCTAAATTTTGCATTGGTTTATTTCAAGTAATTTAATATATTTATATACTTTATATGAATAGATAAATGTGTATTAATTGATGTTGTGCATAATTTACTTTGTATGATGATATGTGATTATTATGTGGGAGTTGGGATGAAGTGAACCACCTGGATTAAAAGCACGGGCATTGTGAGAATGCTAATAGTGGCCATAAGCAATGGGAGTGGTGCCCCCTTGTGTACTCTGGATTAAAATATTTACCATGAGAAAATATTTTACAAAAAATACATTTATTTGCCTCAATAGGGATGAATTCCTTGATACACAAGTCACAGGACTATAAGATTATATCGCTATCATCAAAACATGCTTTGGAGTGAGTATAATTTTATTAAGGTGATTTCACTGTCTAACAACCATTTAATGTGGATTATGGTTGTTATTACTTGTGGGTGCTATGATTGGTATTACATGACTGATGAATGCTAAATTAGAAGAGTCTAGGGTCATTTCGTTTGATTGCTTGAGTTTGGTATTATATATTATTATTCACTGAGTTTTATATTCATTCATGTTCTATCTAAATTTTTTAGGAAAAAACTCTTTTTCTCTTTTGACGAGTGGTTTTGTTTTCCTTCATCAATAGAGCCTTAATATAAATTTTAACTGCTTTTGAATCTCCTTTTGTATCTTTTTAAATTTTATTTTTATATTATGCATAAATAATCCAACTCTTGCAGTTATTTTACGATTAGTTAGTTATGATTGGAGAGAATAGTTTACTCAAATATTTTCATATGAATTTAAAATATTTGTTAGTTCTTATGAATGAATAAGTCTATATATTATAACAACGTGGTTTGATGATAGTATAAATGGGTCCAATTATGATTATTGATTATATTTACTTGTTACGAACTCGATAAATTATTTGAATTTACTATATTATTATTCCTATAATTGATATGGACTATGACACTTATATATATTATTATGGACTTGCTTCTAAGATGTATGAACATAATATATAAGCCTTCAAAATGCTTGATATATATATATATATATATAGATAAATAAGTGAAATTTTTAATTGGGCCTAATAGTTAGACTTAGTAGTTTTTAAATTTATTATGGATCTCAGTGGTCTTATGTTTAGGATTCTAGTGCCAATCCGACTCATGAAAACGGATTGTAACACAGTTTTTAGATTAATGGCTAGACCAACTAATTTTAACCTACTTTTAAAACATTGATTCAATTACCAACAATGGTATCAAACTAATTTCACACCAATAATTATTTATAGTTTATGAATTAAATTGATCATCCATCAAGTCAAAATATTATAGAATATGAGAACAAAATTGAATTATAAAAGTTTTTATTCAAATCAATCATGTGTTGATTGATTTTGTTACTTGTTCGAGGAGTGAGAGATATCGGGTTTGAATTCTACCATAAATGTTTTTATTAATTTTGCAAGTTCAGAAAATTTTCACCAATTTAGTGAATTAAAAAAAAGGCTATCCTTATTACTGTAATATTATTTCGGCTAATCAGGTCTCCTAATAAATAGAAAAAAAAAATTTTATTTAAGAAAAAGACAAAAATACATCTATGATTAAATTTTAATTAGAATTAAGCTCTTGATCAATAACATCTTATGATTAATTTATTAAGATCATGTAATAAAAGAAATTGGGGCATTTATTTTATTAATACCTCATTCCAAAAGCAAGCATAAAATATAAACCCAAGTTGTCATTTGTGCCCCACTTGACAGTAGATTTACATGCCAAATACATGAATTTGGCCAACCACCTGTCCTTTTCTTTTGTTAAAAGGTTCTCAACTGTCCTAAGAATAGTGTCATATTATTATTTAAATTATATACCCAAAAAGAAAATAAAATTTAAATTGCAGTACCAACTAGTAAATTAAGAAAGAGAAGGTAAAAAAAAGTGGTTCTGAAATGCAAGTTTCTGCTGGTATTACCACTCATATTAGCAATTTTGTTGGGACTGGACTATAAAATCAAAGAAAGTAATGTCACCTTGGACCCACTAGATCTTCTCATACATTGAACCTGCTGAACCATATACTTATAAATATTCTCACCACACACGATTTACTATGTAAATACTTATTTTCTTTGTTGCTGAAAGTTCTCTGAGCTTGATTGATAGGAGATTTGCTAGATTCTTGCCTTCATTATAGGAAAGCTTGGTCTCCCTCTCTCTGTCTTTCGAGGCCTGCGTGTGGCGTGGGTATTAGACTATTAGCTATTTGGAGTTGTTCTGCTGCAGATAAGTAGCTTTGGCTTCTCTATTATTGAATATTGAAGGATTATTATTGATATTGTTCTGTTTCTGTTTCTATTTTGAATGTTTGTGCTTTTTTGGTAAAAATTTGAACTGAGATTTTGAGTTTATAAATGAAGGGTTTGCATTTGTTTGCTTTCTGAGAATTGAAACTGTATGCTTGAGGATCTAGAAAGTTCTGGGATTTGATGGGATTCTCCAAAAAGGAAAAATAAGAAATTGCTATTCTTTGTTTTGCGTATAATAGCTGAGAAGGAAATAGACCATTGATAATTGGGTTCTAAGAGCTAAAAAAGTTATCTTTATAAGGTTCATGGGCATGAATCTAATTTGTTCTAAAACTAACAAAATGGAAGGAAATTTGTCACGAGGAGGTATGATTCCAGGTGGTTCTCCTTTTGGAGGCCTTGACTTGCAAGGATTAGTAAGAATTCGTCATCAAACACGATACCCACATGCTATACATCAACAACACCCTATTCATCACCAAGGCTCGTCAGTCCATCCCTCAATTCATGAGGGTTTCCCCTTACCATAGGGACCTTGAATAACTCTGATCAAACCATTTCCAAGACTAATTACAACAAAGGAGAGAAGATGAAAAATTCAGCAAGTGATGAGGATGAGCCAAGCTATACTGAAGATGGTGGCAATGGTCACACTGAAGGGAAAAAGGGATCACCTTGGCAGCGCGTTAAGTGGACTGATAAGACGGTGAGGCTTTTGATAACTGCTGTGTCTTATATAGGTGAGGATATGTCTTCGGATGGTGATGGTGGGGTGAGAAGAAAGTTAGCTATTTTACAAAAAAGGGCAAATGGAAATTAATTTCCAAAGTCATGGCTGAAAGGGGTTTCCATGTTTCGCCTCAGCAATGTGAGGATAAATTCAATGATCTTAACAAAAGGTATAAAAAGCTAAATGACATGCTTTGGAGGGGAACCTCTTGTGAAGTTGTGGAGAACCCGGCACTTCTAGTTCATATAGATTATCTAACAGAGAAAGAGAAAGATGATGTTAGGAAAATACTAAGCTCGAAGCATCTCTTCTATGAAGATATGTGTTCATATCATAATACTAATAGATTGCATCTACCTCATGATCCGGCATTGCAATGTTCCTTGCAATTGGCACTTAGAAGTAAAGATGATCATGATAATGATGACATGCAAAAGAACCAACAGGATGATCTGGATGAAGATGATCAAGAAGTGGAAACTGATGACCATGATGAATTTGAAGAGAAGCATCCTTCGCATGGTAATGACAGGGGAATATATGGGGTCTTAGGGGGTTCTATGAAAAGGTTGAGACATGGCCAGGGCTGCAAATATTCCTGTTTTTGGAATCCATCTCAAGATGGTAACAAAGGCTCCTATCCTCATCTGCAGATTGCTCAAGTTGATATGAATCAAATGTCATCTGAAAGTACAAAAGCAGCTTGGTTAGATAAGCAGTGGATGGAATCTCGAACACTTCAATTAGAAGAGCAGAAGCTACAAATTCAACTTGAGATGATGGAATTGGAAAAACAGCAATTCAAATGGAAAAGATTTAGCAGGAAGAGAGATCATGAACTAGAAAAACTGAGGGTGGAAAATGAGAGGATGAAGCTTGAGAATGAGCGATTAGCATTGGAGTTGAAGTGCAAAGAGATGGGCATTGATTTTAATTAATTCTCTGGCACTGTCAGATTTTGCTCATTACGACAGTGGGCTTTTTCATGCAAGATTACTTCCAGTTTTGGTAAGATGCTGTTGAATGTCTGCAGTATCTTTAGGAGGAAGAATTTAGGAAATGTTATACTGCTTGCATATATTGTGAAAACTTACGACAATGACAATACCTTTTCTAGTTATATTGTTTTCTCTTTTGAAATGGTATTATTCGTTGTGCAAATATTTTAGCGTAGGATAATTATTGTGTATCTGAATTTATAGCTTTTAAGCGCCAGTCTAAAGTTTGAGCTACATATATTGTCGCTGTTAATGTTCGAGTTGCTTCATTTCTGGGCTTAGGAATATTGCAATCAATCTGTTTAATCCAATTATGGATACATGAATTAGCACATTCCAGGAGTTTCATATTCTAACTTTAAGCCATACGTTATGCTGTGATTACTGTTATTTTTTGGTGTGTTTCACTATGTTTTCTTCGTGGTTGTGGTTGACATTATCATGGGCAAGTTCTTGAAGGGAATTCCATAATGAAAAATGTACAAGTTACTATTATTCTCTAAATAGGATTGATCTGATCTGGATTTTTTGGAAGAACTGCTTTCCTGCCTACATTTTGAACATGTTTTGTCTGCTAATATAAAAACCAGGAGACATTTCTACATTGCAAGCTATAATTTTGGTGAATAAATAACAATTGCTGATAAGATAATGGAGATTTTCAACTTGTTGGAATTGCTTATTGAGGGGCTATTTTACTCTTTGGCGGAGCCATTTTATGATTTAGAAACATCATCAAGATCATTTTACCATTTGAGGTGTTCTTACAGGACTCAATCACATTTTATTAGAAAATGCAGCTCCAGTTAGGCTTTGGCCGTGATTAATATGTGATAGACCAAGGTTTTGTCATTACTTAATTTAGAATCACCTCAATAGGTGGCTTTTTGTATAAAGAGACTAAAATTTTTCAAGGAAAAGGAAAAGGAAAAGGTTGTCCTCCTGATTACTATTCCAATGATCTAGATAGATCATATAATTTGGTTGGCTTAATTTTTTCATGACTGAGAAAGCAAAAAGGTGCTTCTTTTGGGCTTTAGAGGCTTCAATATTGAATCTTGATCTTCTACGAGGCATTGTCCAGTCACCAGGAGAGTCAATCTTGCCGGCTACATGGCAACTTTTCACTTTGAATATCAAGATGCTTATTACAATACTCCTAACATAAATCTAATCTTTGACCGGTATTTCATGGAACCATTTTTTTATTAACGTCTAGCATTTTATAAATGTAATCTTTATATTATTCTCCACTTTCACATTTTTTGTATCATTTTACTTTAAACAACTGATCCAATCGTAATACCATTTTATCTTATCGCAATAACATGAAAAGAAAAGAAAAACTTTATTCTTTTTACTTTTTTTTTTAATAAAAAGCTCAAAATATGTAAATTTATCTTGGTATCTTTTGTAAAGAATTTATAGTACTCTAAATTTACAGTAAATACCTTGAAGTTATAAATCCTTAAGGGCCTATGTTAGGCATGAATAGAAGACCCACATACACATTCAGGTTGGGCTATGTATAGTTGGTGTACTATCATCGTACTATTTAATGCATTCAAACTTTATCAGCTGTTATGAGCAAGAATAAGAAAATGACAACAAAGAAGAATGCTTCACCTCTAAAAATGATGTCTTCTTTTGTCCTTCTGATTTCTTAGAATTTGTGCTACGATAGAATCGCCAAGGACACCCTTCTGATATACCGATTTTTTTATCTGCTGGGTAGCTAAATGCAGAGCAA
The DNA here is from genome assembly GCA_947857235.1 of Jatropha podagrica. Taxonomy (NCBI): domain Eukaryota; kingdom Viridiplantae; phylum Streptophyta; class Magnoliopsida; order Malpighiales; family Euphorbiaceae; genus Jatropha; species Jatropha podagrica. The sequence continues at coordinate 190,697 of CANUEP010127460.1, read as the reverse complement.
GTAACTATTGAAATCATTTAAGTAGTAAGTCCATTCCAAAATGAGAAAAAACTTCATTTAGGCCAGAACTCATTCAAACATGCATGAATATATTACCGGATTAGAACCAATTCACAGTTCAAAATAGATCTTGCTAGTTTAAGGTTTATCATTCTTTATGTACGTTATTTTTCAAATTATATTTAGCCGATATGAGATTTGTCTAGAGTGTCACGTACTTAATTTTATCGTCAGTAAATGGTTGAGTTTTACATATATGTTACGTGCAACTTATGATAGGAAATCAAATTAATTTTTAATCCTAATTGATTGATTCTTCAAAGCGTATATATAAACTATAAAGGAAACCATTATATTTAGGTTGAATTTGATTTAAGAGAGTAACTTTTGTGGGTTTGCTTTTAGGGTTTTAAAGAAAACACATGTGGTGAGTTTTAACAGGAAAGGATTATTGTGGCAGCTTAGTTGTATTGGTGATGAGATTGGGGTTTGTTGTTCCATATAAGGAAAGATTCTGAAGAGATGAGACAGTGATTGCTATTTATGTCTACTTTTTTCTTATTTTTCCAATGAAGATTCATAAATCATAGTGACATGGTTGAATGGAAGCATTTGATCTTTTTATTCAGATTTAGAAAGTAGGGGCGAAAATAAAGTTGCATTATAACAGAAAGCTGGACTGTGTGTGAAGGACTTAACTGTGATTGGTAATTTGTTAATTAATGAAGATCTCCAGCTGAATTATTTGTTGCTGCTTGCTCGTACTTCTCCTCCATTTTTATATATATAGTACAAATTTTGCTTTTCAATTTCTCATCCATCTTTTATGTTATGCCAAATGGTTTTGATTAAGGAACAAGAGTTATAGGATTCTGAAAAATCACTCTTAGTATGGGATTTTATATAAAGTAGAAAAAGAAAGAAAAAATGTAAAAAAAAAAAATGGATGAGTGGTTTGTTCGGCAAAATTAGTCAGTTTGGTAATTATTAGCTATTTTACCAGCGTTTAACTATTTGAATTAGTTAACTTTTTATAAAATATTAATTTAATTTTTAAAAGCTAGTTTAAATGCTATGTTACTAAACATTACAAAAAATAAAAATAGCTTGTAGCATTTTGACCAATTAAAATATTAAAAGCTACTTATAAAGTTATTAAAACATTAAAAATTACTTAAAAAGTTAATGCCGAATATACCCAATGTTCAAATCGGAGATGTTTACAATCGGGCATGGGACGAATTTTTTAATATTCGTATCTATATCATGAGATAAAAGTATATTCACTCTATCATATGTTCCATAATAAGGTGGATGGTTTAAGTTTTAATCAATCGGATTTTTATTCATACTAGTCTCTTTTATGACGTGGATTGCGTGTTGATTATACTTATTTTATATTCATTCTTTATATTTATTTAATATTTTATTTATATAATATTAAATTATATATTCTTATTTAGATTGATTGCTGAAATTATATTATAATTTATATATACAATAAATATTTTTTTTAGTTCTATATCAATATATTAATTCATACAGTTTTTATTAGTTGCTTTCATTTTCGTTTTTAAGAAAAAATTAAATTCATTTATAAAAATCATCATAAAACTTCTATTATTACATTTTATAATTAATTTACAAGTTTTGTTAATAACTTTCACTTAATCTCTTTTAGTAAATAAATATACGTTAATATTAGAATAAGAAAGCAATCTAATAAATCAAATTAGATATTTATAAATAATAATATATTTATTTATATGCTTAATTATTTATATTTATTTATCTATTAAAAAAAACATCCAATCAAATTATAGAAATATTATATATATATTTTTAGATTAAAATTTTTTAATTAGTTAAAATTAAAGTTATTTTAGAATATCTTAAATTTCACAAGAACAATATTCCTCATTTTTACTTTTATATATAGTACAAATAAATTTTCTTTATTGTCAAATGAGTGAACTTTTATTCATCTTATTTGAATTAGGATCGGGCGACTATTTAACTATTCAGGCAAAATGAATTTAAAATTTTCACAATATAAAATAGATAGTTGAGTATTAAATTTTCAATTTCGTCCTTTCCCATAGGGAAAAAAAGCCACATCTTGGCAGCAAGATGTGACAAATAGTTGACTTGTCATAGTACACAACCTTTCCAAGGAGAATGAAGACCTTAGATTAAATGATAAATTTGGTAGGATTTTTGACAGAATATTAATAAATTAAAAATGCTTAAACAAAATTGTCATTCACCTGACAATTGCTTCACTTATTCTACAGGTAATATTGCAAAATTTTTATATTGAAATTGATTTTAATTATATAAACGGAAATCGTTTCAAAAGAAATTATGAATCCCTGCGGTAAAAAATATTTACAGAATTAATTACTATGACTTAAGACAAATAAAGACTGGAGGAATTTACTTTGAACTGTAAAAAATAAATACAGACCTGAAAGTATAAAAGAAAAAAAAAATATTAATTTCTTTTAGAGAAGCACATAATGATGTTGTAACGGTAGTTCGACAATTAGAGCTACCATGAAGTTTTCTGGGGTTGTAACACTCAAAGACCCACCATCTGTTTTGCTATCATCTGCACCCAGTAGTTCTATAGTCTTTTCATGCCTTAAAAGATTGACAGTGGCTTTGCTCTGTCATGTGCACACAAATTCTTTTCATGGTTGTAATTTTCCTCACTTAATTACCACTGTACACATTCATATATGTCTTCAAAATTATTAAATATGAAATATAATATATATATTTTGACTTTTTATTAATTAAAAAAGTAATTCAGTGCACGAATTAACTCACATTTAATAATTTCCAGAACCTGTGAAGTTAATTAAGATGATTTTAAGAAAATATTAATAATTAAATAAATTTCTTTTTCCTTTTCAAAGTTTTGAGTGACAAAATATATATATATATGAAAGTGGGAAATGAGTTTTCTTTTTTCTTTTTAAAGAATGCATTTCTTAACTTTACTTAACCTAAAAATAATAAAGAAAACAAATAAATTTGTTTATCTCTAACAACAACATTAGCAATAGGATTTATTTGCACTCAAACATTTAATTACACGCTAACAGCTAATTAATTAAGTATTTAGGTTTGTAATGCTTAAACACGCATATACTTAATTACAAATTCCGTGTTATAATTACTTGATTAATGAACATTCCGTGCTCGTATGAATCAATTATATTGCTATTACATGTGACTTTTGAAATATGAATGCAGATTGCCTTCTCTATAATTAACTTATTCAAATTGATAATAAATTCATGATTCCACGTCATCATCCTGGGTTAGATTGTGTATGAGAATAATATTTTATAATATGATAAAAGGAATTTCTTTTAATTGAAGTGTATATATTTACAAAATTAAGTCACAATCTGAGTTTTGTGTTTTGGTAAATTGTATTAAATTCAATTTAGCCACTATAATAAAAGGAAAATAATTTATATTGAGCTAAATTAGTCCTACTAATTACTCTTTTTGTACCAAAACATAAATTGTTTTTCAGTAATTATTTTATCTTAAAATATAAATCGTTTTGAGCATTTTAAAAAGTAATAAATTTTATTTTTTCAATGTTATTATTTTTACATTAAAGAGAGTAATAATTTAAAAAATTAATTACTTTTGTGAAAAACTTTTACCATTTTATATTTTAGAATAAAGAGAGTAACTAAACAGCAAGCAGAGGAATTCAATGATTGGTCTAAACCTAGATTAGGAAATGGAATCCAAAATTCCATTTCCAATGAAGGTAATAGGCAAGTAAAATGGTAAATAAGAAAAAAAAAAAAAAAAATCTTTCAAGGATACCTATGAAGTAGCTAGTGTCAAGGGGATAGGCAAATTGTTGTTGTTCACCACTAATTCAAAGTCCCACATCACATCAAACAAAAGTGGCAGGAGGAAAGCTATGAAGGGAGAAAAAAGAAAGGGTCAAAATGATCTTTGGTTAAAGAACATTTTGTTCATGCTTTATGTGGGTTAGACTACAGCATCATTCTTTCAAACATAAATTACATATATATTGCTAGGATGAATTGCACTTTTTGGTTCTTGAAGGCAAATGATATTTTTGGTGACTAGATTTAAGCAATATTGTTGGTGACATATACACACTTGCTCTCTTTTATGGTTCAATTTGGGTGGATGATCATTAATTTGCTATTTGCTTGCATATAGTGAGTGCTCACTTTTTGATTGGGAATATATAATATATTATATATAGATAATATTTTTTTCCTTCACCCCCCTGTTTGTGGGCCGTTTGGAAGTTAACCTATAGAATGTTACCAAACACAAAAGTCTTTTAGCAAAGGCTTATCTTGTTATCCATTTCAGCGTCTCGCGTCAATAGAAATGGACATGAGTGAGTAGAGATAGTAGTGAAATAAGTAGCAGAAGAAGGAGAATTGAGAGAGGCATAGACATATAAATAAAAAGTTTTCCATTTATGATTTGTTTGGCAAATTTAGTTTTTGTGATAGTAATTATTAACCGTTTTAATAGTTAGTTGTTTGAATAGCTTTTTATAAAATACTAAAGCTACATTCGATAATAACTTTTTTTTAGCAGCTTTTAACGTTTTGATTGAAATAGCATTTTTACGCTATTCAATAATATAACATTTAAATTAGGTTTTAGAGATTAAGAAAAGTTAATTCATATAATATTTAATTTTTAGCGTTTTATGGAAATGTATTTAAATAGCTAACAACTATCAAAATAGTTAATTTTACTGAACAAGCTCTACAAGTTAAACGTTACATAAATTAATTTTATATAAAACGCTACCTTAATCCCTAAAAGTTAAGTCAAAATTTAAAATTAAAAGAAAAATCATTGAATGGTTAAATCAAAAGGGATAAACGGTAGTGTTTTCAAAATTATAGATAGATGGAAGAGATTGGAATTATTTTTAAAAATACAAATTGTAAGTTTATATCCTGAAGTAGAATTATAAAAAAAAAAAAAAAAGTGGTGAAGTGGACATGAGAGGGAACATGGTATTTTGTTATTACTCACTTCTCTTTCCTCCTCCAATAGTGTAAGTTGTTGTTTGTGGCCACATGGGGGCCTCCACAATTCTTTGCTCAATATGGGCTTTTTGAGTGCTTTTCTTTTTAGACCCTAATGGGGTCCATCAATAGTGACTCTTTTTCACTAAAATGTGTACTTTGGTAGGGCATGGGATTTTCTTAATCACTTCACTAATTATGGTTTTATTAACTATAATTAGTCTTCTTGGGATCGTTTAATTAGGGTTTTTAGCTTTCACATGCACTTGTTCTCATGTTCCAATGATATAACTTTAGTACTGCAGTCTCTATCTATGATTAATTTTGAAATCTTAGCACATGCTTTGTAATCCCTTCCAATTTACTCTATAATCATCTCTATTTTGATTTTTTTTTTTTTTACTTGTATATATTTATATTTATATAAAACATTAAAGGGGAAATAAATAATAATGAAAAGAGGTTGAACATGTCATCATAGAAGGTTCTACTAATGCGATTAACATATAGTGATTACAATATTTAGCAATGTTAATCATTGTGAGCCTCTTCATATTATTAAGATTAATTATTTTTATTTAGGTGATTAATTAAACTAAATTAAAGTTACACAATAGGTGGGAAAAGTGACAAATATCATAATAGTTGATAAAAGCATATCAGTCATTGTAACATTATTTTAAAATTTGAAGGGTCACATTCAAGTGACCATCACTTACTCAAAATAAATAAAATAAAATAAAATAAAAGCTCTTGATCTTAAATTCTCCTTGCTGTCTTCCTTGAGAATATATCTCATGCATATGCTGCTAACTCTTTTACAGTTTTTATTCAAAGGAAGAGAGCAATTTCCACCATTTCAGGAATTCTGAGCTCAAAAATCCAGATTTTAACCGGTTTGATTTCAATTTTGATCGGACAACTGAATGTAATAAGAGAACTGTAAATTTAGTCGGGTGTGGGACGAATAATAATAATAATAATAATAATATTGTTAGATTGATTTTAATTAAATAATGAAAAAAAAAGGGGAAAAACAAAAAAGAATCCACTTGGGTGGGTTGCTTAGCTGGTGCCAGATAAATGCAGAGGTTAAACCACATGATAGACAGAAGAAGATGTAAGTGTACATTCACATCACATGGGTAGCCATGTGAAGTAAACCTTTTGTCTACTTGTAACTTTTCTCTATGGGCCAGTAAATAAAAAGTCGCCCACCTCTCTCTACTCTTATGTATTTAATGTCTTCTTTTTTTTTTTTTTTTTTTCCATCTCACCCAAAAGTGACGCTTTTCTTTTTTTTTTTTTTTTTTATTTAACCTTAAATTAATAATAAAAATTATATAATTATAATAAGGTAAAGTCTTGGAAGTAAATACATTTTAATAATTTTTCTTCAAATGATACCAAATGAAAATGATTTTAACAAGGCACCAAATGCAATATAATACATAACTTTACTATTAAGTTTCATCTAATTAAATATAATGAGAAAAAAGAGTTAATTAAATGAGGTTAAAATTGAGAGAAAAAAAAATCGTTTGAGTGAAATGAACTAATGATGGTGCCAACTACATTTACTGATTGATACAGTTTGTTGCTTGTCAAGGCTTCTTTTGTCAACCATAATTCTGTATATTTTTCTTTTTTTATTTTATCAATTATGTATTTTTAGACTTCCATCCTTCTTTGTAGACATATATATTATAGTTTAAACCAACGGTTTGAATTTTACCAAGTTAACTTTTAATTTTCAATGATGGGATTATTATATATTATTTATTGTGAATTTTTTTTTTATTTGTGACACAAAATATTCATAAATCAGCCTAAAATATCTTATTCGATTGGCCATCTTATGAATGTGACTTTTAACATAATTTTAATTCTCATTATCCTGTAGAGTATAAAGATTTTTAATTATCGAGTAAAATGCACTTTTCGAATATCGAATTTATATTCTCATTTTTACGGGAACTGAAACCGCTTATCACTCAAACCAGCCCTTTATTGGTAATATTATGAATTCATTTAATTTTTATATAAATAGATAGTTATACATTATGTAAAAACTTCTAAGAGTTAATTTTGAATTTTGATTTCAGAAATCAATTCATTTTTGAAATTCTGAAATTGATATTGCATACCTAAATATAATAGATCATATGTTGTATAAATATGCAAAAATATATATATTTTTTTTTGTTTAAATGTGTCAAAGAAAAGAAAGTTTCTTGAATTAGTATAGGGTGAAGTTGAATCCATCCAAGCATTTCGCAAATCAAATATTAATGTAAAAAAATAAAAACATATCTGCCACTGCATGATGAACTAATTAATTATAATATTAAACTAACCCAATTTTATAATATGGTAATTAGAAGCAGTACATTGGATAGCAAACAACAACATATGATGGCATTATTTTCAAGGCATAAGGGTGATTCTCTAATATTATAATTATTAGATAATTAATATTAATTAACCACAAGGGTATTCCTCATTATACACTCAACTTAATTATTCTATCAGCCAACTCTTTTAAGCACCCACTTGTTTACTACCATTCGATTCCTTTCTTAACTGCTAAATAATAAATGGCAGCCTTCAACTGCAGATCATATACCTAAGTACATGTATGTATACAGTATAATGAATAGAAAAGGAAAATGGAAATTACGGTTGTGTTGTTGGTGTAAATACAAGTGGGTATGTACAGCTAGTGGAATATGTATATATATATATAAAATCCAGGTAGAGAAGAAGTACAAGGCATCTAATCTTTAATCTAATGTCTATCCCTTCCATTACAGCTAGAGAAGCCAAGTTCTTGCCAGCGAAGCAATTATTAAACAACATAACCGGTAAATTACATGCCTTGTAAAAGAAGCAAATTCTGTTATTTTATTTTTATTTATATATTAATTACCCCACCCAACAAAATAATAATACTTTTATACGCATAAATAATGTACAAGAAAGAAAGAAAGAAAGAAAGAAGAAAAGAAGAACAAAGTTCCCATCCCATGCGTATTCTCTTTCTTGTGGTAAGCATGATATGATGTTCCGTTAAAGCATAAAATAAATTAAAAATTCCCAATTCTATAAGCCTCAAATTTTGACTTTTGCTACACAATTTTTTTTTTTTTTTTTTACTTTTCAATGATTGATTTACATATATATTATATTTTTTTCTTTTAATTCTTATCGTCCTGACCATAAATGGAATATGATTTTTATCAGTGGCCAATCCAGAAATGAAAGTTACTCAGTCAATTTTTTTTCCTTCAAAATTGAGGAGATAAAAGTAAAAAAAAAAAAAAAAAAAAAAAAAAAAAAGTTGAGCAGCTCTTGTTTGTATTATATTAGGTCATGCATTTGTGTTTTATTAGAGATGTGATTGATCTTCGCTGTTGCAATTCATCATCAATTGGGATGTATCGAAGATAGAAATAAACCGTTGCCAAGTCTTACCTACCTTATTACACTACCTATGTACTTTCTCATTTTACTCATTTGCCCTTCACTTATCCTATAATCGCAATTTATTGAAAACGTCATTTTACTCTCATATATTTGGTTGCACCAAATTATAGTATGAATAAAAATTTATCTCTTTCAGATGATTTGTCCATTTAATGGCCTATTGATTAGTTGGGGTCCACTCCTTTTGCATTATTTGTTGTGCAATCCACTTGGTATTTTGATTCAATAATTGAGATTGATCACTGTTTGATTGCACACAATGTAATGCAACATTATTTATTTTTTTATTTATTTTTTAATTTTTAATTTCCCCCCCCAAATTTCTCGGTGATTTTTCCACAAATGAGAGTTTTGGTTTGACTAATAACATTTATTGATGAAAAAGAAGACCATTTATGTACATATCAAAATATAATTATTTGATACTCCCTCCGTTTATTTTTTATCATTTTAAATTTTATGGAAATTAAAAAAAAAAGTAATTTAATCAATTTAATTAGAATAAATTAATATGTCTAAATTATCTTACTTAATTATTCTGCCTCAATACGCAGTAAAATAAAGTAACATAGAGGTAACAAAAGAGTTATAATAGGTATTATGTTAAGAAAAACATAATTTGTGAAAAATGAAAAATAGAAATAGATGGAAAAAAGTAATTTTATTATTTTAATCTTATGGTGAAATTTAAATAATATTAACTATATACGTAAATAGAAATATAATTTAAAAAAAAAAAAAACATGTATATTGCACTCAACCACCAGATCTATAGGAAGTCATTTTCAATTGCAAGTGCACCTATAAGAATCTAATAATTTTTTTTTTAAAAAAAAAGAGGATTAAGAAGTATATTATTATCTGATTAGTACTAATTATTGACACCAAAATTGTATGGGCAAAACAAAAGACAGATTAGAAGGACAAAATTAGAGAAACATGTCATTAATTAGAAGCTATGAGGGTAATAGTCCTAAAAATATGAGTCCAATAAGATTCTAATAATCCATGATGAGAAGATCACAGCCATTAAAAAGTGTTGATCACCATTTATTATGGTAGGTTGCTACCCTAACTGAATTGGCCACCATTTACTTCAATTCATAAATGGCTTGGCCTAATAACATGACCTACATCTAACTAGTTTAATTCAACAGTGGATCCCACTTTAAAATGTCCATTTTAAGATAAGTTTATGGCAAATTTTCTTTGCTCAATTATGAAAAATCAAATTTTGTCAAACTGCATTTGTCATAATCACTGTAGGCCCATTGCAACACAAGCACTATATATATTAACCGCATGAATAGTCAGGTGATAAGTAAATAATCTCCTAACCTAATGATAAAGGGAGATTCAAAAGGGCTCTAGTGATACATATTATCTTATGGCAAAAGAAGCATTTATCATTCCAAATTTAAATATTTTATTATTTAATTGATAAACATATAAATCACTTTCATCAAATTAATAAACTTTCTCATACCATCTTGATTTCATTACTTTAAATTCTATAATCGCTTGATTTTATTTCAAAAATATCTTTTAAATATCAATAAGCGGTTAACTTTTACATATTAGGTTAAGAAATTAAAATTTAGAATTGCCACCGTTAGACACGAGTCCAAATATAGAAGTACAGAGTAAAAAAAAAAATCATTAAATTCCTTAAATTTTACAAATTTATAAAATGAATGAATTTCACATTTCATTCATCCAAGCAAAGGAGGTATAAAAATTTAAATAAAATCTCCTTTCCTATTGTTAAAAAAAGAAACAATTTAAATAATGGATAGGGCAATTTTGGGATTACAGAATATAATATTCCTCAACAATAAAAAATTGGAAATTACAGAGACAAACCCAGATCAGAAATCAAGTGAGGCGATCAATTAAAAAATTGTAAAATTTAGCTTCAATGATTAAAGGTCAAAGTGATCCGTGCTAGGGGTATTTAAGTATTTTCAGATCCACATGTATCCAACCCTTCTCAGAATCCAAAATCACACCCTAAAAGCAAAGTTGATATTCATCTTCACCCCCCAAATGGTATAAATAAAAAAATAATTAAAAATTAAAAAACAAAAAAAAAAGTAAAGCTGACCTACGTGGGCCGGCTTTTAACTCAATTTAGCTGGACAGACAAAAACCTACTAATTATCACCATCGTCTCTATGTGCAGCTGTTCATAATTTCCTGAAATATTTATTATCTTTTTTTGTAATAATATTTTCTGAAAAATAATATTAATTAAATATTTATATAATAAATCATTAGCTGCTGGATTTTTCTGAATTTACATTTTTAAAGAGAATTTTAATTACTGAGCATAAAATACACGTCAAAATATATAAAAAAAAATAGTATCAATTAAATGTTCGTTTAATAAATCATTAGCTGTTGGATTTTTGCGGATTTACCAGTTGAGGCGAATTATAATTTACATATATGAGCGTAAAAATACGTGTAAAAATATAAAAGGCAGTATTAATTAAATGTTTATATAATAAATCATCAGCCGTTGGATTTTTACCAGATTTACATGTTGGGGCAAATTTTAATTACAAAGCCCTAATATCCAAATGTAAAAAAATACGCGTTAAAAAATAATTATATAATAAATGATTAGCTGTTTGATTTTCTTTTTCCGAATTTGTATGTCCAGACAAATTTTAATTACAAAATCCTCATATCCGAGTGTAAAAATATGTGTCCAAATATAAAAGATTGTATTAATTAATTAATTAATAAATCATCAGCTGTTGGATTTTTTCGGGATTTACATGTTCGAGTAAATTTTAATTACAAAATCGGAGCTAAAATACGTGTCAAAATAATATAAATATAATATTTATTTATTTATTTTTATATCTTTCTGTGCCATTTATTTTTTATTTTTTATTTTATTTACTGTAAGGAAGCAAGTGACACCTCTTATTATGCTTTTTAACTAGCCAACCCTACCCATACAGCGAAATAATAATAATAATAATAATAAAAGGGGAAAAAAAAAAAAAAACCCAAAGATTCCACAGCTAAAAGAAGTAAAGCAAGAAAATAAATAAATTACTAGAAAAATAATTATAAAAAAGAAAACGAATCAACTTCTTGAGATTGACAAGCAGATCCCATCGAAATAAATTAATAAATTCACCATACGAGCTTTCTTCTTAAAACCCTCGAGAGAATTCACCTTCTCTTTTGCTTCGATTGACATATTTTTATTTTTCTTTCTTATAATTTTTTTTTGGAACAGAACTGTAATTGAAAGAAAGAGAGAGACAGACAGACAGAAAAGAAAGAAAGAGAAAGCAAGAAAAGGGAGTCCTATGCTAGGGGACTCAAGTAGTAGTTTGCTAGCAACCACAACAGCCGCCGCTGCTGCTGCTACTGCTGGTGGTGGTGGTGGTGGTGCTGGCGGTGGAAGCAGCGGTGAAGCTCCTCCTCATCATCTTAATCAGCTACTTACTGGTGGTGGTGAAATTAACACTGCTAGTGAAGTTGGCCATGTGGGTTCTAATAATTCAGGTGAAGAAGATAAAGGAAGAAACGGCGGCGGTGTTGGTGTTGGTGGTGGTGATGATGGTGACCGGAGCTTTGGTGGTAACCGGTGGCCTAGACAAGAAACTTTGGCTCTTTTGAAAATAAGGTCGGATATGGACGTGTCGTTTCGCGATGCCAGTGTAAAGGGTCCTTTATGGGAAGAGGTTTCCAGGTGATTATTGTTAAACTTTTTTTGTTGATTTTGATTTGGGTTTCATTTCTTTTGGCGGAGATCTGTAACTGCAATCTCTCTATAATTTTCTTTTCTTTCCTTTTTTGGCTTGTTTTTTCTTTTAGCCGTTTTACAATTTATACACTCTTCACAAAGAGATTACACTCTTTTTCTCTTTTTTTCAGTAATTTCTGATCACAAGAACATTCCCTTTTGCTTTAATCAAACTTAATTTTCCTTTTTCTTTTCTAAGTTTCATTTTGGCAGGATAAATTGAAAATCTTTTCATTTTTATTATTTGGGCTTTGTTTCATTAATTAATTCGGACATAATTCAAATGCTCAATTCTGCATTTCTTTCCATAATTCTAAACAATAATGGATTTGTATTAGTTGATCCAATTATTTAATTAAGTTAATTAGCTGTTTCTTGTTTTAATCTTAATCTTGGATGGTCTTTATTGCTGTAAATGTGTATTTTATGTGTGAATTCTTGTTTTTAGTATTGAATTTTATTTATTTCAGATGGGATACAAAGAGTTTTTTTCTTTTGTTGGAAACTGGTGATTGCAGGAAGTTAGCAGAGCTTGGTTATAATCGAAGCGCAAAGAAATGCAAAGAGAAATTCGAAAACGTTTATAAGTATCACAAGAGAACCAAAGAAAGCCGAACTGGTAAACAAGAAGGAAAGACGTATAGATTTTTCGATCAATTAGAAGCATTTGAACATCATCCTCTCTCATTTTCTTCATCCCAACCGCAGCCACAACCACAACCGCCGCCACAGCCACCACAGCCGAAGCCTCAAGCTCCGGCGGTAACAACAATAGCAATGCCAATCGTTAATCATCCTCATACTCTTTCTACTGTTCCATCGACATCAATAGCGACAGCTACGACCATAACGGCAGCAACTGCCACATTAGCTACACATGTATCACATCATCATCATCTTCAAGGCATTGTTACAACAGGAATAAATCTAACAATTCCTTCGGTGCAACCGACAAACCCTACTGTCTTACCCTCTGCGCAAGCAACAAACCCTATTCCGTCTTTGTCACCGGATCTTTTCTCGAATTCGACTTCTTCTTCTTCTACGTCCTCGGATGTGGAGCTACAAGGGCGGCGAAAGAGGAAAAGGAAATGGAAGGATTTTTTCGAAAGGCTAATGAAAGAAGTGGTGCATAAGCAAGAGGATATGCAAAGGAAATTCTTGGAGGCAATTGAGAAACGCGAACATGATAGAATTGTTAGAGAAGAATCTTGGAGAATGCAAGAAATGGCAAGAATTAATAGAGAACGTGAAATTTTAGCACAAGAAAGATCAATAGCGGCTGCCAAGGATGCTGCTGTGATGGCATTTTTGCAAAAGCTTTCCGAGCAACAAAATCCAGGCCAAGTACTAAATATTCCACCACCGGTACAACCACCACAGCCACCGCCATCGCATCCACAGCCTCAGCCACCACAGCAACCAGTAATACCGACACCAATATCAGCACCAGCACCACAACCGTTACCCATTACACCAGTTGCATCAGCATCACCACTGGTACAGACGGTTACAAGTCTGGACACGAAATCTGATAATGGGGATCAGACCCTCGCACAAGCGAGTTCATCAAGATGGCCTAGAGTAGAAGTGCAAGCTTTAATTAAGCTAAGGACAAATCTTGATTCGAAATATCAAGAAAACGGACCAAAAGGGCCATTATGGGAAGAGATTTCAGCGGGAATGAGAAAGCTCGGGTATAATAGAAGTGCAAAGAGATGCAAAGAGAAATGGGAAAACATAAACAAGTATTTCAAGAAAGTGAAAGAGAGTAACAAGAGAAGGCCTGAAGATTCAAAAACATGTCCATACTTTCACCAACTTGATGCTTTATATAAAGAAAAGCACAAGACTAGTGATGGCATTGGTTCTTCTTCGTCAAATATTCAATTGAAGCCGGAAAATTCAGTGCCTCTAATGGTACGGCCGGAGCAGCAATGGCCACCGGCGCCATCTCAACATGGAGGTGATGATACGGTTATGGAGGATTTGGAAAGTGATGATCATCAAAATCATCAAGATGATGATGATAAAGATAATGATGATGATGATGATGATGAAGCTGGTGGATATGAAATTGTACCAAATAGACCTGCATCAATGAGCTCAACTGGGTGAGAGTTTAACTTTTATTCTTTTTGCAAAAGTGGAACGCTATATGGTGGTGGGTCAGATTCCGGCAGCCGTGAATTGGGGTGGAGGAATCAAAAATCTGTAAGCAAGAACAGATGGAGGTGAGATTGTAGTTAGCATATAGTCAGTGGATTATATGTTTAATTATTTTTATAATTTATTTATTTTTTTGCTAAATAAATAAGGGAGACAAAAGAGAGAAAGAAAGAAAGAGAGAGAGAGAGAGAGGTCAGAAAGAGGTTCAGGTTCCAAAGAATAAATAAAAATGAGACTAGTGTTGTATTTTTGTTTATTTCTCTTTTCATGCTCTTGTAAATGTTAGAAATGTTCGTTTTTGGTCCTTTTTTTTTTCTTTTTTAATTTATTGATTTCAAAATTTTCATTGACAAGAAATAAAAATTAGGAAGGATACTCACTTTTGAAGGTTGATGGAGATCTAAGGATGATGGAAAAAGGGTTTTCTATATTTTTCTTTTGAAAAAAAGAAAAAAGAAAAATGGGATTGATTTGGAATTATGATGATAAATAAGACATAAGAGCTGAAAATGGAGGAGCAGAAGGCTGCCCTTTCCAAGAGGGACCTTAGCACTATATGCCAACATCACATGCAGGGATGGACCTTCAACAGGGTCCACTATGAGAGAGGAATCTTCTCTGAGTTCTTAATCTCATGACCTAATATAAACCCACAATTTCAAGTTTTCATTTTTGATCCTTCTTGTGTTGTTTCTTCCCATTAAATTCTTCATGTCAGTACCAGAAATTAAATGATCAGGAATCATAACTTAGTTAATGGCTTCTTTTTTTTATATAATTTTTTTCTCTTGCATAAATTGTATATATATATATGATAAACAAGCTAATTAACATTTTGATGGCTTTTATAATTTAAAATTATTAACAATTATCGGACAAATATATAAATTCAATCTTACATATTTTATTAAAAAATTTTGTGGCATTTCAAATTTTGAATCGACTTATTCTGTTATTAAAATTAAAAACTTTAGTAGCATTGCATATCTTTTCATGTTAGCAATAATAATTTTAAATATTTTTTATTTTTATAGGTAAAATATTAATTTAATATTTAATTAGTATAATTTTCATATTTTTCAACTATCTAATAAGATTTAATTTTACAAATCGGAGTGTTTAATAAAATAATTTTGTAAATTAAAGTATTAAAATATGTGTAATTTTTAAAAAAGAATTATGGATATAAAGTTTTATTAGTGAAGTTTCAACCCTTAATGCACTTACAATATATTTAGTTAATAACTCAAATATTCTTGAAAATTTCAAATTAATTTCATTATTACATAATTTTTGTTTCAAAAAAATTCAAATTTTAAATTATAATGCAGTTTGAAAGTAAATCCACTATTTTCATTCCTATTTTTTTTTTTTTTTGGAAAAAAGGAAAAGAATATTGTTACTTATGAATGAAGCATTCATAATAATTTATTTAAAAGGATATTTCTTTATATTCAAGATATTTATTTAAAAGTTTTTCTCTTAATAATTGTAAAATAATGACTCTTCATAATTTAATTCAATAGATGTATAACACAATGGTGTGTGTTCAAAGCATCAGCCTTTTTTTATCAATAAAAAAAGACATGAACTGTATGTAACAGCCATACCATTTTGTTGAATACATGTGTCTCCCAAAATAATCTTTAATCATTAAAATAACAAAGGATTATCTTTTAAAAAAAAAAAGGATGGTTCAGATCTCTTGGAAGCTAATTTTTGTTGCTGAATGACTTGCATCATTTACCTCTTTGATTCTCTTTCTTAGGGTCTCAGCTAGTTGGATTTGGCTTTTCTTTTTAATTTTACATTTTTAATTGATTATCTCCTAATTTGCAGAGATTGGAGATTAATATATTATTATTATTATTTTCATTATAAAATACTAAAACTGTTAAGTTTTTTTTTTAATAATTAATAACCTCAAGAATAGCTTTGTTAAATTCATATAACAACAAAGATTTATTTCATTTGTCCACAAATATAAGTAATTTTATATTACTCATTCTATTTCAAAATATAAATCATTTTAGAGTGATTATTTTGTCCAAAATATATTACATCTGTTATATAATACTTGTCACATTTGAAATTTCATGTCCCTCAAGAAAACCATTAAATTTGTCTAATCATAATAAATTATTGAGTAATAAATTGACTACATTATCCTTAATTTAATAATAATTTTTTAAAAAAAATTATAAAATTAAAGTAATAATTATTGATCTTATACAAAGGGTAAATATGAAAAAAAAATATTTATTACTCAATGAAACCATAAATGTGACGAGTATTTTGAAGCAAATTACTCTTCTCAAATGTAACAAATATTATGGAACGGAGATAGTAAGTAGTTTTAAGTATTTCAAGGAGTAATAAATAATATTTCTCCAATATTACCCTTATTTATATGATATATGATAACGATCTTCACATGTTACCTTTGTTTTTTAGATAAATGATAATTTGATTAAATTATTCTTGATTTTATTATATTTTAGGGAAATTAATTGTTTTTTTTTTATCTCTGTGGATAATAAGAAGTAAAATTAATGATATGAGATAGTTAAATTGGTATTTTATTATAAATTAGGAGAGTTAATTACTTCTCATACAAAATTTGAATGATCCATATTTATGGATTAAAGGGGTAATTCTCAAATCACCTAAATTACAACAGATAAAATAGATGCATGGAGTAATAATTCCTAAAGAAATAAAAGAAAATTAATGATAAACATAAGAATTAATCCAAAAATGCTAGAAAAAAAGAGCAACAATAATTATTGAGTAGAGAGAGAGAGAGAGAGAGAGAGAGAGAGAGAGAGAGAGTATTATTGTATTATTATTGAATAAAGTTTACAGCTATTATTTTGATTCTCAAATAATGTGGACCTGTCTTGTAAAATTATGCAATGCAAGAATGGTGCAATTTCTATTGACTTGTAAGGATACCCTACAAATTCTGTCCAGCTTGATGAAAATGCTGCAAAATGTTGTCCATTAAAGACATATACCCCACAAATTGATTGGTCTGGATTTTATTTATGGATAGGAATTGTTATTCTGTTGCACAGTTACAGTATAAGACAATAAAAGCTTCTGTTGTCTTCACAAACACACAAAAAAAGTTTTTATCTTCCTCTCATATGCTTACATTATAGACTGCATCACCTGCTTTCTTATTGAACTTATAACCTTAATGCTTTGTTTGTAAACAAAAGGAAAGGAAAGGAAAATAATGTTTACTTGATAGTTATTTTCTATTCTCCTGTTTGGATATAATGAAAATTATTTTTCTTCATTTGGAAATGATAAAATTCTAGAGAATCCGAATCCTCAAATTCAAGTTTTATATATCTTTAGAGAGGTAAAATTTTCTGCAGATTGACTTTCCAAGTTTGCTTTTTGTCTTCCTTTCGATCCTCCGCTGGTATTTTATTTCGTAATTTAGTGCTCCAATTTTTCCAAGTTAGTTTTTTCTTTTCCTAGTAATTTTAGGATATTTGGATGATTTAATAAAATAAGTGAAAATTCAATTTCTATATAATTATTTTTTCTGCAAATTGACGAGATTTAAAATATATGCATCCGAGTGAAAATTAAATAAAATATTACTCCATTCAAATTTTCCTTCCATCTACCAAACAATGGAAAAATATATTATTCAAATATTTTCCGTGATCATTTTCTCTCCTTCAAAAAAATTTTTTTTTTCATCCAAATAAAAGCTAAATGTGTTGTCCAATTATATTTAAGAAAAAAAGAAATTATATATATATATATATATATACCTTCCATAAAAATATTGAAATCATATAAATTATACTAATTAATTGATAAATTAATAATACATTAATTTATAGATCATATTTACATTTCATTTAATCAATTAAAAATTCACTGTATTTCGTCAATTTGGTCAACTGAAAATAAACCAATCCACTAATATATCTCAAACTAAAAAAAAAATGTTTTTTTTAAAAAAAATCAAACTATAAATTTTATTAATTGAAAACTGTATATAAATATGAAATACAAATAAATATGTTTTTATATTTTTATAAAGAAAGTCTAATAATAAACTATTTATATAAATAATAAAAAATATATAATTTTAATTTAAAGTATCTGATCCAGTTGATAGTGCATAATATTTTGCTAAGGCGATCACTTGCTCCACTTGTTAGCTATTTATGGTCACTGTCCAACTTCATAGTCTTTTTATAAATCTGATCTTATTATCTTTAAATTCTTTCCATCTATTGGAGATGAGATATGCATTTCTTTCTATATAACTATTACAAATAAAATATATTTGTATATGTGAATTTCAATCTTTGGTAAAACAAATTGCTATTCTTATTTTGCTTCATTGTTTACGAATAGAAATTTAAAATTAAATATTAAAAATTGAAGTTTGAATTCAAACTTTAAAAAAAAAAAAATCGAAAGTTGATAAAATCAAATCAATATATGACAAATATGAAGTCATTTTTCAATAAAAAGATTTTAATTTATATAGATAAACATCATAGTTTATGAGAAATTAAACACCATAACAAAAAAAATCATTATTTTTTTAATCTCTTGAGCTTTGAATTTTGGATTTCAAAATTACTTGTGGTTGTATTTAGAATCGGGTTCAGATTTGTAATAGTAATATTCATACTCTATTTATATTCAAAATGCATATCTCAAATCAAATTTTATGTAAATTGATATAAGGTAATAAGCCATTTCATTTTTTGTGGGAAAGTGAATCAATTGATACATAAGACATTGAGAAGAAATGTCCAAACATATGATGCAGGGTAATAAAAGTTTTCAAGATACAGTATTTTTAGATAATTTTACCATAGAATTTTGAGGGTTATGGGCTGTGGCAAGTCAATTAAAAAAAAAAAAAAATAAACTTTTTGGATACAGCCAGTTTCTTAGTTTTTTTTTTAGAAAAAAATCAAATTAGAAATTTTATTAAGAATAAACACTATATAGATACGAGATATATATCGATGTGTTTCTATATTTTTATATAGGAAATCTAATAATAAAACATAATATTAATTTGAAGTATCTGATCGAGTTTACGAAATATAAAATTTATGCTATAGGCCGTTGCTTACTCTATTTGGTGACTAGTCATTGTCATTACTCTACTTCATGGTTCCGACTGATTAATTTTAAATTTTTTTCTGCTATTAAAGAGGAAATTTATATTTATTTTTGTATAACTATCTAAATTACAAAATATCCTAAACTATAACGGTGACAACAATAACTTAGATTTGAGACTTATTGAAAAAAAAAAAGTAAATAAATAAAGAAAAGGGGTGACTACTGGTGAGAGCTCACTGATGGCCACCCAAAAAAAAAAAAAAAAAAAAGAAAAAAGAGTTTATAGATTTTAGATTTTAAAAGGTAATTAATTCACCGATCTCTTAATCTGAACTTAGAGAATAATAAATGTTGAAATAATAACAATATATAGTAAATTGTTTTTGACATTACAAATTTTGTTCTCCGGAAGATATTACCTCACAAGTAGTAATTAAATAAATTTAATTTTCAATTAGTTTTGTGATAATCATATTAAAGTAATTTCTAAACTATTAGAGTGTTAGTTTATCAGCCACATAGAGCACTGTCCCCATTAATCTGGCAAGTCGCCTCTGATTCTCATATATATATAAAATATTTCTTTTTATTCTTCTGCAGTATATGTTCCTTTGATCCTTTCCATAAAAGCTAAAAAGGATACATTTGGCTGCCATTTTTAGGTACCATTAACGTCTGTGTTAGCATCCTAACCTAATTATAAAGTCTAAACACATGTCCTTCTATCCAAAGACATTTTTGGCGATGGAGCTCCTCTCCTCACTCCTCTTTTTTACAGTTTTTTTCATGAGTGAGTGTCCGCATAATCTTATAAATATAAACTTTCCCCTGCTAGTGAGATGTTAGTGAGAGTAGAAAATTGAAAGATTGACATTTCTTCTTGCTGCGTCAATCAAGAACAAATTGGGATGAAAATTATGCCGCTTGGTGAGATGAAATAGTCTCTTAGTTGCTTGGTTGCTGCGATCGATTTTGTCTCCAATTGCTTCAATAGTCTGCTATTTCACTTTTGAGATTCTTGAGATTGCGATGGCAAATACTTGGAGATTCAGGAACGAAGATTTTTTATTTTTACTTTTTTTTTTTCACTTTTGAGGTTTGAGTTGCTTTTATCGCTCTAAATTCCTCATCTACTAGCAGTCAATAGCCACCAATTTTGATCGCTGGGCTGGCCGAGGAGGATGAATTCGATTGGAGACTAACCAAGAGTTGTCAAAGCTGCAAAGAGAGAAGGGATAGAAGAGAGAGAGAGGAAAGAGGAGAGAGAAGAGAAAAAAATAAAAATGAAAATAGAATTTCAAGGTTGAAGAGAGAGAAATAATCATTCAAATATTTAATGTGGCACTTTTTTTTTTAATGAAAAATGGTATCACATGAGTTTAACGAATTAAAATTTAAAGACAATTAAGAAATATGAGCTATATTCCAAGGACAAAAAGGTAAAAATAAGCCAACTATCATAGTCATACTTTTCAGTTGGATTTAATTATCTAACATTTACCCACTTAACTACTTTCTTGGAATTAATTTCATACTTCCGTATCAAATTAATGAGTAATGTCTAATTATCAAATTAATTGCACATTAAAAAAAAAAAAAGCTTGCAAAGGCTGGTTTTTGGACATGGACCCTGCCAATAGGACTAATGGCCCAAATAAAAAATTCCCTTGCCAAGGGTTTCTTTTGTATATATAAAAGAGAATACAAACAAAAGTTATTAGACTTATTAATATATGAGAAAAAAAAATATTAATATTATATGCAATAAATAGCATATTTTAAAAACAAAAAATTTTAATTTTTATAAATATAAAATAATTATAAGCAACATATTTTCTCTATTTTAATAAATAATGATATATTATCGACGACAGTATATAAAAATTTATTATATAGGCTATTGTTGGTTCAATAAGAAATTCAAATCAATACGCACCGTCAACAAATCATGCTTATGTCATGTGGGATTGGAAAAACGTACACAGAAAGCCAACCTCCGCCTTAATGAACAAATCCCATGTGAGAAATTCAGCAATGGAGGTTTTTTTTTTTTTTTTTTTTTAAAAAAAAAGGGTTAATTTTAGTTTGTTGAAAGCTAAGGTTTGGGAGAGAGGAATTGAGTTGACGTTGTCAGATTGAATGTACTACGTCTGTGTTTAACGGTTAAGATTAGTACTGGGCATTTCAATTCCTAGTGGAAAAAATGGAATCGAATTTCGTTTTCATGGGAATTGAAATGAAAGATTATTATTATTATTTAACGAAAATGACAACCTTAAATTTGCAAAAGCCAAAGCTTTTGCCACTTCACGCCATGTTCATGCTTCTCTCTCTTATGCTTAACTGACAGCTTGTGCTGACCAATAAAATACTGTCTTTTACAAATAAAAGTAAAGGTAACGTACTATAAAGTTCATCATAATTATTATTTGATATCAACAGAGGATGTAACGAAAATTGAGAATTTTAAAACCGTCTTAAAAATAGCTTAAAAACATTTTTTTTTTATTTCACTCCATTTTTATGACTAGAATTGATAACTTCTAAAATTGAAATTGAAAATTCTAACACCGTAGTCATGGCTAGACCAAAAATAGCCCTGCCCTTAGCCTAAAAATTTTTTTCAAATTAAGAAAAAAAAAAAAATGTTTCAATCCCTAACAATAAATCTTGATTTCGCCCCGCCCTAAAAGTAAATTAATCAAATCACATTTAGTTATGTATTTAATATTAGGTTTATAATGAGTCAAACGTATCTTTAATACAAAATTACTAAGTTTTTTTTTATTAGTTCACTCTTCTTTCTATGGCTCTGTTCGACAAAATTAGCTGTTAGCTGTTCACGTAGCTGTGAAAAACAAAAATATTTTATGAAAATAGTTGTTTGACTAGTGTTTAATTTAAAATGACAAAAAAAGATATTTAAATATTGATTTAAAATTTAAAATTATGATTATAGAAATGAAATCAATAAAATATAAAAAAAGAAGTGATTATGTGGTGTGTTATTACTTTTCTATTAAAAGAATGTTAATCTATAACTAAAACAACCATTTTTTCTAAAAATGATAATACAATTTCCTCATATGTTCTTCTATTAATTCATTATTAAATTATTTTGTCTAAATTTTTATATAAAATAATATAATATTCTAACATAATAAGAGAGTTTATAAAAGAGTTTCACCGTTTATGGCAGCATAAATATTATAAGAATCAAAATAAAAGGTCTTGTTGCATTATCATAGTAGGTTTTGAAGAATTTCATTACTTCGTGATATTTAGCTAACTGAGGAATGTAAGAGATTCATGTAGAATTTACTTATACAATTTGAAAGAACGATGCAATTAAAATAGCAAGAAGTGTTTCAAACTAAGAATAAGACCGTTAATAAATTAAAAAAAAATAGTGAAACGCTAAATGTTAAGAAGGATAATTTATAAACTATCTCACCGAATGATGTAATACATCAATATAGTATTTTGACGCAGTCAAAACTCTAATCACTCCTTCAAACACTCTTACCGAACAGAGCCTATATATAATTTACTTAGTTTGTATGTATTAGATATGGGATTACCCACACTTCAACAATTAACATTAAATTTTCCTTTTAAATGATTTTTTTTTTATTTTTAATCCCATATATACAAAACAAGGAAAAAAAAATTATATTGACCAGTTCGAATTATTTAGGCTCATGTCCGTTTTTAACAGTCTATAAACTTAGCTAATCTTTGTTTATATTCGAAGGTAAAAAGGGCTAGTTCAAAGAGAATTTGCATTGCAAAAAATCAATTCCATAATATAAGTCATATTGATCAATCCCACAAGTATTTTTTGCCGTTAAATTACCCATTAGGATTAAGTATTATTAGACTTTTAACTTACAAAAGATAATATATTTGACATTTATTCATAGATCATTACATATATAGTTTTCTTTATCATATATAAATATGTATTTTTATCCAACATCACCTCACAGGACAGTGCACATGCACAAGTCAATTTAAAATAGTTTTAAAAGTTGGTTTTGGCTCCACACCAAACATTAACAATTTTGTTTAGCATATTCATTATCTGGAGCCTACTTGTCAATTTGACACTACATATTATAATATTTGTTTATCAAATGGAATTGAATTCTAAAATAAAAGGAGTGTGTTTGAATTTGAAATTTTTATATATCATATAGTTGAAGTTTACATTTCAACACTAAAGATATTTTATATTTTATTTTTACCTTTAAAAAAAACACTAAAAATATTTTAAATAACTTTCTTTTTTTTCTTGGTCGAAAGATTCATAGGTCAATGGACTTATCTAAAAATAATTCTAAATCAAGACAAAATATTTCTTCTCAAAAATCAAATAAAAAATAATTAATAGAATCCCAATAAAATGGAGATAGATTAAATTCTAATCATACACTTTTTGTTTGTACTTTGATAATCTCCAAATTCTAATTTGATATCCATATAAAATTTAGCCAATAATCTTTATTTATAATTAAATTCTTAAGCTATATTTGATATTATATTTAGCCAAATTTTGCTTATTAATAGTAACTTTATTTTCTATTATATCATTGTCTTATTTCATGCTAATTTGGTAGAGAGAATTGAGAGAAGGAAAAGGAAAAATGAATGTAAAATTCAATATATAGAGAGGTTTTAATATAATTATTTTTTGGCTCAAAAGATATTAATCTTTCATTCAATCATAAAATGAGAAATAAAAGGATAACTACGAAAAATATTTAATATATTTTAAATATCATATTCTAATTTAGTGATCCATTATTATGGATAGGCTATTAGTGTAAATATTCTGTCCAAATCTGAAAATAAAATTAGTACATACATAGCCATGACAATCAATTAGCTTGTGGTGAAAATAGTGAAAAATAGCAGTAATAATTAATCAAAAAGACAATTCAATTTGGAACCCTTAACCATATCCATACTAATGCATAATCATATGTAGGCATTCATAAAAGATTATGACCACTCAAAATTTTTGGGGACCTACCCCTCCTCTAATGGGTAATGCAATAATCTATACTCCCAAGAAACTGGGTAATACATACCGTGCACACCAGTCAGTCACATTGGACAATAAAAGGTTTTGAGTTGGAATTTTGAACATAGAAACCGTCATGCTGGAGAGTCGTCTTTGATCTCGGAAATTCTTCCCCCTTAAGAGTCTGATGGAACATGAGCAGGTTTAGGTCTAATATGGTGGGTGACAGACACGTGTGCTGTAACACAAAAGAAAAAACCATTAAAGATAAAAATTTGTAACCATTTGTGATGAATGAATAAGAGAAAAATTGAAGTTATCTTATGATAAAATAAATAAATAAATAATAGTATATATATATATATAATATCAAACGTTTGTGATCAATGATGAGTTGATTGATGAAGTGAAATAATCAATGGTATGGGTTTTATAGAAAGTCAACATATGGAATACATTAACAATTCCACATACATACCTAACAGAAGATAACTTAAAAGATTCCTCTTTGTAGGACCATTACATATTAGAACCTTCATGTGATGTTGCCATGTTAGGATGGACCCTACTCCAACTGTGTTAGTTTATTCTTTGAATTTTTTTTTTATTAATTATTTATAAATATAAAATTAATATATAAAAAAAAACAAATTAAAGTGGAAATCTTTCCCTCTTTCTCTCTGCCTCATATTAATTAGTTAAAGTCTGGAAGTGGAATGATATCATCTAAAGACAACCACTAGAAACCATTTTTCTCATCAATGAACAGAAAGAAAGAAACAGGAGTGGCTTCTTTATTTGGTCTATGATTTCCCCTTATAGACACAAACTAAAATACAAACACTAATTCTCTATTTCTTTATTTATTTTGTGCAGAAAGTCTGTTTATATATAGCTCTGCTCAAGCAGTTCCTTTATGTAACAAACAATTAACAAATAATTCTTCTTCAAAAACCCAAATATAAAAAATAATTTAAAAAAAAAAAAAAAAGAAAACAAAGGCTCATGATCCCCACTATAGAATAATGGATCCCATGTGTGTATGGGCATAAATTAAATTAAAGACACATACAAGAACTTCATCTCCACTTCTTCTGTTGCAGGCCAGCATAGTAAATATTTGAATTTGGATATATTTTACCCCATTTTATCTTGTTTTTTTACCATGCAGTAAATATCTGAGAGGTAAGAAGATTGTCTTCCCTGTCTTGTCTTGCTCACTCACCATTCCCCATTGGAGCTACTGGTTTGCTTGCTACAACCTCAAAACCTCCCCCTCCTTCATCTTCTTCCGATGTTGCCACATCTTCTTCTTCATCGTCATCTTCAATGTTATTATCATCTAATTTATCTCTTCCATTGATCTCTATTACTGTCTCAGATTGGTTTTCTTGTTGAAGAGGCCATTGCTGTTCAGGCCTTGCCATTGATGTGTCAATCGCGCTTAATACTGGGTTAACACCATGAACAAATCCAGTTTCATTTGTCTTGGTTTTTTCTTTGTATAGAGCATCAAGTTGATGAAAATACGGACATGTTTTTGAATCTTCAGGTCTTCTTTTGCTGCTCTCCTTCACTTTCTTGAAATACTTGTTTATATTCTCCCATTTCTCTTTACATCTCTTTGCACTTCTATTGTAGCCAAGCTTTTGCATTCTTAAGGAGATCTCTTCCCATAATGGCCCTTTAGGTCCATTTTCCTGATACTTAGTATCAAGATTTGTTCTTAGCTTAATAAGAGCTTGAACTTCAACTTTTGGCCATCTTGATGAGCTTGTCATAACTGTAGCTCTTTCTCCATCATCCTTTCTTGACAAATCTGGACTCGTTACTACTGGTACCGAGGCAACAGCTGATGGTGGCGTTGACTGTGGCGCTGGCACTGCCAAAGGCACTGCGGCCAGTACCGGTGCCGATGGCGGCGCCATTGCTGGCGTGGATATAGAAGAATGTGGAATATCTATAGAATGCAATTGCAATGAATTTTGTTGTCCGGATATCTTTTGCAAGAATGCAATAACTGCAGCATCTTTAGCAGCTGCAGTTGTTCGTTCTTGGATTAAAATTTCATGCTCTCTATTGATTCTTGTCATTTCTTGCAATCTCCAAGCTTCCTCGCGTGCAATTCTTTCCTGTTCGAGTCTCTCTATAGTTTCCAAGAACTTGTTTTGCAGAACTACTTGTTTCTTGATAACATCTTTAGTTAGCTTTTCAAAAAAATCCTTCCATTTCCTTTTTCTCTTCCCACCGCTACTTTGTAACTCTTCGTCCGACGCTGTCGAAGATGAAGTAGAACTCGAAAAGAGATGCCAAGTAAGGTTTTGAAAGGAATTTGGTGAAATATTATGAGAATTAGTATTAATTATGGGCTGTGAAGAAGATAATGGCATAGGACTTATGGGTTGATCATCTGTTGGGTTGATATTACTATTATTATTTTGTGACGTAGTGATAATATTTGCTGTAGTATTTGTTGTGGATGGAACAGTAACATGAGAAACATTAGGAGGATTATTAGACCATGGCAATGTGGCTGTGGCGGTTGCAGGTTGAGGTTTTGGAGGTGGTAGTGGTGGTGGTGCTGAAACTGATGGAGGTTGATGAAGATGATGATGATGACTTTCGAGTGCTTGTAATTGATCGAAAAATCGATAAGCCTTGCCGTCGGATTTTCCAGTTCTACCTTCTTTGGTTCTTTTGTGGTATTTGTAGACATTCTCAAACTTTTCTTTGCATTTCTTGGCGCTTCGATTATAACCAAGATCGGCTAGTTTCCTGAAATTACAAATTTTGTAAAAGATCAATGTATAATTAACTAATTACAAGATCTGAAAATGCTTCCGGACATGAAAGAAAAGAAAAGAAAAGGGAATTGTCAGCGACAGATTGGAGAATGAAAGACCTAACAAACTGTATGATTACATGGAACAACTTTCCTTGAATTAGGCAAAAATAGAAAAAGAATATCAGAAAGTTAAAACAATAAGTTTATAATTGTATTCAAAGAATTACCAGTAGAGACTATTACTATGCTAATTAGAATTAGACAGCTACAGGAAAAAAATCTTTTAAAAATACCTAGATTTTAATTAAAGAAAGCTAAATTAATCAAATCTAATGATACTAAAATCAAAATTAAAAACCCACTTAGGAAATTAATTAACGGAAAAAAATCTGAACTTCAAGAAAACTATAAAAGCATTGAATGATCCAAAAAGAAAAGAGAATTAAGTACAGAAAATTCAGAGAAAAGGTGATGAGTACACAGATCTCCATGCAAGAAGTTAGAAAATCAAGCTTAAAGCTCAACTTTTATTAAAGAAAATCAATCACCTGGAAACCTCTTCCCACAATGGACCTTTAAGGCTTGAGTCACGAAACACAGAATCCATATCCGACCTTATCTTCAACAAGGCTAAAGTTTCTTGTCTTGGCCACCGGTTTGCACCATAACTCAATCTCTCACTTTCATCAACCTTAAGACTCTTATCTTCTTGATCACTTGAATTGGAACCGGTTCCCGTTCTAGTCACAGCTCCGGCTCCCCCAACTTCACCGACATCGCCCGCAGAGGTTGCCAGAACATTAGTAGAATCACCTTGCATCGTATTTGACGACTCAGAGTTGCTATCTATAAGACTATAAGCAAGAAAAATAAATGTAAAGAAAAATCTATAAGCAAAGAAAGGTGAATTCTATTAAGGGTTTTTATGAAGATATGTGATGTGTTGGTAATTTTTTTTTTTTTTTAATTTGTTGAGATCTGCCTGTCAATATCAAAAGTAAAGTATATTTAAAAATAAAAAAAAAAAGAAAGAATGGAAACAGAGGTTTTTTCTTATTTATTTATTTTTTATAATTATATTGAAGTAATTATGTTGTAGGAATCTTCAGTTATCTTTTATATTTCATTATTTTGTTGGTTTAAAAGGAGAGATGCAAAGTTCACTTAGCTCCTCCTTTTATACATGTTTTCATATATAAAATTAAATATTAATACAAAATATATGGAGAACGAAAAAGCAATTATATAATTATATGTAACTAGCAA
Source organism: Jatropha podagrica (assembly GCA_947857235.1). Taxonomy (NCBI): domain Eukaryota; kingdom Viridiplantae; phylum Streptophyta; class Magnoliopsida; order Malpighiales; family Euphorbiaceae; genus Jatropha; species Jatropha podagrica. Next base: position 162,018 of record CANUEP010127460.1, on the reverse strand, counting down.
ATGGAATATGGTCTCAAGTTTGAAACCTGTCGATTATAAAAATTTTCATTAATTTAACTGAGTCAATATAAGAAATATTTCATGATGAGTAAAATTTTATATTTAATATATTAAAAGTAAATTTTAAAACTTTAATAAGGAACGACAACTTTCGTCAGTTTCTCATATCTGTAATGATTTAATACGTACACGGTTTGAAAAGTAAATACGCGGTTTGTAAAAAAAAAAAGTTTTATTAAGATTTGTCATAAATTTCATACTCACACGGAAAGTAAAAATTCTCAAATTTAAATCTTTTTAATTATAAAAGTTTTTATTAATTTAATATGTTAACGGGAGGATTATCTCGTGTGTAAAATTTCATATTTAATGTACTAAAAAAAACTTTAATAAAAGACAACAATGTCTATCATTTTCTTGTGTTTATAATTTATAATGATTTAATTTATACGCGGTTTGTAAAATAAAGTTTTGCTAAGAATTGTAATAAATTTTATATTTACATACGTTTTGATTACAAAAGTTTTCATTAACTTAACGTATTAACAGGAGGGTTATCTCATGTGTAAAATTTTATATTTAATATATTAAAAATAAAATTTTAAAACTTTAATAAAGAACAATAACTTCTATTAATTTTTCGTGTCTGTCGTTTATAATGATTTAATACATGTGCGGTTTGTAAAATAAACAGAGAATTTGTAAAATAAAATTTTATTAAGAAATGTAATAAATATTATGGATAAAAAATGAAACTTTTTATATTTTTAAACCCAGAATTTAGTAATTAAATAATTATTATAGCATTGATTATATGAGAATATTGTCTAATTTTTAATAAATAATAATTGTATAAATGATAAGTTTGGGTTAGAGAAGCAACGGTAAATATATAAAATATAATATAAATAATAATAATAATAATTTATATGAGCAGACTAAGGAGCGCAATGGAAACAGCTGCAGATGGCGACGATGGAGATAATAAAAGTTGGGTCATGTAGGTCAGGTTTGCTTTTTGGTGCGTTTTGGATTTCAGTGGCCAATGGCAATGGCAAGATAGAATTTGAAATTTTTAAATTTTATTTATTTCGAAATGACTAAACTGCCCCTTAAAGTTGCAGATCTGAGACGGTGAGTTGACCCTCGCATCATTTTAAAATTCTTTATATATTCTCTCTGTTTTTGTAAGCTTATTACAGATTAATCAAATCATTTAAATTATATCAAAACATTTATTAATTACTTTAGCGTCAATAATTTTTTAAAATTATTATTAAATTAAAAAAGAAAAAAGAAAAAAAAGAAAGTTAAGCTGAAAAAAATTAATTAATATTTTTTATCTTTTCATACCGACGGATAATTTTAAACAAAATAATTTTAAAAATAAAATAAATAAATTATATATATATATATATATATATATATATATAGTGAAAAAGAATTTACCAATTAATTTAATTTATCACTTCAACCTTTGTATATTAACCTTAAAAAATAAAATAATTCTCATCAAAGGTCTTAATATAATTAATTTAATTTAATGATGTGAGTAATGTGGATTCTGCAGAGCAATTGATATTTTAAGATGGAACTCTGAAATATTTAATTAAAGGGAAAGACTTTTAATTATATGTTAATAAAGCTACAGCTAAGTTATAGATTGATATTATTAATTTATTGAAGAGGGTAAATAATGTTTTAATTTTTTTACTAGAATACCCCTCGTTAAGTCATTATTAAAATATAGAAAAGAAAAACGTAATAACACCCAGATTTCAAATTCAACCCAGAGGAGGCAAAACCGTGGAACTCATGGAGCCACGTGGACAGAATGGACCAATTTTTTATGTCGACCATTACAGTTTTGACAAGGCTTTGCCTTCAAACTTATCTTTACAAATAATGCTTGTAATCTTATCTTTAATAATATTTTTTTTAATTCATTCTTTTTATTTGTATGGATAGAAAATGATAAAAAATATCAAAATACTTACTGTATTATAGGATAGGATAGACATTCAACTAATTATTAATTGAAATAGTGCTGTATGAAATTTATTTAAAATTTAATTTTTCAACCAATTTAGTTGGAATTTAATAAAAAAAAAAAATAAATTTAAACCCCTTTTTATTGATTAATGCAGGTGAGGAACCACAATAAAAAAAATTAGTGATCTGATAATTTTTTTTTTTAACTCAAATTATTTTGATATTAATATTTTCATTGAAGCCCATTCAAAAACTCGATTTTAAGTAAATTATTTCATTATTTTTTATTAATTCATAAATTCGATGAACTTGATGGGATTTTTTAAAATTGAAAAAAATATTTTAAAAAAATAAAATTAAGTGGTCAATGTTAGAATCAAAGTAGCAGTTAGGGCAAGACATATTTATGAGTGCATATAAGTAAGTGGAAATTTATTAGTTAGGTTGTGACCTACCATAATAAATGGTATTGAAAATTTGATGGAAATGAAATTATCTTATAATTCTATGGCTTTGAAATTTTGATCTTACTATATTATAATTTTTTACTGTGTATAAAAAATATTTTTGGAAAATAAAATAGGGGACCATAGAGGATATATGGTAGTTGCTAAGTTGTTAGGCGTTAATTCTAATTATCTGTCAAGAACATGTCTTTGTAGCCATACAATTCTTCTATTTAGATGCATTAATTCCTTTTTTTTTTTTTTTTTTGCTTTTGTCATTACATTAAATTTGCTATGCACAAACCTCTCACATTCCAATTTAATTATTATAGGTTCAATTGAAATTAATTATTATTCAATTAGTATTAAAAAAAAAGTCCAAGACAAGGAATTAATTAAACCATAATGCGTGTTTTGTTAGTAATTATTTTATAAAATATAAAATTGTAATTTTATTTAGTTTTTAAAATATATAATAATGGATATTTGTCACTTAAATTTGTAATTGGTAAAGGTTAGAGGAGTTAGGATAGTAATGTCAACACATGGATTATTCAATTATTGAAGTAATCAAGTTTTGAAGAAACAAAACGGATTGGCAACACACAATAATGCAAAGTATGTAGGGCCCAATTTAATCAACAAGACAATATTAATTATTTGCATAATTATCATATAGATTAATAATAAAATAAATTTACAAATGGGAAATTAATTTTTTGATGTCATACTAATTAATTATTATTATGTGTATAGTGTGTATTAATTGCCACCACGATGTGTAGAAATTATTATTACTATATAATAAAAAAAATCAAGAAAATATATGGTTGGTTAAAAATAGAAGATCATGCATCAAATTTTAATAATTTATACATCAAATAATGTATTTATGTGTATAATTGTTGAGTCAATGTACAGTGCTCATTTTCATAGTAGACAAGTGCCTAATGGGATGATATCAAATATTAATCCAATAATTTGATGGTTGTGTATTTGTCCTATAGTGAAAAATATCAACTATTTAAAAGTTTTCTAAAAATCATTATTGTTAGTTTTATAAATACGTGCATTTAATTATTTTTTATAATGTTCGATAACGTAGTGTTAAAATATCTTTTAAAGGTTAGGATAATATTTTATAAAAAGTGACATGTTATATGTTTAGCTTTTAATGTTTGTTCAACAAACTTAGTTGTTATTGTTTAAATAGCTATAAAATGTTAAAAATTAAATGTTACAAGGGTTAATTTTTTATAAAGTAATATAATTTTTTATAAAATGATACATTGATTTCTAAAAATTAATTCAAATACTACTGACCGAATGCTATAAAAAACTACATTTAGAGTTTTGATCAGCTACTTAAAAAACTGTTGTTGAACAACAGTATTGGTGTTTTACATATAGATAAAGACCGTCCTAGCAATAATGACTTCAGATTTTAAACTTCTGAATTTACAAATGAAAATTCGTATAGGATGCAATTAACTCTAGATGTCATATTTATTAAGATAGTAATGAAATAATGATAAAAGGAGGAGGAGGAGGTGGTGGTGGAGGGGGAAGGCAAGTAAACATCAAAGGTGGAAATGGGAAGTACTATGTGGGTGATATAATAATAGAGAAGAGGAAGGAGAATACGCAATTGATGATGAGATGACAATACACCTCTACCTCTAATCACATTTTCTATATGATATGTGTATTTCTACACTTTTGGTTTGGTTTGGTTTGGTTTGCTTTACTTTAGCTTCTCTTCTAAACAAAATTAAACATTATTTTTACTGGTTTGTTTTATGTCGACTCTCTTTGTTGTGCTTTGCTGGCACTACAAACTACTTCTGTACCCGGAGAGAGAGAAAGGGAAAGAGATAGATGCCTTTGCTTTGCCCACTAATTATGTCAATCAAAGGGTAGTCCTTCTTTTTTTGTTCCTATAATTATTGAACCTTAAAGACATGTTTGGTCTAACGAATATAATTAGCTATTGATGGTTAACAGTGAGCAGCAGTTGCTTTTGCAATTAAAAAACTAATCACTAATATAAATATTTTCAATATTTCAATCATAGTTTCAAATCATTATCTAGGTTTAATACTGTTTGGTTTACCACCATTTTCAAACCATACATAAATTGTGCTTAGAAAATTTTTTATTTGATTGATATTTTCAAACCATTAACGATTTAATGCGATTTGATTTGAATAGTTTGAACCGTTTAATATATACTTCATTGTGAACCATAGTCGGTAATTTTAATTCCCTATTAAATATTCACCGCAATCCGACTCAATGGAACAGTAAACCTATATTTTTATTTTTATTTAATTTTTAATAAAATCTGAGTCGAATCTAACCTATGTCACTCGTCCTGCTCAAATGCAAGACACATAACCAAAATACTAATGTAAGAAAACTTGTGGTGTATATGGCACTCAGTATCATTCCCACAGCGAATTTTTTTTAAATTCTCTTAACTTTGAATTGGACAAGACTACGCTACATTTAATATATGGATGGTCTCGTACACGAAATTAATTTATAAAGATTTTTTTAAAAATTTATTACAATTATACCATTTCCTTTTTAGTGAATGTTTAAATATATTTATTATAAGAAAAACTTATTTTGAATTGATTTGACATATGAAATGGGTTACACAAACTGCTTGTGGCAACTGATTTAACTTATTAAATATCTCCTAACTAGTTAGTTATTAAGTGTCCAACGCTCACACACTATGGGAAATTAATTCTCATCCAAACAGTTCCTAATTCTCTCTCTGTCCCCTTTCTTTAAACCCATTTTGTGAATACATAAGATGATTTTATCTGGACTTATCAATCTCTTAATGGATTGAAAAAAAAAATTATTATATATATTTAAAATAAATTATATAAAAAAAATCCACTATGTGCTTTTAAATATTTTACTTGATATTTCTATAAATAGAATTTTATAATGGACATGTCTATGCATTAAGTTGGAGATAAATTTTAAATATGTAAAATCATTGCTAATGCCAATTATTTAGATAAAAGGAATTATTAAATAAATACATTGACAATAATGATATTCTACTTAATATAACTTTTTTTTTTATTAAAATCTTTTATTTTTCACAAAGTAGTGTACTACTCTATGGATCGAAGCCGTGTCATAAAATACACTTTATAGTATGAATTTAAAAACAAAAAGAAAGTAACTTCAAGAGTTCAAATATTGAAAATTATATTTCTTTTGAATATTTTTAGTATACTAGAAAAGAATTATCCGACTAATTAAGTTTTATTTGTTGGTCTATTTATTAGTGTGAGGAGTGTAAAATTTAAATTTTCTCGACCACAAGAGCTATTATTAAAAAAAATTACTTTCATAAACATGAAAATTGTAAATATATTTCAATTAAAAAAATCCCAATATTTCAAATTACAATTACACTAACTAATTGATGATATATAAATTATACTATATTACATTATAAATTAGGTGATAAAAGTCCATTGATTTAAATTTTTTTTAAAAAAAAAAAAGAAAAAGAAAAGAAATTACATGGAGACAAAAGCTATTTATAAGTTGCTTAACATGGAGCGCATGTGAACAATCACTTCCGTCATATGTCATCCATGTGGGTTTACCCCTTCATAGTATCTGGCTCTTCAAGTGGATTCTATATGTTACAAATAAAAAACGTAAACAACTATTTAGTCCCTAAATTTAGTCACAATTACAAATCCGTCCCTATTATTTAATAAGTATATTAATTAGTCCTCAAAACTTAATATTATTAAACTATAGTCCTTTTGTTTCAAATAGTAACAGTCGGTTGGTATATTGCGTCATATATTCGTAAAGAGCCCACAAACCCCATCCACTGGCTACTTCTGTTGAGAGCATCACCAAATGTGATAGCCATCCATTCATTATTTGCCTTTTTTCTTGCACTCTATTCTTTGATTATGACCTATTATACGTCAATACACACACCAATTAAGATCCCATTTCTTTTCTTTTTTTTTTTTCTTATATTATAATTGCAAGACAAGACAATGTGATGAATTGCAAAATTTCGTCTTATGAAACTTCAATGTATTGAACCTTATTTACGCAAAAATTCATGTGTATTTATCATATATTATAAATTTTTTAAAATATAATTAAATATTTAATGGACTAGTTAGCCGTTACAAAAATTTATATTTTTTATTGAGATCAACTCCAAATATTTTTTAATTTTTTATTATTCAGAAAAATATGAATTCTTCTATTTTATTAAAAAAAGAGAAAAAAAACTCTATTAGTAGCTACTAATAATAAAATAATATATACGAGTATATAATAATTCTTTGTATTATTATAATGAATCATATTTTCAAAAAATATATCTAATCAATTCAAGCACCTTCAAATTCAATGTTATGTTTGAAATCCAAATAATATTTTGATAGATAGAAAATTATTTATTATTAACTTTTAATTTGAAAACTACTAGTAAGTAATAACATTTTAATTCTTATAAAATAAAATTATATTTGACCGAAGTGGCCCACTGAAGCAACAAACTAATGAGTCGGTAAACTCATCAACCTCTGCCAAACAAGTGCAGTGGAGGGACATCATCTGGTATGAAAAGGCTGGTATTGTCATTAAGGATGAACCACAAAATAACAATTACAATATACACAACTACATATAATTCACAAGACTTGCATTGAAATGAGGGTGTCTACAAATCTATTACCCTGCAAATGCAATTGACAGAAGAGGGTTGTTTTATAACAAAACTTGGCTCTGTTTAATCAAATAAACCATTGTAATACTTTTTTTTTCGACCAACAACGAATTCTTCAAAAGAAAAGCAATAGATACATACATGCATATCATAATTGACAGTGGGGTAGCTGTCTGCAGGTTGGACAATACCATTTTCCCTTGAACCTCGTCTCTGGCGTTAGACCAACACACGCATAATGGAACCATTCACCTCCTTCGCACTGTAAATTTGGTAGGTTAAAACAAATGCTTTCACAAAATAACTGATGCATGCACGAATAAGTATGACTATAAGTTATTTTGATAATCATATGATCAAAGTGAAAAAAAAAAAAGAAAAAAGAAAAAGAAAAGAAAAGAACAAGAAGTACAGGACTAGACCAATATAATATCATCTTAAAATTTCTAAAATATTCTAACAAGCAATATACAGATACAGACCTGAACAGGGATCCAAGTAAATAACTTAAAATAAATAACTACTGCTGTTATAAATTTAGAATAATACGAAAGAAGAGAAGAAAATTGAGATAAGATAGAAGACTTCAGCCAAACAGCCTACATCCACGTAAACTAATCTTAAGACCACATTTTATTGATAAAGATGTGTATTCAAGTACATTTTATAGCTAGTATTTATATACATGAGGAGTGTAGCTAACGAAGGTACGTTAAAGGAAACAAATGTAACTTTAGGGTCAATAATCCCATAATTAAGGAAAGATAATCCCCAAATCAGGGGAATATGATTCCTCAACTTATGGATACAACCCATATATTATTCTAACAATTGCCACAAAGAAGAAACAAAAGAGACATAGATAAGGTGCTTACATTTTCATTATCACAGGCAATCATATCTCCAAATGACACCTGAAATTATCATACAATTAGTTTGACAGATGTACAGGAGCATTACTCGTAACTAAAGTTTTACTTGCAAAGCAACTCTGCAGAAGAGATGGCAATGAAGTTGAAATGATAGTAAACGGGGAGTCAGAACCTGATGGCAGACACAGTAGGTAGGTTCATTTGGATCAATGGGTTGATCAACATCAACAGAGACACTAAAATCCTTCTTAATTCCTGGAGGCGGCATGAGCTCAAAATCCCTATCACGTTCTCGATCCCATTCCCTGTCCCTAAACTCATTCCTTTTTGATTGAGGTGTCCCATAAAAGGATTTGCGTTTTTCAAGTTTAGGAACTAATATAGGTTGTGGAGGAAGAATTGCCGGTTCATCTGCTGGTATTTTCCCCTCTGATATTATTATGAAAGAAAAACATAAAGACCATGAATAAAAGATTATAAGAAATTCAATAAGCTACCTGAAGCACTAAGTTCTAAGAAAAGCAGTCATTTTATATAGAACAGCTAGAGGAAATTGAGATTTCAAAATAGATTTCTTAATATTATGGTTCATGACGAGTGTTTATGCTCACAATATTAGAATGTGATTTTTTTTTTCTTTTTGGTGATGCAATTTTAATAGGGCAGGATGTACTTTGAGGTGAAAGCGTGGGACTATTCCAGGATTTGCACTGGGTGACATGACATTAAATTTGAATATCTGTAATTTTGTATTAGTTTTTGTACCATGCTTCAAATCTTCCGCAAAGTTGCTTAGATCCTCATCTAATCGTTTGATATGGCTGTCGATCTGCATGAAGTAAAAAAGATACGGATTATAATCATAAGCATTAATTAAAGTTTATGGCTAGTTAAGCTGTAAAATGAAGTGAATCCGATAACAGTCTCCTTCACTTATACACACACAAAATAAGTTACAAGATAAATGATGAAAATGAAATAAAGTAATCAACAATCTAAATAACTCTGAGGGGTACTCATACTAGCCTTGTAAGTTCACTAGCCAAGCGAACATGTGTAAAGTTCCTGGCATGACAGTTTCTTTAATTGTAGTTTCTTTGATTGCATTTTGATTGCATATGCCACCCAGAAAATTGAAACCTATTACTAAACACATCCCCCATATATAGCAAAATGAGCAAATTCTTCATACAATGCTTGCTCTAATGACCATGTAATTTGAGAAGTTATAACATAATGTTGTATCCACCTGAAGATATTATTCACATTGCATAATTTACCTCTCACACCTAAACTCCGCATCTGAAAGCAATTTTTAGTGTTGATAGAAAAATAGTCCAGTATTAAGGATTAGAAACATATGCTTGACTTAAACAAAAATGAGAAAAATGCCCATTTTTCTTTGCACCAACTACCACGTATCGCAAGGGATTCCAAAATATCAAAGCAATATATATAATATCTAGAATATATGAAAATAACAACTGGTTGAAGGCCTTAATTTAGAAGAAGCTTACAAGGTCATAAGCTTGTCGTGCTAACAAAACCTTCTCAGTACACAAACTCAACGCATTATCCTGATTTGCCTCGATATCCTTTCTCATTCTCTCAACAACATCATCCTCTTCATTGTTACTATTATTGAAAGTAATACCATTTCCTCTCTTTGAGCTTTGTGATGCCAATCCCAAACAGTATTTTGTTTGCTGCCTGGTCTGATTTATCATTGCTTCCAAACATACAATACAATGCATATGTAGATTAGGCATATGTATGCTTAATAAGATAAGAGAGAAAATTGTATAAACAAACAAACATTTATTTATGTCATTGCAGATGTTCATGCAGATACCTAGGTGTTAAATTGTATCTATCTACATATAGATGCTTAAATACACAGTGAACAAATCAACAACAGAATCACACATGCATCACATGTTGCTGCACATAAGTACACTGATACATTCATAATAAAATACAGAAACATTTTACTGAAACTAGAAAAAAGAAAATTCTAGTTTTACAACTTCTATACATGCATTCATGTAATGCATATGAATAATTGATATAAATGTACAATATTTTATGAATAAACATGAAAAGACGAAATTCAAAATTTCATTACTGTATGTTCATATACTATATGTTACATATGTATCATAAAGATCATTAAGAACCCCTAAAATAAAAAATTCACAAACTTTAAAAGACCAGAAAATGTAATTAGAGAGATATAAATTAATGTATATGAGTATGGGCTTACAATGTGATCGTTCATCGAGCTCCCTGATAGTATTGAGGAGTCTTTGAAGCTCAGCCGGTAAAGTGCTTGCATCTATTTGAATTCAAACTCAAAATTTAGATATAACAAATTGCAGTAAATTACCCCCATAAAAATTTATGCCAAAAAACCGAAATGAAGAGAGGCTATGAAAAATAAACACGAAATTTATGAACGTACACTCCAAGTAATCGTCGACGTAGACTCCGGTTCTAGCGATTGCCATGTTTTTGTTTCCCGTAATATATAGAGTCACTACTTACGAGAATTAAAGAAAAGCTGACTCAATTAATTTTGCTGAAATTTCAGCAAAATCTCTCCTAAAAATCGAACTTAAACCCCCTGTGAGAAACAACAATTGTAAGGTAGCTCAACTGCCTGAACCATCAATCACACACAAATGCCCAACCCAAAAAAACAATATCAATTCCCTTACTGCATCATCAATATAACTCAAATGTCAATTCAATAGCCTCACTATCAATTTAAACATGCATTGACTTCTCACATATATTACATATAAAATAAACAGTTAGCTTATTAATAATAATGGTAATAACTATCCAAACTTATATAGCAAATGCAGATAATTCCAATCGAATTCATATAATTTTCAATACTTACAATTTAATAAACTAGTAAATTGTTTTCATTAATACATGATTAATAACCAACTTAGTTATAATAATAACCAACTAAATTCAATAAATTAGAAGTTATTAACTAATATTTCCATTAACGCCTTTAGTTACTACAAATGATAATTATTTAGTTAACTAGTTAATAATACCTTTCTAAGACGATTTCTGCGATTTTTCGGCTTCAGAACCTATTTGCCTAATCGCGTCCATTAATATTTCAGGTATCAAACAATGTAGGATTGAGGAACTGATTATATAACCATAAGCTTACACATCAAGCGGATATCGGAGCCCGCCAGCTAGCAGCGGAGCTGCCACTAGCGGTGGCCAGAAAATCCAAGTGTAACCATTTCACACAACCCATGCATCTAAACGCTACAAATTCAATGAGGTACTCAATCTAACATCAATTTATGGAAATTTTAACCAATTTAAGCAAATCCCCAATTTTTCCCCAAATTCAAATCCTGAAGTCACAATCTTGTCACAACTCAAAGAATTTTAAAACATTAATAAAGGAAAATCATTCTAGAGAGACAATAGAGGGATTCCGAACTCACCTCCACCGTCAATGCTCGCCGGAATCGTTTGGGCTAGCCGGAGAAATAAGCTACGAACTGTAAGAGTTCTAGCCTTCGGTTTTCCACTCGGTTTATTCTTTGGTTCAGGTAGTTTGGTTTCCTTTCTTTATTTTTATTTATAGAACTCAACTATTTCAATCAAGAAGAGTTAATTATAAACTGTGTCTCAATTTTCGAAAATTTATGCCGAGTTGTATTTTTCGAACTCAAACTCATCAAAACCAAGAGCAAATCAAGAATTGTGTGGTTCAACTTGAATTGAACTTGAAGTGAACCAAATCAAGGTATATAATGATCATTGAGGGTTTCAAGAGAGGACCAAATCTCTCTTTTCCTCTGTTTCACGATTGCAGCGCCGTTCCTTCCCATTCCACTTTCTTTCCGGCCACATCAATATGGTGCAATGATTTATAGACAAACCACCTCTCACGAAAGAAGGGAAGAAATCGTTTTTTCTGATTGAGAGAGAGATGAGATCGTAGCATCCATAGCCAATGAAGAAAGAAAGATGGAAGAGAGACTGTTTTTTCTTTTTTTCTGATTTTCGTTGTGATGAAAGAGAGAGAGAGAGAGAGGGAGGAGAGAAGACAAACTAGTTTTTTCTTTCTCTTGTTTTGCTGATATTCGTTGTGATGATGGGTTGCGAGAGGGCAGAGAGATGATGGGTTGCGAGAGGGCAGAGAGCTAACAGTACATAAACGTGAAAGCTAACAGATCTTGGATAATGAACTAAAGTTTACCCAGATCTAGGTTATAGTCAGCAGAAGAGGGCAAAAATTTAATTTTTTTTCAACCGAAATCAACTACTACAGTTTGATTTGAGGCATAATCACATAATAAGATGGTGAAATCAAAATCAAAGACTCTTTCCCTGAGGTATTGATGTACGCTTTTTGTCATTCGTCTTCAAATTTCTGAAGAGCCTGCAAATTACTTACTTCAGTTTCATTCTAGAAATCATATATGCTTCAATCAGGTTAATATGTCTGTTTCTTACAGGTAAAATGCGCACTCGATTCTTGTTTCTGACATGGGAATTTCAGGTTAATCTCTTTCAAGTTTATGTACTGTTTGGCTTAATTATCCACATTGCACATGCAATTAATTATCATTTCAAACATGGTTGCAGAGAGGAAATAGCAAAATAATCCAATCTGACACGGCTATTTTATAACCATAGGATCAAATCTGTTTAGCTCTTGGGCAGGCCAACGGTGGATGTTGAAGCTGGCATGGCTGGGTCAAAGAGCAAAATATTCACGTCAGCAAGAAAAACCACCTTGGCACAGTATTTCTATTTTATTTATTTTTTCGATTTGCCACTAAAGTTGAAAACACCCAATTAAAATTTTTTTAAAAATTTAAAGACTTAATTACAAATATTTTGCAAAATAAGTCGAAAACATCCAATTAAAATTTTCTAAAAAATTTAAACACTTAATTACAAATATTTTTCAAAGTGAAGACACTGAATTTATAACCCAATCAAAGATAATATTTTTAAGTTTCCAATTTCAAATTTAATCGAAAAACTTTTGAAAATTAAACATAGGGTTGTTTCATGTCTCCCTTTCCGGCTTCTGTATTTTGCTTATTTTTTCGGCTTAATTCATATTTTATTAATTTTCTATTATTATAAAATGTATGCATTTTTATAAAAATAAAATTATGTCTTTTTTATAAATTTATATTATGATGTTATAATAAATTAGTTGTAATTTCCTCTCTGGGGATACTTCAATATTATTTAAATAATAATTATTATTAAATTTCATTTTAAAATTTTTTTTATGTTTATATTGAAATTAAAGGTAAAAATATTACGTTCAATAATGGCCTTTTCACATAAAATAATTGATATTTATGTATATTTATGTACTTATTTTTCTAATTTATATTTTTTTAGAAATTATTTTAGCTGTGAATTATATATTTATGTAAATTATCTAAATTGAAAAAAGAAAAAATATATTATAAATAAAAGAATAAATCATCTATTAAAATGAAATACAATTTTTGTTACTATTATTGCTAACAATTATTATATAAATCTGAATTTATTTCAAATTTTATTATAAATAATTGAATCTAACAAGTTATTGAAATTTTTTAGCTCTTATTTGGCTTAAATTTTTTTCTTTCAAACTAACAAACATAGTTCTAAAAATTGAACGGAATTGATCGGTTCGATCGGAACCGATATGTGGTCTGGTACAGATTGCATTAAAAGATAAAGTGTTTAAAAAATCAGATAAAAATCGGCTAAAAATTGTTGATTCGGACCGGTAGACAATTATGGGCTGTTTAAAAAATTAAATCAGTTCGATTCAATTTCTATATAGTTTTAAAAATTATGGGCTTTTTTTAATTTGGGCCTCTTAAAAATTAGACTCACTAATTTTTTTTATTTTTGAGTGTTTTTATTTATAAACTCAAATCCTAATATGTATCAATTAAATAAAAAATAATAATATATTTTATGGTAATTAATTTTTTTAAAATTTTTTCAAATTTAAAAATTTTTTTATAAGTTTAAAATTTTTTTAACCTATATTTTCAATTATATTTAATAAATATATTTAAAATATTATATATAAAAATCTTGTTCAATTGTATTGAACTCGATCTAACGTTTCGATTTGGTAAATCTCTATCTTTGCTAGTATGTATTTATACATAGTGTATGGAGTATAAAATGTTTTGTAGTGCAAAACAATATTGAAAATAATGCAATTAAAGTTGATGAAATGGAAACAAAGCAAATTTTAGAACTTGCTATAATTTGAATAGGTATGTCGCAAAAATGCAATAATAGAAATTTTAAAGATTAAAAATTACAAAATGGACAAATAGTAATATACAATAAACTTTAACCGTCTTATGGATGGACTATATTTAATATCAAGGATATAACTGTAATTTACCAAATGACGAAACTATGAATTATCAGAGACAATAATAAGATTATTGAGCGTTACTTAGAAGATTTAGTAACGCTTGTGAATTTTAAAATGTGATTGGAATCAGTATTCTTGAGAGTACGAAGGAATGAGAGTGAATTGAGAGTTCAAAACTTTCTTTTATTTTTTTATTTTTTTTCGTTGACTGCGTGTAGCTCACGGCCAGAAGAATGAGCTAATTGTCCATTTTGATACAAGTTTATTTTCTTAAATTATTTCTGAGTAAAAATTTTTTAATTAGATTATTATTTACCGTAAACTTATGTATTATTGATACAATTTCACACATAAAAGAAAAAAGAAACTATCTCAATATAGTCATAAATGAAAATTTTTAAATACTAAAAAAAAAAATAAAATAAATAAGTCAATTAAACCAAACTCAATTGGAAAAATTGAAGATCATAACAATATTATCAAAACTGATACCAAATACAATTAATGTACTAAAAAATGTCATCAAAAGAAAAAAATAAGATCACACCCATAATTGCAAAAATAAGGATTTTGATCAGAGAATCAGGCAAAAGAGACGAAGGAATTGGGAAAATTTCTGTATTTTCTTCAAAGTAGAAATCTGCAAAATCGTCATATTACATTTAGTCTATCTACGCTATTATATATACAAAAGACAGTGATCTGATGAGCTGTAAATATGATCTTGTAACTGCTCTCGACACTAACAACTTTGGGTTTATTGTTTTGCTGGGCTGATGGAGTGGGTTTCATATGTGGGCTTAAGGCCCAAGGATTTGTGTCACTTTGTTCAGATTTAAATCTCGAAATCAATATTTTTAGGACTTTATTTAGGTACAACTCCCAACTTGAATGTAAGATCGTGTATACAAACTAAAAAGAAATTAATATTAAATTCATGATTGTAAATAGACAATTTTAATCAACAAATTATGATTATAAATTTGAAATAAATTATAAAAATTAATCAGTGATTTAAGGAAATGTGAAGTTGTACAATGATAGCCACAAAATGGATTTATATTGACAAGATACAGAAACTTTCAAAGAAATGATTCGACTAGTACCGAGCACTCATGCGTGCAGTTGTTAACACTCCCAAGTATTACATTTAGAGCACGTGCTAAAAAAATAGATTTACGAGAACTCATTTTCTATCCAAACTAGCCAGGACTCCACATTTATGGATAATGCTACTTTACATATCATCTTCATAAATGTGGAGAGTCTTATGCCAACTGCTGGCTGTTTTATGTGAGAGATAGTCTTATGCTTCTTTCCATAAACAAACTATTTTACAGTAGTTTAGTTCTCACGTGATGTGAGAGAGTCTTATTAATTAATTAATTAATTAATTATTCCAGAAGATTGATTTGTAAGTCAATTTATATTCTACTCATAGTTTGGTTCAACTGAAATTATATATGACATAGAGAGAAAAAAAAAATAATAGAATAGGTATCTGATGTAATTGGTTATTTAAAGTTTTTCAAAATATTATTTTGAATAAAATATTATCACAATGTGGAAAACTGAAAAGTGGAGACATTATTGATGACATGTTGGATACCAAGAAATATTATTTAAAATGTCAACTTTTATGATTTATTTTTAAAAATAAATTTTAATTATTTTACTTATAAAAACTTTTTTTCTAAAAAAATCGAAACTAGAAATTTTCTATATACAATCGAATAAATCTAATAATAAACTTTTTATGCAAAAAATAAAAAATCACAATTTTGATTTGAAATATTCAATCGAATTGAGATTAACTAAAATTAGGGTAATCCCATCATTTAAAATTTTATTTTTATCGCAAGAAAATGAAAGAGAGAGCTTCATTATGCCATCTGACCATAATTATAAGGAAAAAGAAGATGACTGAGTACTAACAACAACGCAAAAGGCTGAGGAATGCACGAATGAGAGGAAACATAGTGGGATGGCATGCACGACAACTGAAAGGAAAGAAATCAACTGTAAGAAATGAAGTAAAGATTGAAACACTGCACATGAAGATGATAATATTGATTTCTGTTAAGCTCTAAATCCAGAATGGAAAGGTATTTTTCACCTTCACATGTCAATATTCCAAATGGGCAGACAAAGGTATTTTTCTTTTCCTCTCTTTCTGTCTGAGATTTTATCTTTTTCAAGTAATATTTAATTTAATTTTTAACGTTTTATGAAAGTTACTCAAACAGCTAAACTCTACTAACAGTCTCTTTGTCAAGATTAACTGTTTTAGTAGTTATTAGATGTTTTAGCAGTGTTTAGTTGTTTTTATAAAATACTAAAAGTTAAACATTATACGGATTAATTTTTTATCAAATGTTATGTTACCGAACGCTATAAAAATAGCGTTCAACATTTTAACAAAAGCTACTTAAAAAATTATTATCGAAAACAGTCTAAAATGACTAATAACTACCAAAAGAGCTAATTTTGTCGAATAAATTCTTAAGATCTTTTTGGCAAAATTAATTATTTTGATAGCTGTTTTAGTAGTGTTTA
Source organism: Jatropha podagrica (assembly GCA_947857235.1). Classification (NCBI taxonomy): domain Eukaryota; kingdom Viridiplantae; phylum Streptophyta; class Magnoliopsida; order Malpighiales; family Euphorbiaceae; genus Jatropha; species Jatropha podagrica. Next base: position 145,017 of record CANUEP010127460.1, on the reverse strand, counting down.
ACTGTTTGAGTAATTTTTTATAAAATATTAAATATTATATGAACTAACTTTTCACTGAAAAACATTACCCTCACATTTAAAAGCTAATTGAAACGCTATATTACTTAGCAAATTTTTAAATAGCGTGGAGTAAAGCTTTAATCTGTTCTCGAGTCTGTGTACATATATTTATAACCAATTCAATTACTACAACATTGTGAGTAGAAGACAAAGCAGAGGATAAATTTGACAATTGAAAATGGGAAGAAATAGTGGACCTACATGTTGGGGCTTCTAATCTAAGGGAGGGTTCCATTATGTTCTTTAAAAAGTTATTTTTAAAGAACAACTTCAAATTTGGAAATACAAGTAACTTCAAATTTGACTTCCATGGACCATATTTTCTTAGGACTATCATACTTCTAAAACATCTCTCGTAACATCAACTGTCAGATGAACAACTTTCAAAGAAATGATTCAACTATTACCAGGCAGTGAGCACTCATGGGTGCAGCTGTTTTCACACACAAGTATTATTTTTAGGGCACGCTCTTAAAAATATTTATTTTTTTTCTAATAAAAAATGTGCCAAATTTTATTGCAACAACTCTATTATTTTCCATCCCCACTTTATCACCAAAGATAAGATTTTTTGAAATGCTTCCTTCCTTATCCAAAACTAGCCAAGGCTCCACATCTACGGATAATACTGCTCAGAGGGTTTGAATCTCATCTCGTAATTATTAGAAAGGTTTACCTAATTATTCACGTGAAAATGGATATATTTTATGACATTTTTAATTTTTAATTTAGCTCATTAAACACTTCAATGTATAAAATTACATATTAAATACTCCAAAGAATTAAAATAAAAAATTATTGATAACAAGACATATTAAATAAAAGTATGCTAGAGAATTGTAAAATTAATTATACTTTTAAAAAGGAAAATAAAATTTATTTTGGTGAAGGAGAGAGTATTTGAAATAAATAACTTTTTAAAATGAATTTTAATTATTTTTGTAATAAAAACCTTAAGTTTAGCCTATTGACAAGTGAAAATGTAAGTGAGTTGCTAACTAAAATTACCCTAATCCTCTAGTATATACGCATGAGAGGTTTTCTTTTTATCAGGACCAAAATCCCATTTAAAATATAAACGAAAGAGAAAAAGGAAAAAAGAAGACAGAAAGGCAACCACCAAGAATAACACAGCAAAGATCTGCAGTGGAAGCAACATGAATGAGAGAAACATAATGCGTTGGCATGCACCATAACTGAAAGAAAAGAAAAAGACATTAAGAAACCAAGACAAAATTGCACATGAAGATGATATGGGTTTTTATTTTATTTTATTTATTTATTTATTTCTGTTTTACATCCAGAAAGGAAAGGGCAAGAAAATATCTGAACCAATCTGCGAAAGTGTTGCAACCATATGAGTATGCTACTACCAACTTCACATTTCAAGAATCTAAATTGGCAGACAAAGGTGTTTTTCTTTTCCTCTATCTCATTTCTTCCCTTTTTCAACATATCTTCCTCAACCTAAAGATACTGATAATTTTCTTTTAATTACTAAAACTTACAATTGCAGGATATGAATCAACTGGGTCTTTGAATCTCAGATCACTTATGGTGTGAGTATGTGTATTTGTGAAATGTACTGAGTTAATATATTTTGTTGATATTTCCATAGTTTAATAAAAAAAATGTGTATTACTTTTCATTTATATGAAGAGTTCGAGGTCTCAAAGTTCAAATCTTCTCGACCATATATTTTTTACTAATTTGGTGAACTAAAGGAAAGTTAATCTTAGTACGTGGCATGTAACATTATTTTGGCTCATTCGGCTTTCTAATGAATAAAAAAATATTATATCTCAATCTAATGTTTGTATTCTCTTAAAAAGGAAATTTAGTCTTAGCTTGAAATTATATATATAAGTCAAGTCCCAGTGATAATATATAACAGTCACATTCAACCCTTCAATTACTACAACATTGTGAGGAGAGGATAAATTTTAATATTGAAAATGGGAAGAAATATATAGAGGACCCACTAATTGAAAGGGAGGTTCCATTATGTTTTAAGATCACATGCTGATTTTGCAAGAATTTGAAAACGAACTAACCCAACAGTCTCCAATGTGGTACGTTAGGCCTTTTCACTCATTCAAAACAGTATCTTTGTGCGTGTCCGACTCTTCAATTAAGAGCACATGTTCATATATATAATGGTCATGTGTTCTTATTTCAATTGTGGCAATAAACGTAAATACTATACTGTTTTGAATCTGTATCAAGCACTTCAACATTAGATGGAGACTTCTGGTTTAATCCATTTTGTAATTTGATTTATGGACAAAGAAACAAAAAGAAAACGATGTAAGCTTTTGCCTCAATGATATTTTTATCTTAAATTTTGCAATTTATTATAATTGCACACATTTTTGTTCTTTAATTATGGTATCTCGAACAAAAATTTGAGAGTAATAGTACCAATAGTAATAATTGAAAAAAAATTTGTGATTTATCAGAATAAATCGACTATTTTTTATTTTTTTAATCTTTCTATCTCTCCCTTTTTTTTTGTGATTTATATTAAACGTGGAAAATGGACCAATAAATTTGTTAACGTTTTCAAATTAATTTTTGTGTACGTTTATTCTGTGCATGGCAAAAAAATTATATATTAAATAAGATGTTAATTACGCAATTTACTACAGAATTTAAATGTTGATTTTTTTTCTCTATCTATTATAAAAAAAATTATAAAAAACTATGGTTTAAACAATACAGAAGTTGTATATAATTAATGTGTACTAATATATTTTCCATGGATCTTTTTATAAAATAATTATATAATTTTACCAAATTAATATGAATGTATGGTGTAACTACCATCTAATATAAACTAAGGCTTCATTTATTTCTAGAAAATAACTTATTTTTTCATGACTTATTTTTTGTTGTTTGGTTGCACCATTGAAAATTAGTTAAAAATATTAAAATTTTAACTCATAAGACTATAATAATAATAATATAAAAATCATATTTTAAAAATTTTATTGTTAAATAAGACAATATTGTAAAAAAAAAAAAGACTAAATTATAAAAATTGTCAGTGATTAGTGGTGGCTGTCGTGGCCGATGGTGGTGGCTAGTGATGAACGTGATAATATTTACCAATGATTAATAAATTAAAAAAATATAAAATTATAAATTTATATAAATTTGTTAAAGTCCGAAAAATGTTTTACACTTTAAAAAATGAGAAGTTATTTTCAATGAAAATTACTTAATTTTCCTTGAATCAGAAAAACATCATCCGTGTTAACTTATTTTTGTGAGCATCTCAAATAATAAAAAATTATAAAAAATATTTTTCTAGAAAATATTTTATGAAAACGAATGAAGCCTAAGTAAAGTAAAGGAATTTTCATTTAAAAATTAAATTGAATCATTTATGATTTAAAAGTTAATGTGTATATCATTGTTTGATTTAGCTTTGACGGTTTTGATTCCAAAATCATAAACCCAACAAAAAGTTGAGATAAAAATGATGCAGATGGTGATGTAGGTGGAGGTGAGTCGTGGATTTAGAAAAGAAAATTTTGGGAGAATAATAGATAATAAAATATTATAAAAAGAGAAAATTTATGTGCATATAAAGAGAATAAAAATAAAAATAAATAATTGACTCCCTTCCACCGTTGATGGCAGTAACAATGGTCGAAGATAATCGAACGGAGAAAAGAGTGTATGTCGAGGTTTGAGCAATCTGCTGGGTACAGTAAAGATGCTTCAGAACACCATGATTGTGTTGGTTGGTGGTGGTTGAATCAGAAAGAGATGCTTATAAATTTCTGAATGACCATGGGTTAAATTCTAAAGGCTGATTTAAACTCTACCCTACGTTCGACGGTTAGGTTAAAATTTCTAAGATTCGGTAAAATTCATGTATTCAGGCAAAGCAATGATGTGATTTGAGGAGTCTTGTCAAGGTAAAGTTGTTGGCTGACGTTACATAGTACGCTGCATTCTCTACTTTTACTTTTCCCAGATTCCATTTACTGCCATTATCAGGACACTCACTTTTCCTATCACCAATTGTTTAACATTCACTGAAAAGTAATAAAATAATTAAATAAAGTAAAAGAATTAATCATGGGATTAACAATGATTTGAGTCCTCCTTAATATGACAAAAATTAACCTATTACAAATTGGCTTGATTGTGCTAAATTGTTAAATTTGAAAATGAAGTGATCAAAGAAATTGTGAAATCAAAATTATTAAAGAATTCTGAACTTTTCAAAATGAAAACAAAACTAAGATAGATGGTTTTGAAGCGATTGAATTTCAATTTCTATGATATTTTTGAAACTAAGATAGATAGATAGATAGATAGATAGATGCACCCATCTCTACTGTGAAAAGCCTTTTGTGATATATAGCCACAGGAATCCAAAAAGAGCTGATATTTCCTTTGAGTGCATCCCCCACTCAACCTTTGATCAACAAGTTCCACTTTACGTCTCAATTACTTGTTGCCTGTAAATTCAGAAACACTTCTAACTGACAATTTTAGGTCAACAAGAATCACTAATTTTGGTATTTATAGTTAGAATCTATTTTATTAATTAAATAAATTTGGCCCCAACATTAATCTTGTCAAAGAACTATTATTAATATTGGTTTAATGGCGAGTCATAATTCAATGAGTGGATCATAGAAATATTATTAATATTATATTAACTATAATTTAAAATTATTATAAAAATTGTCAAAAAAAAAAAGAACCAAACATTTGCAATCTTATTTTATTTAGAAAAAAATACTGGAAATTTGGGCCCTATGGGCAAATTAATAATTTATTTAATATTTGGGTTTATGTTCATTTATTTAATTAGTAGAGCTAATAGTAATCAAGATATATATTTAAAGGAGCCTTGACATAATTAATGAAGTTAATAATTGTGTTAGAAATCACAAAAAGGGTAGTGAAATACCAAATCAAATTGCTGCAATCTTCTTTTCAAAAAAAAAAAAAAAAAAAAAAAAAGATCACATGTTTAAGATTAAGATATGAACTTTTAAATGATGAGTAATCAATATAAGAAAAAATATTTTAGTAAATATTAATAATAGCTGCCAGAGTCACAGACAATAATTTCACACTACAAATTCTAGACAATAGATAATTATCCTATGGAGGAGCAGTGTAGAACTAAAAATAATACTGTGATTCTAGAGAATAACTTATTTAAATTTTTTTTTTCTCTATGGCTTTTGCTCACTAAAATTGATTGTTTCACGGTTTATTCAGTTTAGCAGTTTATACAGTTGAATGATAAGGAATTTATATTGTATTATGGTGCGATTTACATTATACAACACATTTTATATAGATATATAAAATATGTACAAAAAATAAAAAAGGATTATAATAGAATACACTAGAAACAAATTTAGATATATTAGAATTAGATTCAGATACACTAGAATCAGAATCAAATATGGTAGAATCAAAATCAGATACATTAAGATCACTTAATATTTTATTCTAACATATGCAAGTTGGTATATAATAAAGGTTGCTAATAATTAGTAGGTGATGGCCAATAGCAAATAGCCATTAGCTAATAATTTTTTATTATATATATATTATTTTAATGTATTATATAAGGAAAAATCCTAATTAAAATTTTAAAATAATATTTAATATAAAATTATTATTTGTTATAATTATATAAATAAAAAGATAAAAAAATTAATTTTAAAAAATAATTTTATTTTTAATTATTTTTATGAGATTAATAAAGTACAAATATAATATAAATACGAATAAATCACTATCTGATAAAAAAAAAGAAAAAGTAAATGAAAGAATTAGTATCTAATTGAGATTTCTATGAGCTATCATAGTTGATTAAAAACCAAATGCCCTCTTAGTAGCAACTGTTTTATTAAAATTTCATCAAAGTGTGCAAGAAGGTAACATTTAATAAACTGCGTTTTCAAACTCAAACGGGATGTATTAGATTAAAATTATGTTTGATTGTAAAGAAATTATTGAGTTTGATGAAATTGAAGGATTTCTTAAAAATTTTACAAATTTCACTAGAATTCTGCATAAAATTTTATGAAATTGGTGGGATTTTTATTTATAGATTTTGATTGACTTTTAGGAATTATAATGATCTTTGTATATCCAATCAAAATTAATTTCAAGACCTAATTAAATAAATTAAAAGATTTTTGAACCTATTTGAAAAATTAAAAAATAATGAGGAACAAAAACTGTATCGTCTTCTCCAAAATTATTTTCTTATTTGTTAAAACCTTATTGTAATGTGCAATGGAAGACCTACAATGGCCAACGCATACCCAAAGTAGTCGCAATGTGGATAGAAGATCATAAGCTTATCGTCTCTTAACTAAACAACGACTATTAGAGGTGAACAAATGGTCGGTTCGATTCAAACTGAATTGAAGGAAGATCAAGAAATACATTCAAAGTTTTTTTATCAAAATACAATTAGATTTGTCATTTTTGATTGATTTTGCCATTTCGATTTGATCTTATGTCCAACCGATGAATTTCTATGAAATCAACTCAAACCAAATAATATTTCAATTCAAACCAAATAAATCACCAACCAAAATTTTCTTGATTTAGTTGATTGAACTGAACCGAAATGAGTAGGTTCTATATTCAATTCGGTTCGGTCGATAAATTTGCACAACTCCAGTGATATTTCAATGCAAAATCGCAGGTTTAAGCTTATATTTTTTTTAATTTAAATTCAAAAATTAAAAAAAAATATATACTTAGCACTCTAAAATATAAAAAATCTTTGAATTGAATGATGAGTTTATGAATGACATCCTATTTATACTTAACACTCTATAATCCAACCAAATCAATAATTTTAGGGGTTATATTGGATTAGGATTGTGTTAGATTTTAAAAGAACCATTGAATTCGACAGAATTGATAGATTTTTTAAGATTTTTACAGATTGTATTAGAATTTTACATAAAATTTTATGGAATTTGTGAGATTTTTTTGATAAATTTTTATTGATTTTGATGAAATCACAATGATTTTATATTGAATCAAAATTAATCTCAAGGTCTAATTGAACAAATTAAGTGGGTTTAGAGTCAAATAAAAACTAAAACTAATGAGGGATTAAAAAGCAAAACGCATATTCTCTAAAATTATTATTTTCGTTAAAAACTTATCAACACCAACAGTGAAAGACTTGCAATGACCAGCGTTGTCGGCGGTAATTCCGCTTCCATTAACCACTATATTAAAAGGATTCAGTGGTTGGTACCTTCTCCATTCTCAATAAAAAATATATTTTAATTAAGTTTGAATTTTAGATACTTTCAATGAAATTTTGGAAGGATACAGTTAGTGAATAGTTAGTCGGGTTCAAATATAATACTTAAATAGATATTTAAACGGGTTTAGAATATATATGAATTGTAAAATTTTAAATAAATATCTATACGGATAGTTTAAAATTTTCTGGTATCCACTCCCCTTCCATTCTATTAAGGGATGTATTGAATGAAGAGTTTATAAGATTTTAAAAGATTTTTGAAATATTTGGGTTGGATGATGAATTTATAAATAATTTTTTTTATTCATGCATAACGCTCTAAAATTCAACAAAATCAGCAATTTTTTGAATACTATCAGATTTGTATGGATTTTATAAGAGTTTGAATTGAATACCATAAAATTTTAATACACTCTAAATCAATAATTTATTTTAATACTATTAAATTTGTATAGACTTTAAAAAAAACGTAATTGAATACTATTGGAATTTTTTGTTAGGGGGTATAAGATCCACAAATAACAAATTGAATGACATGATGGGGTGGTTTTGTGTTTATTACCTAATATTAATTTAAATGGTGGCAATGCTGCTCTTAGTCTATGATACAACTCATTTTAAATAAGAATATCATCATTACCTATTAAGCATCACACGCTTGTTAGTGCTCTCCACAAGTTCACTGCCTACAGGGCTTCTACAGATTTTCATCAACTTCTTAGAGATACATATTATCTTTAATTAGTTCAATCACTAAGCAAGATTTATTGCGTTTAGAAGGCTGAGACGACCCACAATCAGGAGGGATTAGGAAAATCATTAGCATTGTTTTTTCCCCCCAAAATTCAATTAATTAAACAGTCAATATTCTTTTTTTACTATTTTAAATAAACAGTTAATTAAAGAGTTATTTTTACCGAATACTTCTTCTTTAAATTGTGATATAAACATCTATTAGACAAAGGGAATGTTCGGCAAAATTAATTATTTTTTAGCTGTTAACTATTTTAGTAGTATTTAGCTGTTAGCTTTTTGAATAGCTTTTGATAAAATATTAAAAGCTAAGGGGGTATATTGGATTAGTATTGTGTTAGATTTTGAAAAAATTATTGAAATTGACGAAATTGAAGGATTTTCTAAGATTTTCACATATTTCATTAGAATTTTACATAAGTTTTATGAAATTGGATTGACTTTTTTTTATAGATTTTTATTGATTTTGATAGAATCATAATGAATTTTATATAATCCAATCAAATTTAATTTCATGACCTAATTGAATAAATTAAAAGATTTTAGAGTAAAATGAAAAACTGAAAAATTGCAAAACAATGAGGGATTAAAAAGTACAATTCATCATCTTCTCCAATCATTATTTTTTTAGTTAAAAATTTATTGTCACCGACAGTGAAAGACCTGCAATGGCCAGTGTCGTCTGTGGGCATCCCGCTCTGGTTAACCGCCATATAATTAAATGGATTCGGTAGTAGGTACTCTGTCCATTATTAGTAACAAATATATTTTAATTAAGTTTTGAAATTTGAATAATTAGAAATTTACAGGTACCATACCCGTTTAAGATGTACTCTGAGTAGATTTTTGGAGGGATACAGATAATATATATTTAAAAGGATCTGAATATGAATTCTTAATAGGTGTTTAAACGGGTTTAGAATGGATATAGATAGTAAAATTTCGATGACTACCTATACATGTAGTTTAAAATTCACCGGTACCTGTCCCGTTTGTATTCTATTGAAAGGTGTATTAGATTAAGAGTCTGTTTAGATTTTAAAAGATTTTTGGATTGAATGATGGATTTATGAATATTTTTTTATTGATACGTAATACTCTAAAATCAACAAATTAGTAATTTTATAAAATCTTTCCAAATCAACAATTTTTTGATATCATCATATTTGTATGGACTAAAAAAAGTCATAATTAAATACCATCAAATTTGTATAGATTTTATAAAAGTCAGAATTGAATATCATAAAATTTTAATAGACTCTAAAATAATCTTGATCGAATACCATTGAAATTTTAAAATTACGTGAGTTAACTTTTGTAAAACACTTAATCTCTAAAAACTAATCTAAACGTATGTTATCGAACACTATAAAAAATTAACAGTTAATATTTTAACCAACGGTAAAAACTTTTCAAAAAGTTATTGCCAATCATGTTTAAAAGCTAATAACTAGCAATTACTGCAACTGCTAATGTTATTAAGGCAGTTAATATTGCCAAACACACCCATAATCTTTAGTTGGATCACTAAGCAAGATCTATGTTCTGAAAAGCTGAAACGACCTACGTCAGGGGACTGTAAAAAATTGCTTAGGGGTCAAATGAAATTTTTTAAAATTTCAAAGGGCAAAATATATATATTTTTTTACATTTTAAGGGATTAAGTTTTTTTAAAACAATTTCCTGGGATGCCATGGCCCGTCAATTCTCTACGCCTAGCTTTTGCATTATTGTTAGGGCACTGAGAAAGTGTACACTATAGCCCTAAATGGGTTACTTTTCTTTTGTTTTTTGTTTTGAGGTTACAATTCATATATTTTATTTGTTTAATTCGATCAAAATCCGACAATCCATTTACCAGAATGGCTTTAGAATGACACTAACTAATTCCATCTTATTCATTTTTTACTTATTTCAGTTTGAAATTTAACCAAAATTGATATATTGTCATGTTTCTGAAAAATAACTCACAATTGAAAAATATTTTCTAATCAACTCATTTCTATTGTACACTTCTTTTAAGCTCTAGTAAAATGTGTCTTATAATAAAAGAACATAAAAATAGAAAATAATAAAAATCAGGTTTGGTAGCAATTAGCGGTAGTTAGCAATAATGACTGCTGATGATTTATAAATTAATAGATATATGTATTTATAATATTATATAATAAATATGTCAATGTTTGGTTTAAAAGAAAAGTTATTTTCCCTTTAAAAAAAAAAGAAAGTCACGTTCTTTTAAAACCACTTCATTTATTTTTATAAAAATATGTTCATTCAATAATATTTATAAGCATCCCAATGAGAGATTTTCTAAAAATCGTGTAATTTCAAAGGTAAGATTATCTAACACTTTTGCCCATATTCGTGTAAAATCCAACAATATTTACATAGCTAATAAAACACTATCCTTCGTGTCAGGGTCCAGCGGCGAAGCTCCATTGCGGTCAAAAGGGGTCCGTGGATGAGCCCGAAAAGAATTTTTCAAAAAAATTTTCTAATCAAAATTAAATTTTAATCCTTAAAAATATAGAAACATTACATTTAACACCCCTAAAGATTTGAAGAAAAGAAAAGAAAAAAATTCGTTTAGCTTCCCCAGTATAATTGTCCTAGCTCCCTCACTGGTGTTAGAAATTATCCGGTACGGTCTCTACTCATAATAATGTAAAACTTACATCAGTCATGCATAGTTCCTTTCTCTTGCACCACACACTTCTAATGGAGGACGTAGAAAAAGATACACTTGAAACAAATTTTTAGTGGGCCCAAGATAAAGGGAAAACTTCTTTTCTTTTTTTCTAAAAATAAAAAAGTACTATCAGAAAAGAAGAGGGGCACACATACAGACCCTAGCCTATATATTGAAGAGCTTGTGATGCTTAAAGAGTATCAGTAGTGCATTTCTCCAAGAATAGGTCAAAGACAGTGCAAGAAATGAAGAGTCTGATATACTATTCCAATGTTATAGAAGGCAATAAGCCTTACATTTCAGTGCTCTTTATACAGTTTGTATATGCAGGAATGGCTTTGCTCTCTAAGGCAGCAATTTCTAAAGGAATGAACCCCTTTGTCTTTGTTGTTTATCGTCAAGCTTTTGCTTCAGTTGCATTAGCTCCATTTGCTATCTTTCTTGAAAGGTTTCTCTCTGCTTTTCCATTATTATAGGCTTAATTACCTTGTTACTTTGTTAATTGACTATTGGTGAACTTGGATTAATTGCAGCAAGAAAGCTCCTCGTCTCTCAAATGGGTTACTTTGCAAAATCTTCTTCGTTTCCTTTTTTGGGTATGGTTTTCTACTAACTTAAATTGGTGAAGAGAAGAATTTTGCATTTACAGATAGATTTATATATCTGAAAATTCAAATTTTTATCAGACTTGCTATGAGTTTGAACCTCTACTCTGTCGCCATCAACAACATAACTGCGACATTTGCTGCTGCCACCACTAACATAATTCCTGCCATTACCTTTATAATGGCTGCCCTATTAAGGTGAATTATGATTTTTTTTTTTCCGAATAATTTGAGCAATCAACCTCAAAGACCTGGAAATGATTCTAAAATTACTCGAGACTTGCTGTGTTTACTTCTGATAAAAAAATTTACTAAGCGGAAATTTGCAGTTTAGTTAACATAAGATTTAAAGTATAATATATCTAATTTCTTGAAAAATATATCAATTTCAGGATAGAAAGTATTTCCATATGGCACGTGCATGGGATTGCGAAGTTACTGGGTTCAGCTATAACGGTTTCTGGGGCTCTAGTTTTTGCCTTCGTCAAAGGACCTCCATTGAAGTTCATGAGGTGGTATCAAGACACTTCTAATCATAATCAAGACTCATCCATGAAGAATTGTTGCTCAACACAAGAGTGGATTAAAGGGTCTCTCCTTATGATCTCAGCTAATATATTGTGGTCTCTGTGGCTTGTCTTGCAGGTAAGTAATTATATGTACATATATTCGTTTCTTTAATTTCTCTCTTTTTTTCATTTCTCCAAGTTAATTAATTAAACTTCTTTAATTAAAAATTGAAAATTCATAGTTCAATAGGAATCCATGACCACTAAGTCAAAGCTGACTGGTTCATTTAAATAGTGTAGTTTTTATTTGTGCCTTTTTAGGGTCCCATTGTGAAGCAATATCCATCAAAATTGCGTCTCACAGCTCTCCAATGCTTCTTTTGCTGCATACAATCAGCTTTTTTTGCCATTGCTGTGGAGAGGAATCCTTCAGCATGGAAGCTTGGATGGGATGTTCACCTTCTTGCTGTGGCCTACTGTGTATGTCCTACACTCCACCGTACCATTCTTTAATATATGCAAATTAAATCTTTGATAAAGGCAAGAGTAGGATTGTAAATAGTAATAGACCTGCTATTTACCGAGCTCGAATGACTTGTTATCAAGTCGAGCACCGAATATAGTTGACGAGTGATTTGACTCATTTTTAGTAGTCCGGTAAAATATTTTTTCCTTTGGTTAATTAAGATTGGCATTGATTTTAATGTCTTTAACTTTGTTGGATGTTTTGTTGCATTAGACTATTGGAAATCATGATTGATGGACCCCTAAATTAACTATAGTGGATTACTTCATTGAGCAACCCACTTTTCCAAAATGCAAAGTGGAAGATTTCCTTTATATTATTATTTTCCTTGTACTTTTCATTCAGATTCTTCCAAGGAATAAGACAATTCCTTAAAAAACCTTTATTAGACTTGCTTTCACTAATTTGTTTCCCATAAATTAATAATTTAATTAAAAAAGTTTCTGATGTTTGAGGCATTGTTATTATTATTTTAATGACAGGGAATAGTGGTGAATGGAATTTCTTACTGGTTGCAAGTATGGACAATAGAGAAGAAAGGCCCAGTTTTTGCATCAATATTCACTCCATTAGCACTTATTATTACTGCCATCTTTTCAGCATTTTTGTGGAAGGAAACCCTTCACTGGGGAAGGTCTAAGTCTTTACCTTTTTCTCCTATTTAAAGCTAATTTCTCTAATTTAAAGCTAATTATTAATTAACCAATGAGTATTAAGACGGGTGGTTCGACAATTTTCTCCCTTTAATTGAAGTCGAGGATTCACTCCTTATGTTATGAATGAAACAATACTCGCTGAAAGTACTTTACTCCTTAATAGACTAACACAATGCAGAATTTAGTTGTAATCTAGTGGACTGAAATACTTAGTGGTTAAGGCCAAGAAAAAGAAAAAGAAAAGGCTAATTAGCAATTACTCAACTAACTATAATCTTCTTCTTCTTCAATTGACAAATGTTAATCTCTATGGCAGTGTTGGTGGGGCAATTTTGCTGGTGGGTGGGCTTTATGGTGTACTATGGGGGAAGAACAAGGAGGAAGCAAAAAGTTTAACAAATGAACAAATTGCAGAAACTAAAGAGGAAATCACATTGGAGTGCATTACACATCAGTAGGTGATGGGAATAGAAAAACAAGTGGCCTTCTCCATACTTAGAATATGGGCCTACTCAATTTTTGTTTTCTATTTCTTTGTTTCTCCCCTACTTCCCTCTTTTTTCAACCATATATAAATGTACAAATTCATATAGATACATTAGATATACAAGTAATGTATTTTTGTATGTACATGTATATGTGGTTGAAACAAATATATGTTCATTTTCTAAAATAGCTAACTTTTCTTGTAACTAATAGATGAACATGGGAAAATGTCAAACTTTTATGGGTAAAAAAGGTATAAATTATATTATTTTTATCCAAAATTGGTTTTAAGAAATGAAATTATTTACACTCAATAAGATGTTTTTTTTTTTTTCCTTTTTAATGAAGTGAGATTTATGTATAAAATCAATTCCTGAATTCTATACGAGTGCAAAGAAAAGGTTTAATCTATGAAATAATGCAAATGGATGTCTTTATACATTTGCGATCAATTATGTTTTTGGGTAGATTTTTTTAAATATGAATAATTAAATTTTTGAGCATATAAATCAAATGTTCATGGTTTAATCGAATATCAATTTTGTAATGTGAAAATTCATAATTTAAATATGATAATGATTAACTTCAAATAGAAAAATTGATGTATATCAAAATGTCACCAGTTGTAAATGAATATAAGACCTGACAATAATTTAGGTTCAAATACACTTTTCAATCCTCTGAAAGAAAAAAAAAACTCAAAAAAATTAAGATTAATGTATAAATTAAAATATAAATCACTTTTATTCTGTAAAGTAATAATTAACTTAGTGGATACTTTTCGAATATTATTATTATTATTTATGAAATATTTCAAGTTTTTTTTTTCCTTTTCTTTTAAGTTAAGGTGAATTCTAATGAATATGATATCAGAATTTTATTAATGCTAATCAGTTTGGGTAGATTACATAATTAACTCTCCTGAGATAGCAGAGACTGTGCTAAATAGCATCGTCGTTTTTTAGTATTAGGAGAGTAATGAGGTTTGAAATATTGTTAACCGTTCCCTTCAAAAAAAAAAAAAAAAAAAAAAAAAAAGAAGCGTTAACCGTTAGAGAGATTTGGATACTGTGGATATTGGTGCTTCACAACTTGAGGAGGTAAAGTTATCTCCCTACTCGGACAAGGGGCGGCCATTTCACAGATTTTATGTCGGTTCGAAACTGAAATTGTGAAGAACCGGAACCAGTTCTTACTAGAATCGAAACTGAAGGTCCGCGGTCTGATTTAGATTTCAACTTTTAATGAACCCAACAGTTTTAAGAACTAGCCAGAACTGACTAGAATCGGCAGTTTTTCCAATTGGTTAGATTCGGCAATTTCGATGGTTCAAATCAACAGTTTCACCCGATTCTAATATTTTATTTTAATTTTTTTTAATTTTCAAATTAGTCCTTCTAACAATTATATAACGATTAGTTTTAAGGGTATTTATGTAAAGTTGAATTTTGAATTTATTATAAATACTCCTTTCATTTAAAAAAAAATTAAGTTCACACATTTTTTTTAAAAAAAAAAAAAATTAGGTTCAAGCACTTTTTTTAAATAAAAAAATAAAAGTTCAAGCTTTTTTTTAACCATAAATTAAGTTCAGTCTTTTTATTAATTTTTTTAAAAATTATTTCATAAATATTTAAATTTTAACTTTTCAATAAAAAGAATATTTTTTATTTTTTACTATATAATTATGCGATTCACCAGAAAATCAATTGAAAAATCAATCGGGACCATCGATTTCGGTTAGAGAACAGTTAAGGAACGATAACTGAAGTCGTAATCATAACCATTCAGTTTCAAACTATAATCAAAACCCTCAATTTTCGACTTAGTTCCAATTTTAAATTTTTTGAAATTAAAACTATCGGTTCCAGAACAGAAACCAACGGTTCTGGAACCATGGTCACTCCTAACTTCAACAGGGCCTGGCCAATGTTTTGTGAACCATAACGGTCAGTAAACCAGTGAAGGTAGGGGTTCACCGAATCGGAGGATTTGACCGAATTCAATACGGTTGAACCGAATTTTTATATATAATATTTTTTAATATATTAATTTAATAAAATTAAAAATATAGGTTAAAAAAATATTTGAACTCAAATAAAAAAAATTTGCAAATTTGAATTTTACAAAAAAAATAAAAATTAGTAAATAATTTTAAAAAAATGAAATATGAATAAATTTAAAATAAAAAAAATTAATTACCATAAAACATATTATTATTTTTCATTTAATTAATATACTAGGATTTGGGTTTATAAATAAAAAGGCCCAAAGATTAAAAATTAGTAGGCCTAATTTTTTGGAGACCCAAATTTAAAAAAATCCATTGTTTCTTGAAAATACCTAGATTTGAATAGAACCGATTTTCACCCGTCTCATTCGCCGATTTTTGACCGATTCACTCTGATTTTTTCACTGTTCAATTTTTCAATGTGACCCAGACTGGACCACTGTCCGGTTCCTGATCGAACCGACCGGTCCAATCCGATTTTCAGAACTATGCTTATGGCTACTCCTAACTTCAACAGGGCCTTAGTTATACTTATGACTAAAGTTGAAGCAACATTCATTTTGAATTTAAATTTAATAATTATTTAAAAGGAAAAGCTACTTCATAATGTCTAACCTAAGGATGAAAATGGTGTGGATATTTTAGAATACTCGTCTCGTTCTGATCCGTTTGAAGATAACATGAATATTTATAAATGAGTTTAAGACAGATATAGTTAGTGAATCATTATCCATAACAGATATGGATAGTGTACAAATATAGGTATTTAGCTATCCATTATCTGTTATCCGCAATATTAAAAAGGTTAAATAGTGGGTATCCACATATATCCTTTCAATTAATAGTAAAAATTGCATTTTAAATAAATTTAAATTTGAATAGTTTAATATTTATGGGTACTCTACCAACGAAAGTCTACTTTAGATGGCTACAGATAGTAAAAATTTAAATGAATTTTGATTAAATTATTTAAATAGATATTTAAATAGGTTTAAAATAAGTATAAATAGTAAAATTTTAAACAGATATTCGCTTCCATTCTAGTATAGCTAATATATTAAGGAAAATTACTATTACAACTTTCTATATATTCATTTTGAATAAAAATGAATAGCTTGGGTTTTTGAATAATTTGAATATATATATATATATATATATATATAGGAGGCAGAGGAGGAGGGGGAGGAATATTGTGGTGTGGGGTTATAGGTAGAGAGAGATATAAAGAGATTAGACCTTTATTCATAGATCTATCTAAAACCACCATCCGATATAAAGAAAGATTAATTTTCTTTTGTTGTTGAGCTTCGTGAGAGAAGAAAGAGTGATGAATTGGTTTGTCCAAACAAAAAGATTTTATAAAAAATATTTTCAAAAAATAGTCCCATTTTATCTATTCTTCTATATGAAAAAAAATAGAAATAAAAGAATCATTACAGCTATTTTAAGTCGTTTTCTTTTAACTTAACAATTAAATTGGGATAAAAATAAAAATAGATTCCTACGTTTATAACGAAATTAACACATAAATCACTATATGTTTAAAAAGTAATTTAGTTATCCCTAAAATTATAATTCGTCCAAAAAGAAATATCAAATATTGTCAAATAAAAGGTATGTCATCAATACCATATAATTGGGTACCAAAATCATTAATACCATAGTTTGGTACAAAATCATCAATACCATGGAATTTGGTACAAAATCAATTTAACATCAAAAGGACACCATAATCTTATCCCTAATCAACACAGACCGTAAAATATCAACATTGGCATAAAAAGAACATTTGGATGCTCCCCTAGCCATTGTTGTTCTTTTAAGCTTGCGATAAAATGTAGGATTGCAGTTAGCACAAGTAAATGAGATAGACAATAAAAAATAAAAGATTAGGTGGTGCCTTTAAGTGAATTACTTACTCTAGCAACAGGGGTTTGCGTTTCACACGTCCTCTTGTTATGGCCTAGTTGATTGCATATTCGATATCAAATGGACCCAATCTTTGTTGCTTGGGTAGAAGGTCCAGCTTCTTCCTCTTAAAGGATTCTTCTTTGTTTAGACCTGCCTATTTTCCTCTTTAAATTTAGGGGGTGAATAATATCAGATTTTGATTGTGGTTCAAGATCCAAGTCAGGCAATGGATGAATCATCCTTGCATATGCTTTCATATAAGTCTCAATGGTGAAGTATTCATGGCAGAAATGTTCAATGTTGACCCTTTTGTAACCAATTCCAACACAAGCATACTTACAAGGCAAGTCAGATATGTCCCACCATCCACGACTACAAGTTCCTTTTCTCAAGTCAATAGTGAACTTACAGGGTCTTTCCATTACTTCAAACTCATCATTACTACTCTGAATCATTCTGCAGTGCCTACTATATTTTATCAATTTTTCAAAAGCCTATTGGCACTTTGGAGTTACCCTTTCCTCCCATGTGACAACCCTTGAACACCTTTTTTCCAATCTTTCAATGCACTTTCTCAAATTTTCAATTATCTTGATTGTTGGTTGTGATCTTGATTTTCCAAGCCATGAGTTAAATGATTTAGACATATTTTTGGTGATGTCATCACTTTTATAATAACATGCGAATGAGTGTCTTGCCCATTGGTATAGTGGTATGTTCATAAGCCATGCATGGGGCTTACCATCCATCTTGTTCTCAATATTCTTCATGTAAACCTTCAACTCTTGAATATAAGTTGCCTTTACTACAGCCTAAAAATCCTTTCTAAAGACATCTCCAGGATATTGATTCTTGAAGTTCATAAAAATGTGTTGGCAACAAAATCTGTACTTGCATTGGGCAACCATGTCTTTACTGCATCTATTAAACCTTACAAAACATATTGCATAACTTTCATATTTAAAAGAAGCATTAAAAGCAAATGAAATTAAGTACAAAAGCACCAATAAAAAAGAAAAAATAATTACATTATCTTTTATTAATCAGACATGAAAGTCCAAATTTGACTACTACTCCCATATGTAATGCCCTGAAAAAGACAATCCAAAAAAAATGCGTATGTAGAGCTCCATTTTGAGTCGACAATGGCCATAGCAAGTGGTAAGACTCCACCATTACCATCAATACTCACTACACTTAAACATACTCCACCAAAAGGCCCTTTTAAATGACACCCATCAAGGCCTATGAAAGACCTATATCCATTTAGGATTCCAGTTTTCATAGGTTAAAAATATATAAACAAACAACAAAAAACAATTGGCTCCTCCAAACTATTCCTAGGCTTGGGCTCAAATTTAATGGAAGTCCCAGGATTGTACCTCTATAGCTCCTCTAAGTACCTCCAAAGTTGCCTAAAACTCTGTTCATAAGACCCTTCTGCCTCTTCCCTAGCTTCATTCCTAACTCGATTTAGTTGCCACTTCTGACGCCCCACTCTTTTGTTAATTTGGATTGCATGAGATCATAACTAAGGTATGGATCACTCTCTAGTTCATCTTTAAGTTGCTTGCTAGTCCATTTACTATTAGCATCTGCATTTTTATTCCCAAGAAGTCTAATGCATTGATGATCTTCTTGAAGTGTTCTAATTATGAATGTTGTGTCATCTATTAATCTTGATGCATGGATCCTAAAGCTACACCCTTCATCTCCACATGTTATAGTAACTCTTAAGCTATCATTCTTGTGCCTCTTCAAAACATAACCACCTTTTATTGCATAGTCAACTAGAACTTCTCTAAATACTTTGACATCATGACTAATAAAGAACACAACATCCTTACTTGCATCTGCCATATAAGGATTAACATGCATATACTTGAAAGGATCACCATCGACATCATTTCTTCTAGTATATTCATCACCATCTGAGTTCAAATTGCTCATGAAAAATCACTATCATCATTAGCCATAATTTCATATTCACAGTCCATCTGTCTCTCATCAACCTGCATACTATGAGTCCCATCATCATTATGGATAGTATCCTCTTCTGCCTCATCATCAATGTTGTTAGTGAATGCACAATCTTCATCATCACTATTAGAATCACGTTCCTAGTCATTCAATATTATGGTTGGAGGTGGATTTCTTTTTCTCAATCTGTACATATGTCTTTCATTTTTATCTTGCCTTTGTCTGCTATTAGCACCATGTGTCGATTGGGCCCTTTCTTGTGTTTGGATTTCATTCACACCATGCCCTATATTGCAATTCTCACTCATCTAAGTATTACGCCCATTACAACTATCACCCATTTTAGTATTAAGCTCATCTCCTAAACCCACAAGCCTAATGTCTATGTTTAACCCAATCACAGTTTCACCCCTACCACTTATAAATCTCCTGCCTGTGTTTGTTGCCTCCAAGTTCACATCCGTACCACTAATAAACCCCTAGTATCCATGTGATCCGTTGCCCCTCAAACTAACTCTTCCTCTCCTCCTAAATATGCCTCTACTAATACCCCTGCTAATATCAACACCTTCAAAGTTATCTCATATCATAGCACAAGATATAAATGTTGGTGTTCTAGAGTACTACTATTATGCCCACACACCTCAACATCAACATTGTCCTTTTTAGGTAGGCATCACCACCGATTCATTTTGGACTGTAACTGAACCGTACTGTAGATGAATCGAAATCGAACTGGAACCGGCGGTTCAAAAGCTAATTTAGGTTCATGTGAATGTTAAAATCTAAACCTAAACCAGTCTGGCACTAATCATTTCGGTCCAGTTGGAACAGTAAATTTTCTATTTTTATTTTCAAAATGATAATCACTTAGCCTATATTATACACCTCTAAAAGTGTAAGTAATATTTTAATACATGATACATTTTACTTAAGATTTGTTTTTTTTGAAAACACACTTTACTTGAAAAGTCAAAAAAAAATTTAAAAATTTAAAATGGTAAAAAAAAGTCAAATATTTAGCCTAAAGTTATATTATTTTTAACTTTTTTTTCCTTTAAATTTTTTACTTAGTTCAAAATTATAATATTTAAAGCAGTTTTCAAAATTTTCTCAATTATTTAATTAATAACATTTAGGGAAAATAAAATGATAATTTTATAAAATTAATTAATTTTTTTCTTATGAGTATGGACATTCTAAAATTTATTTAAAATAAAATTTACCAATATTTTTTAAATTCATCAATTTTTTTCAAAAGAACGATATAAAATTAAAATCAAATTTTTTGAAAAAAAAATAATACATGTATCGCCAGAAACCATGACTGGAATCTCACTGGAACTGGCCAAACCGAAATTGACTGTTCAAGGGTTGATTCAGGTTCAACATTTTAAAAATTTGAACTGGTCATGCCTATTTTCAGTTATAACATCAACAATGACATTCTTTGTATTAATATGTAAAGGCACTATATCATTGTCTTCGAACATTTGAAACATACTCAAAATATCAACATCATTTTCAATCTTTAATTAGCACCAGCTATTATTTTCCAAAACTCATAAGCATGTATTTTGAACTGTCCATGTATAAATTTAAGCAAAACTATATATGATAACTTATCGAGGTCAATGGGCTCAATTGTTTTTCTCTCGTTTCTGTAGGTCATCTGAAGTGCATATGAATAAGGTAGCGACATCCTACATTTGACAATAGAGAAATCATCAACAGGCACTAATTTTTAACCAACATCATTGAACCCTAAATTTCCAATTTTATAACAACAATCAAAGTATTAATTGTAATATTTTCACAATTTTATTCACAAATATATTAATCTTTTCTCTCATTTCTACTAAATTAGTTGAGAATAAGAAAAATATGGATAAAGTTAGCTTTTTTTTTACCTTTTTCAAGTTTATCTCCTCTTGGCGAGTATATTTTTGCTGTTTATCTCCTCTTCACAATATCAACCTATTCACGATATCAATCTCTTCATACCCTCAACGAACCCTTATTTTCTTTGGCCAAACGCTCAGTAACGATAACTGCTCTCTCTCCTTTTTTCTTTGGTTTGGTATTATTTGTAAGAGAGACTATTCAGCTTTCCCTTTAATGAAAGAGGTAAAGGATTTTTCCTTTCAAGTGAGGACATTTCAATTATTTCATATGCAATTGAGGGCCAAAGTGATAAATTATTAGCAGAAGGATTTTAATAGAATGGCTAAATGTTTGACAAAATGAAAATATATGGATTTCAAAAAAATTTTAAAAAGTAGGATGGAATGGTTGTATTGTAATAGTAATTTTTGTAATATATTATTTGTGCCTATAAAACCCTTAATAACAATAATAATAATAAATTTTGTCCTTATGCTAACAAAGTAACAAGGATTATAATGTGGTTGGTACGGATTGGAAAGACCTATTCTATTTTAGAATTTAAAACGTATTTCATTTAATGTCAATTTTTTTTTTTTTTTTTTTTTTTTGGAATGTAAATTTTTCTTCTGTTCCATTCCGTTAAAATCCAGTTTGGAATTTTAGAATTCTAAACCGTTGACATGGTTCAATTGTTTTCTGAATTTTGACACAATATACAATTCATCTAAAAATTAATTTTTTTGTATTATTTACTCTTTGAATTTGTACCAAAGGAACAAAAGCTCAATATTTTGAGAAAATTTTTTTTTTATTATTTTAACTAATAAAAAATTACTTAAAAATTAAAAATTAAAAATATAATAATTATTTTAAAATATAATAATAATAAAAATTTACCATTTTTTATTTTAAAATAACTTAACAAATATTTTATTTGAAAAATTATACAATTAGAAAAAGATTTCATCATATTAAAATATTTGGTTCGAAAAATATTTATTATTTTTATTGATAACTTTTTTAATTATATTTTATTTATATAAAATATTTATTTTAGGGATCCAAATCGAGTAGTTTATACTTTTGGCATAAGTTTAAGGGTAATTTATATAAAAAGTTAATTTTTGAGCAAATTATATATTGTGTCCAAATTTAATGACAAATTGAGTCTTATTTCTTAATATTTCAACTTTAAACATTTTTAAACTAAATAATTAGTTGGTTTTGTTTATTTAAATGCATTATAAATATTAAAATGAGAGAAAATTTTAAATGAAAACATATAAACATAATTTATATACAGTTTGAGAAAATAAATTAAAAAATAATAATTCAACCTTCAATAAAAGGAAATACTATAATTCTAAAATGGCCAAACACAAATTAAATAAGAAACCGTAAGTCCAAACACAATAATCGACTCAAAGGTAAAAAGTAAATTTGTTACGATATATGAATTTTCAATTCAATAATATATGAATTATCTAATCCAACAATAACACTATGTTTGGTTCTAACATAATCAACTGTATAATGAAATAAAGAAATACTTTTTATTTTAAATTTCATATTTTAAGATTTCATTCCAATTTAAACTTTTGATTTAGAATAAAATATGCCAAATCAACTTACAACCCTACAAGTACTAACAACACACTTTCAACTTTAATGCGTGTTGTCCAACTGTTTAGTGATAATTGTTTGGGCTTTTTACCCATTATAATTATTTTTTTTATTCATTCAGGACAAAGCCCAAACCTATCCCATTCCAAAAGCCTACCAATATTAGGCCCAATAACATTTTTTTTTTAACCTACATCTATTCTCAAGTGATGATATATATATAATTATAACTTCTTTTTTTTTTTACATCAAGCAGAATTATAATAAAATTTTTATTACACATTTACTTTTTTTTTTATACCCTTCACTGCAATTAGTTTTAAATTTTAGAAATAACTATTTTATTTTAAAGAAAAATAATTTGAAAAAATAGTAATTATTTTATTTTCAAAATTTTTTGTAAAAATCAAGAGGCATAAATATTTTGGGACAGAGGAAATAACTTACTAATAATGTACATTGTAACATAACATTAAATGCAAATGATTAAATGGCCAAATATTATAACGTATTTAATATTAAAATAGCTTTTTTTTTTTTTTTTTTTTGCAAAATCATGAAATAATTTAACAAAACTAAATTGTAAAGATAAATTGTCGATTTTGTCAAGTAGTAGGAGTTTGATACTCCCTCCATTCTATTTTAAGTCCTTGTTTGGCAACTACATTTTAGAGAGATTTTAAAAATTTTGACTGTGTCAAAAAAATTATTTTTTGAATGATATCGTTCAATAAAGTAAGATATAAGATATAAAATAGTTGTTAGTAGATAAAATAATATTTATTAAAATATTAATCCATTTAACATTTAGCGTTTCTATTTTTTAATTAAAATTTTTTTGACAATTATATCTTTAATTAACTTATATTATCCTTAATTAATTTATATTAACGTTAGTTTAGAGTATTTTGTCATGGTACTGCAATTCTACAATTACATTAAAAAATTACATTATCTCACACAAATATTCTTACATCTCTTCCTAATCACATTATGCAGAAGAAGAGTTCATCTTGCCAATTAGGATTTGGTTTTCAGAAGAGTTGTTTGTGGAACTTGCCAGGCTATGGACACCTCATTTATGGCTAAATTGGGTTGGCGGTTCCTAACAGATGATCAGTCTCTTGGGGTGAATGTTTTGAATAGGAAATATATGGGAGGAAGGTCTGGTCTTGATTATTTCCCACCACGAAATAATTTTCCTATTATTTGGAGTATTCTTAAATCTGGTTTATGGAAGGTTGTGTTAAATGGGAGCTTTTACATCCTTTGAGGTGAACATTAACGCTTTAGGGTGAATGCTGTTAGCTATGGGGTGCCTCAGTCTCACTCGCCTTGGGTGTAATTAAATATTGACGGGGCTTCAAAAGGCAATCCTGACCATGGTGGTGGATGGAGAAGTGAACTAGTAAATCGAGCTTGGCAGGTCAAGATTATGCATGGGTATATGGAAGAGAATAGGACTGCTGGTAGGCTAGCCTCCATGACAGTGGATGGAGAAGTGGGGCTGCAGATCTATGATTCCCGTCCTAGTGAGCTATTTTTTCTGCTTCGAAAAGACTTACAAGGGATTTCTTTGCCAAGAATAGTTCATGTCTCTAACTAAGCTAGTTTTTGGATTCTCTCCCTCCCTGGTATCTAAAAAAAGAAAAAAAAAAAAGTTACATCGAGCAAAATACATTGGTTAAACATATTAATAATTTTTTTATATAAAAAAATAATCTTAGAAAATTATATCTTTTATAAAATTATAGTGAATCAATTGTTTTCTTAATTTGTTTGTAAAATGCCAAATTGACGACTTGAAAATAAAATGGAGGGAATAATAACTTCTATAATAAGATTCATGGATTAAATAGTTAGTTGGAAGGCATATGAAAAGAGAAAACAACATGAAAATCCACAAATTCATATGGGAATTTATATGGTTCTCGTCGCCCTCACGGACTTGCTTTCTTTTCAAAGCAATTCTGTCGGAGAACTTTGTCAAGAGTCAACAAAGCAACTCCTGCTGCTGAATTTTGGTGCAAATGGCATAGCGCAGCAGGTAAGATATTTTCATATGTATAAAATTAATGCACGGGGATATCTATTCCTAAAATAACCATAAATTCCCTAAATTATTACTTTCTTAATACTTTATTCCTTTCATCCAAAATAAATAAAAAGATCAAAATGTTAACGCAAACAAATACTAAGAGATTAATTTCTCAATCAATTGACAATAAAGAGATGTTATTTTGGATGAAAGGAACAATGTGTTAATGGAATAATAAATCAACGACCTCATAATTAGTTTTTAAAAATAAAAATTCTCATGTGTTAATTTAATTATAATTCAGGAATTAATTTATTTACTTTCGATTTATTAATAATTTTTAGAAATTTTCTAAACTAAATTTGGAATCCCAAACTATTAAATGGACAAATCTATATTAAAAACTGAAAATTGATAAAGGTTGTTGCTCCCGTGTTTAGTAATATAAAGTTTGTAAGTAATTTTTCGATATTATAATAGTATTATGTGAAAAATTAACTTATATAACGTTTAATCTTTACCGTTTCGTAAAATAATGCTAACAACTAAACGTTTCTAAAACAACTAAAAATTAGCAAAACAGTTAATTTTGTTGAACATGTCCAAATATATATAAAAAAAAAAAATGGGATCTAGGCTTTAGAGAATATCAACATGTGAAATTATACATAAGGAAGATGAATGTGAGCTATTGAGAAAGCAAAGAAAGAAAATAGAATTCTACCAATGTAAATTTGGTGTATATAAGTTTTTTCTGAAAATGGCAAACCTTAGATTAAAATATAAGTACAAGGACACATCAAGACATAATCTATTAATAAATATATATATATATATATATATATATATATATATATATATATATATATATATGCGCACACAAAGGACTTTGACATAAAAAAAATAGAAATACAGTAATTTCTTTCTCTATGGAAAAATATTTATAGGGATGAGAAGCTATAAAGCCCGAAATTACATTAGTCTAAAACCCAAAAGGAGTGTGTGTATACTCGATGAAAAATTTTAAACACAAAATAGTTGAGTATCCGATTTTCAATTGTCTCTTCTCCCAATCTTTCTCTTCTCTTTCTTTTTCTTCTGTTCTCTTCCATTCTTCCCAATCAATATCAATAGTTAGCCTACACCTGAACCTGATGCTTAGTTTTATGAAGCCAGCTCCAATTATAAAGTGGTATTAGGTAAACCCATTTACGGGAGCAACTTTAATTATTGACAATTTTGCATGCAAAAGTATTGGCATCAACATCTAAGTCGTTAGGTGTTTTTATTTATTTCTTTGGTTGGCCTAGCCATGACAAACACTAGGGAAAAATGCGTAAATCCACAGCAAGGGATAAAATCATTCTTTCGAGAAGGACAATCATTCAACATATAAAGAATATGAAAATGAAATAGGTTGGCTTCCTTTTTTATTTCTCTTTTTTTTTTTTAATTTTAATACGTATATTGAAATTGAAAATTAAATTGAATTCTAAAAAAATCAAATTTATTTATTTTATAACACACTTTTTAGGCCTAGCACCTTTCTTTTTCTTAAAATTTTCGAATTGAGGGAAAGAGAGGTGTTGGTTTAGAAGGGAAACCCTCTAATGATCTATAATTTGCAGAAACATTGAAGATCTTTTAATGCACAGTAGATGTTTGATAAAATGCCATAATTAAATAAACTTGTTTTGTTAATTTAATAACGGTGCTAACTGCTTTTTGTTATTAATCTTATTGTTAATAAAATATGTATTGCAGGGAAATTTTTAGTTGCATATCCAACCTGGGATGGAATTGAGATTTAATTGGTTGCTTTCTTGCAAGATTTATTATTTTATTTTTTTTCTTGCATATAAGCAAATGTGTCTTTCATGAATTAGGTTAGATATGCCAAATAGGTTAGTGATGTTTTAGTTAGGCATATGCACATGGACTTTTTTTTTTTCCAACCAACCATACGATATCCTTCGATCTTCTAATTTTCTAATTTAATAGTTACACGAGAGATTAATTCATTTTAAACTGAAAGCGATTATGTTAAAAGCCCTTCATTAAATATTAACTCTATGACTCGATCCTAAAATTATCAGGATAAAATTTAATATGTTTCAATAGTAAAATAAGCTATTTTGGCTTATACATGAACTTTTTAATTTGTATTATAATTAGTGGTATATATGCTAAATGAAAAGGTTTAAACCTAGAAATTAATAAGCCAAGAAAATAAAATTTTAATTTCCTTTCCCAAAAATTGCATGATGAAAGATTTTTCCACCATACAGCCTCATCTAACAATAATTAAATAGTTGACTTTAGAAAAGTTAAATGACTTGAAATTCTGTTGCGTGAAAATATCTTAGATATTTTTTTTTAGAGAAAATAATATCACAAGCCATCTTTTGCGCACCAATATCTTGAATCTTAATTTTAAAAAATTGGTGCAATTAGAGCTGATCATGGCTCAGTTAGCAATCAAAAACAGTTTTAGAAAATTTGGTATCGCATCAGATTAAAATTAGGAAGGGACAAATTGGTTCTAATTTTTACTTTTAGAATCCAAATGGGCTTAAAAATAATTAATATTTCTTTTTTATATTTTTCATAATTTTAATTTTATTTATATAATTTCAAAAATAAACAATTTTATCTTGAATATTTCATTCCGTTCAACTATATTACCATTTCATCTACTTTTTATACCTTCCCTTGGAACAATTTAAATATAATTACTATTATTCTCGCATGTTGTTGAAATTAAATATTTGTCCTTATAACTTTCGGAATAAAATAACTTAATTTTAAATGAAAAGAACAAAATCATTAATTTCAATAAAATATAAGAATAAAATAATTATTATTTCTAATGAATTTTTTATAGAAACAAATAAAAAAGTAGATGAAATGGTAAAATAGTCGGATGTAATCGAATATTAGGATAAAAAATTATCTATATTCAAAAATACAGAATAAATTAATTAATTATGGAAAAATATGGTAATTATTCCCATTTGATATATTTTTTTTCTTTTTCTAAACTGGATATAAAAACAATCAACACTGTGCATCAAAATAGGTGATTTCTTGGAAATTTCTAAAACTTTTCATAGCTCCACATGGAACAAGAATCTTCTCATCATTGACTTTGTAAATGTCACTTAATCCTTAAAAATTTTAAATTTCTTATATGATATCAGAATTCCAACTTGCTTTTATTTATTTATTTATTTATTTATATATCAAATAACTATTATCATCACAGTTGGCCCCACTTTACCACCAACTTAAGTAAATTGGATGATCACTTTGATCAAAGCTTCAATTTATATAACTGTTCTTTCTCACTCTATCCAAAGGACACTGTTATAATTAATGAAATTGAGAATGCAATAATAGGGTTGAATCATTGAGAAAAAAAAGGTTAAATTTTTTCTTTGACTTTGCTTCTTAAGATCTAATCCATCTATAGACAAGGAAAAAAAATATTAATATATGTAATCAAAAATTAAATAACACGTGTCATGAAAGAAAATAGCATGTCTTTATTTCATATATAATTAACAATATTACATTTTCATGATTTGAATAATTTTTTTTTTCTTTTTACAAACCTAAAATTAACATTTATAAAATTTAAATCTAAACTAAACATCAATATCAATGATTTTAATTTAATAATACTTGAGTAGTACTAAAATTACGAATATAAACGTTAGTCAAAATCAAATTATCCCAAGTAAAATTTTAAAAAAAATGATATATTTTAGTATTCACGTTTTCAATTAAAAGATATAATTGATTATAAATACTTATCAAATTGTCTAAAATAATAGAAAAAAAAATCCTTCAATGAACATAGAAAATGTCAAGATAAAGATATGATATCTCCAAAAATAAAACATGATCAACTTGGACAAGTGTATGATGTTCTTGTCATGGCATACGTCATCACGCGAGCATAATTAACCAAACACAGGTAAAGTGTGTTGATTTTTTGAAATTTTTGAACCATTTCTCATTGGATCCATTGTTCGAGAAACCTACCAATGTCAAAAAGGGTAACTACCAAACTACCATTATCAATATTTGCCTTTGGGGAAAAATTTACCTATACCAATTTTATGGCCCCACTTCTGAATTAATTCAATGGAACTTAAAATTATTATTAAAATAATAATATTTCTGATCATGTATTTATAAAAAAAATAATAAAATTGAAATATTTTTTAAAAAATTTTAAATTTTATTAATTTGGTCTATAGATCCAATTTAAGTTTTTTTTTCAATCATAAAATGTTTAGAATTTTTTTTTTGTCAGATTACCAATTACCTTACACTGGGTTCATATTCAACAAATTTTGACTTGTAATTTATTGGATCGGGATTGAATTTCAAATTGGAAATTTTTTAGATCATAAAAATTGAAATAATTTTTTGGTTTATTAATAAATATTTTACTTCTTAATTCAATATTTTTATAGTTTTTGTTGCAATATACAGTATTTAATAAAATATTACGCTAGAAATTAAGTATTTAAATAAATTAATTAAAATACACATGAGGGATAGAATTAATTATTTATATGCTAATACATCTTTTAAAATTTAACTTTTAATGAGTACTGAGATGAAGTAAATTTTTATTGTAAGGTTGAGGTTCGATTTTTCATGCGATTTGGTTCGGACTTTAATATTTTTAGTGAAATCGAGGTTCATATTTTATAAATGAAATAAATTTTCATTGGAAGTATTTCAATAAATTGACTTGGTGCACGCAATTTTATTATAATAGACCGGAGACACATGTAATTAATTTATATATATAAAAAGAGAAAAGCTCTTAACAAGATTGAAAATCCAAACTTTTTATTACTCATACCATATATACTAGCTATTAATAGCATATTGCTAGTAATAGCGCTTCTTTATTTATAATGCTCATGTGCATGACATCTAAAGGTATAATCAATTTATCTATTACAAATAAAAGAGTAAAGGTGAATTGGGTAAAAGGTAAGAATATGAAAGTGAAAATATTAGGCATAGGTCGACTAATGTTAAAAGATTAATACTAACTAGCTTATCATTTTATATGTCAATGATGGATTTATTATTTAGTTCGTGTAGAATTCTTAAGAATATATATGAGCTCTTAAAAAAAAATTATGATACCTTAAGTTTTGTGATGTCTGTCAAGTTTCTCAAAGCAGCACTCTTGTATTTCTCTTTTCCCACTCATGCACCTCATCATCGTCTTCATCTTTTCTTCTCTCCACTATCAAGTTCCTAAGACTTTCAAATTGTACGGCTCAAAGTTGGAGTCAAACAAAGTTTTCTTTAATTCGAATGAGTTAGAGATCAGTTTGCACCGACGTAGAAACTGGATATAGGACACGAAAAATATGGATACCGTTAATTTAAAAAAGAAAATAGAACATTGGTATACTTAAAACGCGCAACACTAAATAAATACAGTATATTAATTTTTTTTCATTCTGGCGACATATTGAAGGAAATGAGTAGTCTCTGTAACTGGGTTTAGGGATTTGGAACTATTGATGTTTTGACGTGAAATTTCCAATTGGGTTTAGCTAAATTAAATTCCAAAAAATATTATTTGAGATATTGGGTTGGTTGTATTTGAGTTGATGTTAAATGTTCATTTTTTTTTTTATTTTTGCACAATAAATCTCCTAATTGATTTGAAGTGGCATGGAGTAGCCCAGTCAACATTAGAAAGAGAAAATTAAATATTTTTCAAATAAATATTAAGATAGAGAAAGAACACTTTTAAACCATAAATCTCCAAAATCCATACCATATATGGAGAACGAAATCCTAATCCCAATAAAGTTTGTGTGCTTGGCTTTGGCTTTGGCTTGATCAGCTCTATCTTCTAAAACTTTTCCTTCTCTCTATTAATTGCAGTAGATAAATTACATCTCTTGATTCTCTCTATCTTCTCCAAATTGTTGCTTTTCTTTATCAATTGCAGTAGATCGTTTATGTTAGGAGGAGAAAAGATGACAAAGAAAATCTTATTTTAGAAAAAAAAATGGTCTATATCTGATTCACGCTTTTTCTGTCTCAGTAAAAGACTAATAGAAATGACTTTTTTTTTCTTTTCTTAATATTTCTTTTCCAGTTTTTACATTGAATTTGTTTAAATTCTATTCCTAATTTTCTTTTCTTGTTTGTTTGTTTTTTTATAAATTAATTTCTCTATACTTTTAGTGTTCTAAAACCTTCTCTACTCTTCTTTCTTCACAATTTTTTTTAAATTGAAAAAAAAAATTACAACTTTATATTAAACTTCTGTTATTGGAAAAAAGAAAAGAAATTATACAACTTTTTCTCATCTTTTTTTTTTAGTTTTGACCTTTTTGATTGAATTCATTTCTTGAATAATTTGAGCTTTATTAATTTTTTTGGTTACCATATATATTTTTGTTAATTATATAAAAGAAAAAATGGAAACTTTTCTTAAAAAAAATAAAAATTGATTTAATTCTCGAAAATTTATCTATTTCCATTCAATATTGGCATGATAATTATTTATTTGAGTATTTATTTAAATATTATTATAACAATAAAGAAAAAGAAATGTCTCATAGAATATACATATATAAGTGAAGGGATATATGATAACACGCAAATGTGTTTCTATGCTTATCATGCTGAGTTTATCCATTTAGAGACTGTATTATGGTTCAAAAGTAAAAAAATGGGTCTTTTGTACATATGATCCAAGTTCAAGTTCAAGGTTGAAATTGAACCTCTTTTCTTTTAAAAATATGAGAATAAGCTAGTTATAATGCTGTATATAACCCGTTATAATCTGACTCATTTTGAGAGATCCAATCTAACTCAGGGGGTTTGAAGATATATTAGACAAATCGGAATAACGTCCAATCTTGTTTTCGGTCCATAAATAAATTATGAATTATTAGTTGATTTGCAATTTTGATTATAAATACTAAATTATTTACATATTTAATAGATATTACTTTGCTTTTGGAGTATACTGTAGTTTAAATTAAGTATATTATATGATTATGTTACTAAGTATTTTTAACTTTATTGGTCGTCTTTTTTATTAGAAAATTTAATTTTTCATTGTCAATTATGATTATAATAATGAACATGTTAAGAAATTTAATTTTAATATTGTCGTTGAAGTATATTTGTAGTTTGTGAGAATTATTATATAATTAAGATTTTAAGTATATTTAATTCTTTTACTAATTCCTCTTAAAGAGTTGTATTACCCAACCCAATCCATTTATAATCTGCAAATTCACTCATGTAACATGTTAGATTAGGTAAAAAAAATCACTAACTCTCACCTACCGGTCACGTACTTTAAATCAATCAACCCGACCCAATCTAACCCACGTATAACTCTAGCTAATTAATTTTAACAAAATATAGAGATAAATGGTAAATTTCCCTTCTCAAAATTAATATCAACATTGGAAGTCATGATGTCTTTGGCTTATTTAGAGATAAATTAACAATTTTAAGAATTTAGATATCTTTAAAGGAGATCAAAGTTATTTAGTTCATTTGATTTAATGAAATATTATAAATTCTTTTTGTATAAAAGGTTTGTGAATTGCTAATTTTAAATTAATGTTAAATTAGAGGTTTATTGGATTGAAATTGTGTTAAATTTTTAAAAAATTATTGAGTATGATAGAATTGAAGAATTTTTTAAAATTACCACAGATTTCACTAAAATTCTACCTACAGTTTTATGGAATTGATTGGATTTTTTTTTATAAATTTTAATTAACTTTACTGGAATTACAATGAGTTTTATAAATTCAAACAAAATTAATATCAAGATCTAATTGAAAAATTAAAATTTTTTTAGACTAATTGAAATACTAAAAATCAATGAGGCACGAAAAATGTGTCATTTTCTCTAAAATCGTTTTCTTCTTCGTAGAACATTTTTGTCATGGACAGTGAAACGCCTACAATGGCCAAAGTTGCCGCCAATCATCCCGCTCCTCTAGAACTTTATTGGGGTGAGCAAACGGTCGGTTCAATTTAAACCAAACTAAATTAAGATCAAAAAGTACAATTGATGTTTTTTATCAGACTAAACCGAATTGAATTTTCTTTTTCAACTTAATCGAATTGAACTAGTTAGTTAGGTCAAATTTGATCGGTTTTGTTATTTCGATTCAATTTTGAGCTCAGACTTGAACCAAATAATAAATATGGTTCAAACTCTATAAATTAATAACCAAACCTTTTTTTATTTAGCTGATCGAACTGAACCAAAATGAGTTTGTTTAATTTTCGATTCGCTTAATAAGTTTGCATACCCCTTGTGACGGTCTCACTAGAAAATTGCAGGTTTAAATACATTTTTTAATTTAAAATGAAAATTAAAAAAATATATCTAGTATTTTAAAATCTAATGAAATTTTTAGTTTGGAGGATGAATTTATTGATAACTCTTTTATTTATGCCTAACACTCTAAAATTTAATGAAATCAATAATTTTATAAAATCCATCTAAATCAATAAATTTTTTAATGCCATTAAATTTGTATAGATGTTTAAAAGTCACTAGCTTTTTTGAATGTACGTTGAATATATTTACACTTGGTAATCTTACTCGTTATTTATTTTTTATTAATTTTTTTACTTATAATATACTTCAAATATAACAATATTTTAAATTAGATTTAAAATTAAAATTTAAAGTAAAAAATCTAACTATTATTTACTCTTTTAATTTTTTATAATTCTTGAAATTCTTATAAATAAGGGATAAAATACAATTATTAATTTTATATTCCTATTAATTAAATCAATTAACAACATGTATAGATATAATTTATATTTATTATTTTAATAGACCTGAATTACAATGTATTTTATCCCAATATAAATAATGCATTAGTTTTTGTTTTACGTAAATAATAATATTTAATATTTTGAATAACTTTTCTTTGACCGTAAATAATTTTAATTTAAAATAACATATTTGATTCAAGAAAATGACTTTTTATAAGAAATATAAATAAAAACTAATATATTAATTTCCAAATAAAGAGAGTTAAAACATAAAATCAATATATAATTAAGAATACATACAATACTAAATGTAGAGATTATAGTATCAATTCATGCAATAAAATTATACTTACTGTAAGAAAAAAATATGATTGCAAATTAGTAAAAACTTAATGTAATAATTTTTTATAGTCAAAAGCAACAAATTTTTAATAGTCAAAAGTAATTAAAACTAAACATATTTATATAGTGGTATAATATGAAAATTTTTTAATTATAATATAAATTATATTATAATATTAATATAATAAAATAATAAATGGATATAATTATTAGAATGAGACTAAATATGATATTAAAATATTTTATGATCCCTTGCATAAAAAAAAATTAATATTGTAATATCATCACATTGTATTCTTATTTCGTAGGATAAAATTTGATAATTTTAAATTATATATAATGGACTTTATATGTATGTATTTTTAATTATGTCAATAACTACAATCATAATTTTTAATTTAATTTTACTTTTTAGGTATTAGACAATTTCCTATTTAGAATTAGATTGAACTTTCTAATAGAATTTAGATTCAAATAGGAAATTAACATAACTAATCAAAATTAAACTATATTTATTTTTTCAAGCAATAAAATTAAAGTCCTCAATAATATTTTTATCAATTCATAAATTTAATATTGACATTTTAGGAACTCGATGTTCCCTAATTAGAATGTAACTAAATTATCATTAATGATATTGTTAATCAACTAATAAAATACAATTAAAATTTAAAATTTCTATACAAGTAAAAAATTTATGCTTTATGCACGCTAAGTCATAGAACAGTGGTAAATACATATATGACTTGACAATAAATTCAAATTCGAATTCCTTTTTTCCTATGCTAAAAAAAAAGTTATGATATATTATATAATAATTTGAATATTAAAATTCTTATGATTCCATCAAAATACTTGAAAATAAAAAATAAAATATATTACCATTACAAATATTAATCTTACAATCCGAATAAAATCTAAACTTTATCAATAAAATATAAAATAAAAGAAAGGAAGAAAAAAAAAAAGAAAGAACATGCGTGCTAAATAATGCGACTGGAAGAAATATGCAGTGGATTTCAGGTTTGCAAAACAGATTATTAATTTTGGTTTTAAATTTAGCAACAGATAGAAATTTCATTGCTAACCCATTTGTAATCCTACTGTCAACGGTTAGAAATGGAAAAATAATAAAACGGAATTTACTAATTAATAAAAAAAATAGGTTATAATGTTAGAAATTTAAAATTTTCATTGCTAATTTGTAAGTAGAACCCTTTACCAAGTTTATAATTTAAAAACGGAAAAAATTTCATTTTTAATTCATAAGTAAATCTATAAATCTATAAATTTATAATTCTAAACACAATTAAAAAAGATGAAGGGATTATAAAATGATAAGAAATGTAAATAAAAGCTATTTTATTAATTTGTAAAAAGAGAAATTTAATATTTACTACAAAAATAAAACATGATCACAAATTTAATAATTTAAAATTAAGAAAAATTTGAAATAATAATTCTTGATAGTCAAAAGAAACAAATTGTTGATAGCTAAAAACAATTAAAACTTGATAGTTAAAAGCAAATATATATAAAGTGATATGGTAGAACAAATTTCTAATTAATATTAATATAATAAAGTAATAAATTAAAATTAGAATATAATTAAATTAAACTTTCTAAATTTAGATTTAAATAAAAATAAATATATTAATAAAATTAAAATTTTTAATTAATAAATGATTAAATTATCTTTATCGTTAGCAATTAAATTCAAAGTCAATAAGATTTGAGATGTATTTAATTAAATTGAAAGTTGATAAGATTTAAGATGTATTTAATAGTGTTAGAGCGCTGACATTCAAAATTTTAGATGTATAATATTTGAGTTGAATATTTTTTTTCAACACTGGTATGATGTGTTACACTTTGGACATGTAAATCATGTATCATTTCTGGTTTAAATAGTTATATGCATGGTTGGTGTTGCTAAGATTTTAGGTTAGAGGAACCTAAATATATGCAACACAAAAAAAATAGAATATTATATATTTTTGAAAATTAATGTAATCTATTTTAATTATTAAATTATTACAAGTGATTGTTGATACTCTTAGATCCTTTAATGAATAAATATTTTTTATATTAAAAATTTTATAATTTTTTTAAAATCTAATTCATCAATAATAATAATAATAATAATTATAATGATAATAATAATAATATCAACAATTATAAATAAGCATATGGACTATATGGAAAACTTTACTACTAGTAGCTAATAAAAATTACTAATCTCTTAACGAAACAAAAGAAAATTAAAAATATATATATAATATTACATTTTTCCACTTAAAGTTGATTTTGATAAGAAGTATAAATTTTCGTAGCAACAATCAGTCAGTTAAATAATTTAGATATTAAAATAATAATTTTTTTAGATCTTTTATTATTGAATTATTTTTTCAATAATTTACATTATATGATAAATATAGATGAGTTTCCACAGCTATAAATCAATAGTATCAATTGAGGAATATACCGCACTATCAGATTCTATGGATCCAAGATCTAGTCTTCAACAAATTAAATCAAACATCATAATTTTATTTAGTAATAAATATCACAAAGAAAGGATAAAAAAACCTTCAAACTCACAAAATTAATTATTTTATTAGAATGATAATATTTCATAATTGGTTAGACCAAATTTTAAATATTAGTATAAATATAAACACTATAAATAATAAATGTAATGTTTTGACCTTAACTTGAATTTATCATAGTTTAATAGATTTTAAATCTTATGGATTAATTAGTCTATTTATTTGTTAAAATTAATTAATCTGTCATTGTATTTATTATTATTTTAAGCTCAAATTAATTCATATGTATCTGTATTTAACGAAAAGTATAATAAATTAATAGAAAGATATATCCTTGCGGCGAAGGCAAAAAATATAGACAAAATTATGTGTGTTCATTTACAGAAAATGATTTTTTTTTTTATTTTCTATTTCCAGTTTTGTAAGGAAACAATTTTCATAAAAAATGAAAAACATGTTCACTTGTCAACGATAAAAAAGAATTATTTGTTAAAATTTTTTAAATATGTATTAATAATTTATTAATGGCAATAATATCAATTTTCATCATTTTGTATAATTTTTAAAAAATAAATATTATCATTATAAATATATTTTTATAAAATAATAAAAAATTATTACATAGCATAAAATTTTTCTTTTTGAAAGGGCAAAATTGTTAGGCTCTATAGCTCAAAAGAATTACATCTCCTGCTCATTACAAAAAATATGTATAAATTAAGGTTAAAAAATAAAAAATTTAATTTAGTTACTTAAATATTTTTTATGTTTTTGAATAACATTTTCTTAAAAAGAAACAGAAATATATATATATATATATATATATATATATATATATATATATAAAAAATTTTGATAATGAAAAATCATTTTTCTCAAAAGGAAAATATGATTTTTTATAAAAAAAAACTAAAGAAATGTTTTCTAAATCTTAATTAAATTTTTAAAAACTAAAAAATTGTATTAAAAAAACTAAACTGTTAATTACAATAATAAATGTTAAAAAATAATTGATAATATTATACTATTAAATATGAATGACCAAAGTCAAATATTATATATTAAATAAAATATTTTAGTAAGATAATTTTAAAACTAAATAGATGAATTAGTGATTTTACCAAAAAAAAAGTGGAATTAATAATTTCCGCTAATCCTAAGAAATATACAGTAATTCATTCTCTCATTTTTTTTTTTTTCATTTTATAATAATAGAAATAGGAAGCTTCGCAAACACGTATAGGCCTTAAAAACCACGAAGACCGAAGACCACAAGAAATAAAAAAGAAAAAGTCTAAAAGAGTAGGTCGGCTTCTCCAAGTCTCAAAAGCTGAAACGCACGTACTTCCACTTGCACACAAAGGAACACAGCAAGGGAACGTTTGTTATTTGTTGATTCAACGAAGGGTGATATCGTCATTAAACAACCCCAAGTCTCCCATCATTGCAGCGTGCTCCATGTCATAATTTTGGTCACATGACCTACCTCTCAATATTATTATTAACAATAAAAATAAATTAAATAACTAAACAACTAAAATTTTAAGAAAAAACATATTCTTTTCCAATAAATAATATGTAAATAATTCAATTGCAGCATAATATCGCTAAGCACCAACAATGCCTCCAATCCCCTTAAAAAAATATTCTAACCTTAAAAATTAATAATAATAATATACGTGGAGTATGATATCACCAAACAACATATACAGTATTATTACATTAAATTCAATATTTAGGAGAAAGTGCTTTTAAGAGGAGAAAAAAAAAATGGAGGTTTGTGTTTTTCATTTTCATGTGGGTTGGATAAAAATGTGAATAAAGCTCGATTTGATTCGAGAATTTATTTAGCAGTATTTAAAATGTTATATTTGACCTTTTGGATCAATTTAGCGCTTAAATTTGTATAAAATGATTAAAAAAATTTGATTTCACTTTTATGTCAATTTAATTATTGACTTTATTTTGATTTTTATAAATTAATAATTGATTGAATTTAATATGATTGACTTTTCATCTCTTTTTTTTTACACTAAAAGCATCATATCAAATTTTTTCAACACTTTTGAATATAAATTTAAAATCTATAAAAATATCATTTCTTATAATATAATAAATTGATAAATATGAATTATAATTTTAATTTTAATTAATATGAAAATAATTTAGAGACCAAGTTCATGGGCTAAATTGACTAAAAAATTAAATATGATCTTTTTGATCTGCTAAATAAATTTAGAGACTGAATTAAATTTTATTCTGATAAAAATGTAATTAGAAATAATAATTAAAAATCTTTAAAAAGATAGTAATTTTAACTTTTATCAACAAAAATGCGTTAAACAATAAATCCATTATTGCCATGTAGTTGCTTTTTATGTAATGGATTTTGTAAAGATCGAACAGAAAAAATACATATTAAAATTATTTTAATTTATATAAATTAGGTCACAGTACCTAAATATAAGTGAAAATAAAATATTTTATAAGAATAATGAAAAAAATAATTAAACATTTATATATTTTATTATGCTATATGAAATTAAACATTTTTTTCAAGGATTAAAAGAAAGAAAATTCAACTAAATTACATATAATTTTATCAATAAATTGGAATGCTGAGACAAATTGTGAAGTGAGATCGACTTATACAAAAGTCAAATGGAAATATTGAAGAAGAAAAACTTATCTCTTAAATTAAAAACTAAAAATAAAAGGCGGTAATGCAGTATGTCGTTCATTCTGAAGTGCGCCTGATGCTTCGCTAAATCAAAATTTATTTAACAAAAAAAAAAAGAAAAAGTAAAAGAGAAAATTAACATTTCATCCCTGGGTGTAGACCAAATTAATAACTTTATCTATCTATTTTGATCAAATTATACGAAAATCCCGAAAATTTGCTTCCATCTTACAATACAGTCATTTCGTTAAAAAATATTGAAATGGGGAAACATATAATAGGAAAAAACACCACAATGGAGAGCATCAAAATTGAAGCAGCAATCAAAGAGTAAAGAAGAAAAACGGTAGAGTTTCGATAGTCTTAATCACAGTCAAATCAGACTTAAATATAGTTAAAGAATCAAAACCTCTAAAAAATTGGTAAAACAAAAAGAAACTTTTAAAAGGGATTACAAATCTAATGCTATGATTTCTCTCTCCATAACTTCTCTTTGAATTCGAATAGATGAAGGACATACTCATTTCTGCTACAACTTTTCTATCCGGACATAGATTGGAAGCGATCTCATCCATTTGAAGGATGTGGATCATAGCAAGCTCAAGATCACTATTTGTAAATGCAGTTATTGACTCAGTTGCAGCATTGATTGTCTGCATCGACATGGCTAAGACTTTCACACAATGAGGGACTTTCACGAGAAGACTATCAATCGAATTCCAATGGATTTTTGATAAATAATTGAATATGGGCAGCGATTTTAGCATAATAGGATTCAAGTCGCGAGATGAAAATAGCGTTGGAGTCGGAGAGGTCAATGTAGAAAACTAAACGAGTTTCTTTTATTTGTGAGTCCCATAATACGAGGTTCTTTTATTTTTTCATGTAAAATTAATAAAAAATCAACACTTTTGGACAAAAAGACTATATTGTAAGACAGAAGCAAATTTCAAAAATATTGAAAATTTTAATTAAAATATATGGATGAAGTCGGTGAAAACTCATGGACGAAATATTAATTTTCACAAAGTAAAAAAATAGGAAGCCGCCGTTAACCATGAAGTAACGGAAGTTGGGATTTTCAAAACGGAAAGATTAAGGTCAACCGTTAGATGACCAAAATGGTAATTTTACAAAGGACAGGCTAACTGGCTTACGCATTAAATCTCCCTTAGGCTTTAGTCCACCCTTAAAAAAGAAAAAAATATAAAAAATTAAATACCATGAAATGATATGATACTCTTCTACTAAGCAATTTAATTAATTAATTGATTAATTAAAAAAATTAAAGCAACTTCCTTTTATGCTAGTTCGTGAAGTGCATTTAATCAAGTTTCAAGTCCGCGTAGTTCTCTTTTAGAGAGAGAAACCAAAACTAGAGAGAGAAAGAGAAAGAAACCGTGTGGTAAAGCTAAGGATCTGTCAGAGACAAATATGGTGAGCTGTGCTTCTTCTTCTTCTTACACTTCTTTTGTGTTGATTTTTTCTCTTTTAGATCTCCTCCTTTTTCTTTAGATTCGCTTGTTTTTCTGTTTGTTTCTGAAGAAAAATTTCCCTCGATTTTTTGTTTTTATTAGGAAATGAAGAAGTTCCATTTTTATTATGTGAGATTATGAAAATTGGTTTCTGTTGGGGGTTTGAATAATTGTATTTTTAGGTGGGTTTTAAGTATTTCAGATTTTGGTGCATTTTTTGGGGATAAAGATTGGGTTTTGATGCAGAGTATGTGTTTGAAGGACTGATCTTTGATTTCATTTTCCTGATCAGTGAAGAGACAGGATTTTTCAGCATATTTGTGATTCAAATGTTAGTCTCTCCTCCCTCTCTCTTTCTCTCTCTCCGGTTTTTTTTTTTTTTTCCTTTTCAGTTTGAAACCCGAAATGCTTTTTTTTTATATGTAAATAGCTGAGCTTTTCAGTTTACTCCAGAAAACGCTCAATGGATCTTGGTTAATTTCACATTTTGATAAATTAGGGGCCAAAAGTGTAAACTAAAGAAAAAGGAACGGGGTCAGACAGTTCATCATCATCATCCACATCCACAATTATGACGAAAATTATCATCTTTATTATTATTCTTATTTATTTTTAGGTTTAGTTTACAGGAAATAGTTCTGATCTCAAAAATTTTAGTGATTGCTTTTTTGAACCCAAGTTTGACCCTGTTTTTTTTTTTTTTGTTTTTTTTTTTTTTTTTTTTTTTTTGGGGTGGGGGGTGTTGTTAGATAAAAATGTTTTTTTTTTTTCTTTTTTTTACCCCAATTTTGACCCTTTTTTTTTTTTTTTTTTTTTT
Source organism: Jatropha podagrica (assembly GCA_947857235.1). Taxonomy (NCBI): domain Eukaryota; kingdom Viridiplantae; phylum Streptophyta; class Magnoliopsida; order Malpighiales; family Euphorbiaceae; genus Jatropha; species Jatropha podagrica. The sequence continues at coordinate 103,321 of CANUEP010127460.1, read as the reverse complement.
TTTTTTTTTTTTTTTTTTTTGGGGTGGGGGGTGATGTTAGATAAAAATGTTTTTTGTTGTACTTGTTTTTGTAGGATTCTTCATTTTGGATACCATTGTATTATATCGGAAGTTAGATGATTGATTGAATTAGTTTGGTCTTTCTTTTTCTTTTTCTTTTTTTGTTTTACCCGCTCTCTCTAGACTATGGTTTGCAAAGTATAGATAATTATTTTTTTTCCTTTTTGTTAAGATTCCAATTTGAATAAGAGTGCACTTAATATTTAGCTTTGAATTAGGAGCAATTTGGTTTTAAAGATCAGGTTTAAAACCCTCCAAAAGATATCTCTGAGAAAAGTCTGATGTTTTAGGTGCTTTTGGTCCATGTGAGTCTTTTCTTTTATAAGAATCGTCTTTACTTGCTCTGTGCTTTTCCTTGCCTGTCTTATATCTTTTCTTTCTTGGTGATTAAGCATTGCAGCTAAAATTTAAATAAGTTTGGTTGATTTGCAGTTGTGCGCCAGTGTTATGGTTTGCAGTCATCCATCAACTCAAGTGTGTAAATATTTTTTCATGCAATCATATTGAAGGATTTATTCAGTTAGGGTTATTAGTGTATTGGAGCAAATGTCTTTCCGTAGTATAGTTCGTGATGTGAAAGATGGGTTTGGGAGTTTATCGAGGCGGAGTTTTGAGCTGCGATTACCGGGTCATCACAGGGGGAAATCTCATAGCTCAGTCAGCGAGTTGCATGACCAGCCTGTGGTCATCCAGAACAGTCGCTGGGCTAGCCTACCACCTGAGTTATTGCGCGATGTGATAAAGAGATTGGAGGCCAGTGAGAGTACTTGGCCAGCTCGGAAGCATGTCGTTGCCTGCGCTGCTGTGTGCAGGTCATGGAGGGAGATGTGCAAAGAAATTGTCACAAGTCCTGAGTTCTCTGGGAAGATTACCTTCCCAGTTTCCCTAAAGCAGGTGAGTCTCTGGTGATTTTTATTTTGCCTCCTTAATATCATTACAAGAGTTAACATCTTGTAATTGTACAATACACGATGATAATTGACATGTTTTGTTTTGTTCGTGGCTTACAGCCAGGGCCGAGGGATTCAACCATACAGTGCTTTATTAAGAGGGACAAGTCAAACTTAACTTACCATCTTTTCCTTTGTCTTAGCCCTGGTGAGCATTTCTTCTCGAATCACGTGGTCTTTTAACCATGGGACTTGTGTATTTTTTACTCAAGCATTTGATTGTAATAGGACACTTCACTTCTGGATAACTACGTGTGACTGTTATGTGACATTATCTGGAATTCTTGTCATTTTTCTTCTCTGTGGCCATGTTATGAAATTTTTTATGTGGTGATGAATGATACTTTGAAGCTTCATGCCAAAACTGGGCATATTTTGTAATTCATCTAACGAGAATGACCGAGACGAATGTGATAGTAACATTATCTAGGCCTACTCTCTGTCCCCCTCACATGCACACTCATTGAAACTTGCATCATCTGCAGCATGCTTTCAGTGCTGTTGACATGTTACTAGGTTACTGTGTTTTTTTAGTATCACATGAAGATTTTCATAAACACATTGCTGCTACTTTTTATTTTATATTACCTGTGAATTTTCGTTTCTATGCTGTACTGCCTGTGAAGGTTTTTCATTGAAGGACGACTTACCTAATTAACCTCATTAAGTATGAATATGAATTTATAATCTCTCTTTCTTGCCATAAGCCTGGGCATTCTATTAAGCTATCTCAATCCTCTAGCTGAGTTTTTGCTTGCAAGCAGTTTTTGCTGTTTCTTCTCATTTGTCTTTTTTTCCTTGCTATGTTACTATAAGGCAATAAAAGTTTCATATTATTCTGATTTTGCTGTGATGTTATGTATAATTGTTTAGTTCCCTTTATTGTGCTTTGCTACCGACCTTACCATCTATTGATGCTTTATTGATTAATCCCATTGTGTTGTAGCTTTGCTTGTTGAAAATGGGAAGTTCTTGCTGTCTGCAAAACGGACGCGAAGAACTACTTGCACGGAGTATGTAATCTCCATGGATGCAGAAAACATTTCAAGATCAAGCAGCACTTATATTGGAAAGCTGAGGTAGGAGTTTCCTGTGTTCCATATTTGATCTTTTGCTAATGCACACAGCTGTATTGTACACTTGTCTAAACTATCTTGTTCAAAACTGGGGTAATTTCCTTTGTTGCTGACATGAAGCATTTAAAACAATATAACAGTCCATGTGGTTCCCAAGTTAGTATCATATGTACAATATAGGTTTCACCTTCCTTCAGTGCTAATAGAGCAGCAGGAACTTGTGTGATATTGCTTAGTAATGTATTTTTTTTCTTTTCTTTCTTCTACTTTTTGCAAACAAACTGTTTAATTCAATGTCTCAATTCATCTACATGCATGGTATAAAATTTCAAATGATTGGATGTATAAGTTTGCAATTATGGAAGTCATTAAGTTAAAATTATACTTAATATAATTATGGATGGTATTGTCATGCATATCTGAAAATACTTGCTTGATCTTGGGTATACCTATGCAAAAAACAACTAATATAACAGATGAACGTAAGTTAATTTATTCTTCTTAATGTGGTAAATAAATGTAACTATAGAAAACGAAGGTATGCATTCAGTGCAAGTTTATTTTACAGGAGTTGTTAAGCTACATAAAATTTGTTTAATTGCAATATCAACTTCTAATGTTAAATGGACTTGATTGATCATTGTTTGTCTTGTAAATATCTGCATGTACAAGTTGTATTGAAATATGCATATTTGCCCTTGTTTCAGGTCAAATTTTCTAGGCACCAAATTCATAATTTATGACACTCAGCCCCCTTACAATAATGCTCAGCTTTCCCCACCTGGCCGAAGTCGAAGGTTCTATTCAAAAAAAGTTTCTCCAAAAGTTCCCACTGGAAGCTACAACATTGCTCAAGTTACATACGAGCTGAATGTGCTGGGCACTAGGGGTCCACGCAGGATGCACTGCACAATGCATTCAATCCCTGCATCTTCCCTGGAGCCTGGCGGCTTTGTCCCAGGCCAACCTGAGCTTTTACCTCGCTCCCTGGAGGACTCATTTAGGAGCATTTCCTTCTCAAAATCAATTGATAATTCGACTGAGTTTAGCAGTGCCCGGTTCTCAGACATTGTTGGACCCCGAGATGAGGAAGAAGAGGGAAAGGAGAGGCCATTAATTCTTCGGAATAAGGCACCAAGATGGCATGAGCAGTTGCAATGTTGGTGCCTCAATTTCCGAGGAAGAGTGACAGTTGCCTCTGTCAAGAATTTTCAACTGATTGCTGCAACACAGCCTGCTGCTGGTGCACCAACACCATCGCAGCCTGTCCAGTCCGATCATGACAAGATAATTCTTCAGTTCGGTAAGGTTGGCAAGGATATGTTCACCATGGATTATCGATATCCTTTGTCTGCATTTCAGGCTTTTGCAATCTGTTTGAGCAGCTTTGACACTAAATTGGCATGTGAATAGAAGGAAAAGAGACTACGGTAAGACATAGAAAATTTAGTGGGTAAGCCTTTTCTTTTCTAGGGTTTCATAGTAGGAGGGCTATGTTGTATGCAGTAACTGTACAACTCATTGTCAACTGGAAGGTGCAGAACATCAGTGCACATTGGAGAGGACTTACTTTATTTGCTCACTTTTTTTTTTTTTTTTTTTTTTTTTTTCCTTCCCATGGCATTAATTGCTTTGAATTGTTAATTGTGTCCTTATCTACTACTGCTGTTAACTTTGTTCCTTTGACAAGAAAAAGGAGGAAAAAAATTAGACTTGGGACTTGCAATTCACATTTGACAGCAGCTTTAAGAAACCTGATTTTAGGTTTAGCATCTCAAAACAAATCCTGGTTGCCTATTAGCTTCATTCATGTAATTTTATCTACTTTTTTATTTATTCTTCTTGTGAGAAATTTTAATTTTTATTAATTAAGGCTATGTATATTAGATTGAATAGAGTTTAAAATTTTTTATAGCGCTAAATTGACCTAATTGCCCGTACTAATGAATAGGCCAAGGGATCCAATGCTGGAAGTACTTTGTTATTGATGCGGGTATTTTGGTCTCTCTTGTAGTTCTTCATTCTACTATTATTTCTATTAACTAAATGATTTGAATTTTTTTTTTTGAAGAAATCAAAATAGGAATTTCACTAAGAGAAACTGTATACAGATGTTGGATATAAATTAATATTTTTCTATATTTTGGTATAAGTCTAATAATAAATCATTTATATAAAAAATAAAATAATAATTTTAATTTAAAATATCTAATCGAATCGATAGAGCAGATAATTGCTTATTTCACTTGGTAGTTATTCACAACAAATGTTCAACTTCATCATTTTTTAATAAGTCTGACTTGATAACTTCCAAATTTTTTCTTTTCGAGAGAAAATCTTTATTTTTTTTTTATAATTGTCCAAGTAACAAAATATCTTAGATAAAATCATCGCAGCGGTGACAAATATTAACTTAGAACTAAATTTAAGAATAAATTTCAAAATATTTAGTTAATAATAACTCAGATTTGTATCAAATGATATAAAATTAAAATTTATTAAAAAAATAAATAACAAAAAAGAACATCCATCCGTGGAAAGAAAAAAGAGAGAGCTTCTAAGTTCTGAAAAAAAAATGTATATCTGAATTTTTATTCCATGACATGTATTATATTCCCTCTTACATCCTTTTTTTCATTCTTTACTAAAATTAAATAGCGCCTAGGTGTATTATTTACTGTAAGTACACTCAATATTAGAAATAATAAAATATCAGTTAAACTAAAAAAAAAATTATAATGGAAATGCCCGTTTTAATTGATTTTTCAACCTAACCGTTATTATAACGGGCAAATCATTTAATTGTGCAATCAGTAGTCCGAGACAGCCTAATGAGTCAATTGATCCTCACCCTTTTATGAGTTTGTTTATGTTGCGTTTGTCTTCTTCAGTATGGAAGATATATCATATATTCTAGGGATAATATTATTTTTGGTGCCGTATTTAGTTTTTCTTTTCTATTTTTAGTATTTAAATGAAAAATTATGAAAATTGAGTTTCTAAATTTATATATATTAATTTTGTGTCTTTTGATGATATGGAGAACTAAAATATTTAATGAGACTAAGTGAAATTCACATATGTCTATATGCATGTTTACATGGCATAAAATTTAATCCACGTAGGCTTTCGCATGATAAAAATAATAAAAATATTTGTGTATCCCACTTAGTTCTATTATAGATTCTAGTTATCCATATAATTAAGATGCATCAAATTAAAAAAAAAAATATAAATTTAAATATTCAATTGTCACAAATTTTCATTTAGACACCAAAATAGTAGAAAAAAACTAAATACAAACACTAAACATAACATAATCTTTATATTCTACCTCTACTAGGACTATGCAAATCTTGGTATTTTCGAAGTAAATCGATATATGTATAAAAATATATAGAGAGATCATATACAAGTCGAACCTTCATGAATTAATAATGCTAGGATTATGAAATTTTATTAATTTAGTGAGGTATTAATTAATTGTGTAAATTATTAATTATTAATTTATAGAGTATATAGCTTATATCTCTACAATATGAATGCCGACCTGAATATAATGTGAACACTAATTTATATATATTTAGTATTAATCATGCATATTAATTAAATTCAAGTATTTTCATTGATAAATTTTCAGTATTTCATACATACAATATATTGAGAGTGTTATGGAAATTAACAAAGAAGATGAAGTGGAAGATGATAGTGTAGAATTAGAACAAATTTCATGCAAAAATGTTTTGAAAGCAACAATCACCTTACATCACTTACTTTTACAATATGAGAACTCTACACTAGATTTTCTTAATATTCTAAAAAAGGTTAGAGATGAGATTTAAGGTGATATTAATTTAAAAAAAAGAAGTAATATTAGATTCATATTTTTAGAAATCTACTTAGTTTAGTTATGAATTGTATACAAAATATTTTGATACAGATCATGCATTATTAATTTATATGTCAAATGGGACTTATATAAATTTATTTTTTTATATTATCTTATAAATTTAGCGAATTATTAATTTACCACGTTTGTCCAAACTCGAGATTGAGAAAAATTATTATTTTAGCGAGGTTATTAATTTATTGAGGTTCCACTATACCAATCATTTTTTTTGTCTCTGAACGATGGCGTATAGCTCCAATAGCATTAGGGTGAACAAACTACGGATATAATAGAAAATTAAATCAGACAAAGTAATTTTAGTTTGACTTGGTTGCTAATAAATTAGTTTTGAGTTAGATCGGTTTTTTTTTATCTCAGATTTTTTTTTTTGTGTCAAAAGGTTGCCTTTTTTATTCCATATTAAAATAAAACCAAGAGTGCAAATTATTTTTGTATAGTTTTTATGACAAGTGACAACAATAAGATATAATTTTTTAGATCACTAGCAAAGAAAGTAATGCTTAATTAGTTACTAACTCTAATTTTATAACTGAAAGTTTAATGCATTTTTTTTAATTTTAATTATATTAATTGTTATTTGGATAGTTGAATTTAGACATGATTGCCTTTGTAATTTTTATTTGGACACTTGTGACTTGTCAAGTTAATTAATTAATTTTATTATTTATTTTTTATTCTATACAATTGTTTATAAATTTATATGCATATGTATATAATTACTTTAAGAGTACAAACTGTAAATCTGGACGCAAAAACACATATATTAAAAAATTTTGAATTTAAATATTTTCTCGTAGTCAATTTAGATTAATCAGCTAAAAATAATAATTTGGTTATTCGGACAGTTGCAGTTGTTGTAATAAAACCACATATTTTGAGTTTCGTTACTTTCAATTTTATATTAAACTAGGTGAAGGCCCGCACATTGCGCGAGTTGCTCTATTATTATTTGTTTAAAAAGATTGTTTTATTAATGTATATAGATTATAATTTATTAATTGTATATTGCATTCAATGATCCAAAAATTTTCAAAAAAATATATAATAGAATGTTTTAAAAATCTTAAATTTTAAAAAATAAAAATCAAATACTAAATAAAATAAAATAATTGTTAAATTAGATTAGATTTTAAAAATATATTGTTATTAGCTAAATATTTATTTTAAAATTAAAAAAAATATAATTATCCAATCAAAATATAGAAAAATAAAAAAAATCTAAAAATTTCTGAAAAAAGATAAATAAAATACTTAACAATAAAGTGTCAACTCACATCTCTTTGCTTTATATATATATATATATATATATATATGGTTTGAATTGGATAATGGATTTATAAAATTGGACCATATTCAAATTGAATTATTCGATTTAAATTGATTCAGATGAACTCAACGTTCAGCCACAAAATAACGTATCAATTTTAATGTGTTTATAATATAAAGTTCCTGGTTAAGTTAAATTTCATGCATCACTTGCAATGGCATCTCATGATAATTAGCAATTGCGTCAAAAGGAAACAAAAGGTAGAAAATTAAATGAGGAAAATCTACCTTATAGTTAAATGTTAACAAGAAAATTAGACATGACTATTTATTTTATATATATATATATATGAAAGGTGATTTGATTATTAATCCCAACTTTCTCATTCACTTAAATATTTACCCAATAAATGAATTTCACATATTTTTATGTAATTTTTTATAATTTAAATTTTTTTCATTAAAAATAGAAAAAAATAAGATTTCAATTTTATGAATTCAATTTTATAGAATTGAATACAATTGACCTAAATCCTAATAAAATAACTAAAATTTTGAAATAAATTTTATAAAATTAAACAATTCAAATTTTAATAATAAAAATGTCCATCTTTTTTGCCTATTAAAATTATTATGCCAAGGACATTTTAAGAAATAAAAATAAATAAATTTTTTAATTTTATATTCATCGTATGGAATTTAGAATTCAATTAAATCATATTAAAAAAATATAAAATATAAGAATATTTATTTACAAATGAATTCTATCTAAAATGCATTTAAAAATGAATTTCACATTTTTAATTCATTTATATCAAAGAAAGCATTTAGTAGATTATAAAAGACCTCTAATGTAGAATTTTGATTATGATCCGAAAAACCAATTCATGGTCAAGTCTGAATTTAAAATTTGATTTGTAATTATTTTTACAAATTAAAATTTATAGCTCACTATGAGTAAGTTTAGAATTTAGTATATACACACATTAATAATTGAGTAAATTGTTATTTAATTTTATGATTATAATTCAATATAGTAACCAAGATTTTAGTTTTTTAAGGTTTAATTATATAGTCTCATGATTTAATCCTCTTGACACTACTTAGTTAGGGCTTGTTTGGTAATTTTAGCATTTTTAATAGATGTTAGTTATCGTATCAGCTATCGCTATTTTACTGGTTGTTACGGTCTGTTTGAAACAAATGAATAATGATTTTAAAATTCATTTATAAATAAATTCTAAATAAAATTTATTTATAAATGAATTCTAAATAAAATTCATTTATAAATGAATTTGTCATATTTGGTATACTACAATTTAAAATAAATAATTCAAATGAATTTCACAAAATTATGTTTTGAATAAATTCTTAAATGAAAATTCATTTGTATTTATTTTTTAAAATACCCTTAACATAATAATTTAATAAAAATAAATAATAAACATCAATTTATATTTATTATATACAAATATCGTAACTTTTAATTAGCTTTTTTACTAAGTAAATAATAAATTTCATATAAATAATACACTCGCATTCTACCATAGCTAATCAATTAATTAATTATATAAATATAAATGTAAATATAAGATATAAAATAATTATAACATTCATCATAATAATTATCTTTAATTTGTATAAAATGTCTCCGTTCAAGAAAAAAAGTGTAAAATATCTTCTTCGTTTAACTAATTAATTTAGAAACTATAAAAATATTTGAAAAAGTTATTATTGTAGTTAATTATACTTAGAAATATTAGTGCATAGTACAAAAACCATAGTTTCACACTAATAATTATGTAAGTCCAAAAAGAAAAAAAATAAATAAAAAGAAAGGAAATACTTCAGTCTATAGAGGGATAGTTTTGTCAAATAAAGTTTAATAGTTTATTATTATGAGCAAGTTTGATAAAATAAATAAGTTGAATGAGTAAAAAAAAATTAAAAAATTGAATTTGTAGAAGAAGAGGATAGTTTTGTCACAAAAAATTGAAGTGTTTAGTTTTGTGGAATTCATTTAAAAATTTCACCAATTTTTATAAAATTTGGTGTAGTTATATTCAATTCCGTGAAATTGAATTCCTAAAATTGAAATCTTTTTTTTTTTTTTTTGCATTCCAAACACGAAAATATGAATTTCTAAATGAATTGCACAAAATTTTATGAAATTCATTTATTCCATACAGGCTCTTAGAGTTGTATTATTTGTTATTAGTGGTTAGTTGTTTATGTAACAGTTAAAATATTAGTGTTTGATTAGCCGTTCAACGTAGAAAAAGACAAAAAAAATAGTAAGGTCATGGAGAATAAAACAAAAACAAGTGATAAACATAGACATTATAAAAAATTTATAAAATGCTAAATGTTAATGAGGATAACGTTTCGTAAAATACTACCTCAAACTCTAAATGTTAAAATAAATGTAACATTAGCAAACACAATAATTAATTAAAATAATATTTTAATCTAATAAAAACATTAAACGCTACTCTAAATACTGTTATCCAACATAATCTTAACCTTTATATCAAATTCACTATTAGTCAAAAGAATTAAGTAATACAGCAAAAACAAAATCAATAGAGTATATAATTAAACCCTAAAAAAAGGAGGCCTTAATTAGTTATTTGAGAGTAATTCAATCTTTTAGGCATTGTTATGAAAACCGGACCGGACTACCCAACTGTAGTCCGGTCTAAGTTGCATGAGAAATTGGATGAGTAAATACCGGCCTAAATTGATAAAAATCGGATAAAACCGGTTTAATTCATTTTTTGAAAATATATATATATATATTTAATTTTAACCTTCTAAAAATTAGGCCTACTAATTTTTTTTAATTATCAGGTGCCTTTATTTTTAAATCCAAAGTTCTAATATGTTAATTAAAACAGTTAAATTGCTAACACATGTGAAATTAATAATACATTTTATGGTAATTAATTAAGTTTTTTAGTATTAAATTTATTCATATTTTATTTTTTATTTAAGAATAAAGAGATAATTTTAGTGTAAATATAAATACTCCAATTAAAATCTATTTAAATTTTATTGTTGTATCACTTTTTTATTTTATTTACGAATCTTTAAGATTTTATGCATTTTATGTATGCAAATTTATTTTTAAATATGATTATAACTAAATTTATTAAAATTTGAAAATATTATAAGCAAGTTAAGTGTGTCAGCATGACTCACTTAATCTGTTTATGATATTAGGCGAGTTACACAGATTGTTTATGGGTCAACACGATCTACTTCACTTGTTTATGAGATTAGGAGGGTTGAACGTGTCGTGTCATGTCATTTGCCTAATTTCAAGTCGTGTTTATGTTGATAAATTTACACAATTATTAAGTTGATCGTGTTCTTATTAACTTTAATCGTGTCGTGTGTTAGGCGAATCCATATCGAATTTGACATGTTAATCATTTTGACACCCCTAGGTTATAACATACATGACTTTTGCTATTACTACCTTGATAAAAGGCTTGGTAAGATACTTAAAAGAATACATTTTTACATTGCAATTTTTTTTAGTATATCTCAATGAGATACAATTTTATAATGTAATTTCACGATTATTTTATTATACAATTTGATTATTTTTAAATAATATTATAAAAAATTATTTCATCGTTTAATATTACTTCGCGCATCGCCCATATTCTAACATTAATTAGATTCTAAAAATAAGAGTTCTTGAGCAGTGTATGTGAAAATAATAAGATAATCCATTGTATGTGAAGTACATAAGTGATAAAATAAGCCAGAAATATACATCATGTATTTCTATAGAAGTAACTCCACCATATCACTACAGGAAAATTGCAAAATTGGTTATTGTCAATGAAATTAATACATACTCACCATTTATTGTGAGACTTAAAAAGTGTTCTGCAATAATTTTTTAAATAGTTTTTATTATTTTGACTAAATACTATTTTTTATAATGTACAGTAACATAACGTTTGAACTAATTTTTAGATATTAAAATATCATTTTACAAAAAATTAACTCATATTACGTTTAATTTTTAGCATTTTATGAAACACAATTAAAACAGTTAGTAACTACCAAAACAACTAATTATATCGAATAAATCCTTATTACCCCTCTTGTGTGAAACTTATGTGGTTGGTGAGTAAGAGAAAGCATGGTAAATGGAAATAAAGGGCTTGCATCTCATACAAAATACACAAAAATAGCTCACTTGTTTTTGTTTTTGTTTAATTAAAGAAGTTAAGAATAAATACAAACCTCTTCAATAAGTGATTTACATATGATTCTTTGATTCAATCCTTAGCTAGGCACAAGGAATGGAAGGGCCTCCTCAAGAACACTAATGACAGATTCTGAGAAGTGAGCACTTTGTTATTCCAATTCCCAATTAAGCTACAAATATAATAGTTTTGGAGCTATAATTGGGTCTTTTAAGTAGAAGAATATACAAACTTAAACTACTTTCTTTCTTCCCTAGATGATGATGATGATGATGATGATGGCCCAGGCCATTTATGACTGTTCTAGAGCAAGACATAGAGATATATGGATCCTCTCTCTCTCTCTCTCTCTCTCTCTCTCTAAAAGCACCACACATGCCTTGTATATATATAATGAGCTTCAAATATACGCTATTGCAAAAATAATATTAAAGAAGTTAACATAATCATGGGGTGCACATAGTTTACTATATCTCATCTTTGTTACTAGTTAAATAATCTCGCATATAAGATTAGGTGTTTAATATTTTAAAACTTAATTCTCCATTTTTTTTAATTTTCTATTCTTCTTTAAAAAAAAAATATTCAATTCTAATATATATATATATATATATATATATATATATATATATATATATATATATGAAAAGTATTAGTGTTATTCAATAATTTTGTTATATAATAAAGGTATTATCAGAAAATACAAACCCGCATCAACTATGAGTCAGTTCCGTTAAATCTGGTCATATTAGGGTTCGCTAAGAAGTCTTTGGTATTATTGTCATTTGGGAAATAATACCTAAATCTGAGGATGCTCCAAAATCTTTTCGGCAAAAAAATTAAGACTATAATAGGAAAAGAAAAATTTATATAATGACATTCTCTAATATTTTACAATAATACGATTGTCTTTAACAAGTTATGAAAATAATTAGAAAGATAAAACTTAGTAAAAGTATTAGCGTTTTGATTTATAAAAGTATTAGCTGTTTGTGAAAGACATAATCATTGGCAATGTATATATTACTCTATTGTCGTAGTGAAAGAATGTGGCTTTCTAGCGAGTGATTTATATCCTGATTTTTAAAAATACTGATTTTAAGGAAAAGAACGTAGAAAGAAATTAAAGCAAACATAAAATTTATATGGAGAAAATATTAATATAGGAATTTATATCCTTTCAATAATAAAATTAAAATTAAAAAAATATAATATTATATCTTTCCGCTTGGAATTAATCTTAGCAAAAGATACAAATTTTCATAGCAGCAACTAATTCAATAATTGATTTGGACGTCAAAATAATAACTCTGACTAGATTACTTTTTGTGTAAATAATTAATTAATATATGTACAAATTACTTTCTAATTTTTTTTAAGACTAGTCTTCATGCTTGAGCTAGGAATATTCAATCGACACGAAATTTTGAACTCTTGACATTGCCGATAAAGAAATGCATTTCCCGTGATTTAATCGTTTGTTGATTATAAATTTAAATATAATATTTTCTTTTATGTTATTAATTGAAAAAATAATTGTCGGATAAAAGTCATTTTTCTATTAGGTGAACTTGTCCTTATATATAATATAATATTTGATGAAATGATTTAAATCTGCTGGTGCGAAGAGCCAACTTTTCTATTCAAATTTTATCATTTATGGTATAGTTCCAGCTCCAAATTTTGTCACTTTAATCTTGTGGTGCCTTTAACTTTTATATTGACCTATTAAACACTTCAATTTATATAATTATACTCTTATTAAGCCATTCAATTAGTGAAATTACTTTTTTGAACAATTCAACTTGCAAAATTAGATAAATTGAATACTTATTGCACAGTTAAAAAATGTAAAAATTATTATTCCAAAAGTTATGCTAACTACACATCAAATTGATATTTTGCATATATATGCTATTAATATGAAAATGCATACAATGTTATCAAAATTTATAAATTTAAGTATTTGATAAATCATTCACAAAGTTGAGGCTGCTACAAGGTTAAAATAGTAAAGTTAACGGGTGATTTATGTCTTTGGCATTATAAATATTTAAAAGTCCAAGCAAGTTTGCTTATGTGCTGCCATAATTTTGGGATTTTTTTTAAGGTATTGGGGGATGGAGTTTCGAATATGGATCAATCACCAGGTAATATATGCACTTACCATTTAATTATTAACGTGGCATTTTATTATTTTAAAATTTTCAATTATCTAATTTGAAGAAATTAAATTATAGAAACTTTTTATTTTTTTTAATAATTCATAACCATATAATAAATATATTGTATTAATGAAAAGACTCTTTAATTTCTTTTTTTTATAATTAATAATCCAAATAATAAATCTAGTGCATTAATAATAGACTCTTTGTTTGTAGACTTAAAACAAAATCTAAAAACTCTTTGCTAAAGCGATGCTTGAGAGGAAAAACTCTGAGAGAGAGCGTCCTACTAATGCACTGCTAGAGGAGGATAAAGCGACTAAGAAAATCAAGCATAGAGAGAGAGGTGATGACTTAATGCAAGAGGCTTTTCGTGACCAAGTTGATGAAACAGTCCCCTCCTTTTGTGACAAAGTGGTGCAAGGGATGGATGTTCATAAGGAAAAAGATCCTATTGATGACCATGATTTTGTGTTGTCCGCTGAGGATGTTCAGATTAATAGGTCTGGAGTTACACCAAATGTGGTCCTGTCATAGAATTTACAGAAAAACCTTGAGAATAAATGGTCGTGTGTGGTGGTTGTTCACTTTTTGGGGGAGGCATATTGATTATAAGGCTCTTTGGAATAAGCTTGAGTTGTTCTGGAACCCTAGAGGACACCAGGTTCTCGAGTTAAGTAACAACTTTTTCTTAGTTAAGTTTCAAAAGGCTGAAGATTTCATAAGGTTATGCTAGACGGTCCATGGACAGTTGCTGTGAGCTACCTAGTGGTCCAACCATGGAGTCCAAAATTTAATGTTGAGAACTTTATCTCAGACTAACTGGTGGTTTGGATTAGGTTGCCTAGCTTGTCGTTACACCTATACCATAAGAAAGTCCTTTGTGCAATTGGGGATGTCATTGGTAGGGTGATAAAGGTTGATTATAATATTAAAGATCTACTTAGGGGTAAGTTTTCTCGTCTTGTAGTTATGGTGGATATCAAATCAACTTTGGTTTTTAAGTTTTTAATTAATGGAAGAGAGGAGTGTGTCGAGTGTGAGAGCATCCCACTTCTTTACTATCAATATGGTAAAGTTGGGCACATGGATGGGCTGTGTATCTAAATAGAAATAGATAGGACTACAAATACTAAAGTCATTGGTCAAGTCAAAGAGACTGCAAGGGTCCTAAAGCCAAAGTCAGTGCCATGGATGGTGGTGAACCGCTGCTTTAGGCATGGTATAAGGTCAACTAGGTTTGAGCCAGAGTACTAGCGTGAATTTCGGTATGAGGTCAACTAGACTTGATACCTTTGTAGTTTTTGATGGCGATAATTCAGAGATGCCTAGTATAGGGTTTCAAGGGTTATGTGATCATATACAGCATAACTCAATCCATGCAATCAATCATGTAAGAGTCAAAGGGGAAGGGTATTATGCTGTAGGATTCTAATGTGAGGTCTTTTGTGGGCTCTAGGGCTAATAAGGGCCCAAGCTCTTCTAGAGTGAATAATAAGGGAATTATTGGATCAAGGCCCAAATAGCCAACTTTGGGTGAATTTTTTTACTTTACTAATAAATCTAATAATAAGGAAGGCATCCCATTTTCTACTAGTTTGGATACAATTAATAACTCAGTGGTTAAGGTGTTATCTCGAGCTGCTACGTATTTTGGTAAAGAGGATATTAATATGAATATTGTCTAATAATATGTGAATCACTCTCGCTTCGTTTCAAATACTTTAGACTTTCTGCTGGAAGGTCATCCTCAGGATTTATGCATCCGATAGACGATTGTTCTCCTGCCCTTGATATGATATTAAATTGAGTCAGGGCATTGACGACTAAGCTCATTCAAGCGTCTATTGGGGATTCTAATGACTTGAAAGACTTAAGGTCAGCTCAGTCAGATGATGATGTCCTTTTTGAGAAGGAGACACGGGACCTACACCTAATGGATTAGGGTACTAAGTGTGTGGTTTATTTTTTCTTTTGGATTTTCCTTATGTCAATCATCCCTTGGAATTGTTAGGGAGCTGCAAGCTCTGCTTTTCTATGAACCTTAATGTTGTTGCTTGGGAAATATAAATCATCAATCCTTATCCTCCTTGAACCAAGGATCAGTGGTAATCGAGTTCACAGTGTTATTCATAAAATTCAGTTTCCTATTTCTCATAGGGTGGAGGCTACTAGTTTCTCAAGAGGTGTATGGATTTTGTGGAAGCAGGAATGGAGTGTTGAGGTACAGTTCCCAATGGGTCCATTTGGGGTTTATCGGAGGGCCAAGTTTTGATAGAAGTTACATCAATTTATGCTAATTCGAATGCTTCTATTCATAGTTCTTTGTGGGATGAGCTTAATTTTTTTGCTCCTCATATTTTTAATCCTTGGTTACTTATTGGTGACTTTAATGTTATTTTGTCTATAGAAGAAATGTTGATGGAGTCCAGCATATGTCGGGTATAAACAATAAGTTTGTTTCTTGAATCAATGCGAGTGGTCTTGTTGATCTTGGTTTTTCTAGCTCTCATTTTACTTAAAAGTAGGGTAACTTCATGGAGCGGCTTGATAAATTTATGTGTAATGATGCTTCGCTTATGAAGTTTTTGGACACCACTGTTCACCATTTGGCTAGAGTCTCTTTGGATTACTGACCAATTTTGGTGTGTACTACTGGAAATATATCAACTTCTTGATGGTGCTTTCCATTTCTATTCTTGGCTGCCTGGCTCAGTCATGGGTAGTTTAATGACTTTATTTCTTTGGCTTGGGATGCCTTTGCTTCTATTTCCCAAGTTATTCTTGATCTTACCTCTAAGCTTGAACATTAGAATAAGGATGTTTTTGGCTATGTTTTTAACCAAAAGCGGTGCCTTCTTGCTTGAGCATGGTTATAATGGGTACCATGCCAAGCTGGATATTTCCCTTAAACATAAATTAGAAATTATTTTGCTTAAAGAGGAAATGATATGGTGCCAAACGTCTAAATCCTAGTGGATCCTTTGTAGGGATTGCAATATTTCTTTATTCCATCTTAAAATTATTCAGCGTCAGGCGAAGAATTTCATTTTGATGCTCAAGACTAAGGATGGACGTTGGGAGGATGATCAGAATGTTCTTATGGAGATGGCTGTTAATTATTTTTGCAGGCTTGTATATAGAAGAGACGAGTTCTCATCCGATTTATCCTTTGCACAACTGTTATCCTACTCTTGATGTTGGTGATCATCTAGCTCTTCAGTCAATTCCTTCAAAAAATGAAATTATTTAGGCCATTTTCGAATGAATCCTTAGAAGGCTCCTAGTCTTGATGGCTTGCATGCTAATTTCTTTCAGCACCAATGGGGTGTGGTTCGGGGTTTAATTTGTGAGGAGATTAATCATTTCTTTATGGGAAATGAGTTGTTAACTTCTCTTCATTCTATTCTCATTGTTCTGATTCTAAAGGTTACTAGTCCTTAGTTGATTAGTCAGTTTATTCGATTAGTCTTTGTAATGTGTTATATAGGATTATTACCAAGACTCTAGCTAATAGATTAAAAGTAGCCTTGCCTAAGATGATCAGTCCCTCTCAGACAAGTTTTTTTCCAAGTCGATATATTACTAATAATATTATTATTATCTAAGAAGTAATTCATACAATAAGGACTAGGAAGAGAGGTAAATGCTTAATAGCCATTAAAGGTGGATTTTGAGAAAGCATGTAATCGCTTTTGATGGGATTTTTAATTGGATACCATGCTTGATATTGGGTTCCTTGGCCATTATATGATGCATCTCTTTCTTGTTCCATGTAAGTGTGGTGGAATGGTGGCACCTCGTAGTCTTTCCTTCCAGAGGGCAAAGATAAGGGGACCCTCAAAGTCCCTATTTGTTTGTGCTTTGTTTAAAGCAGCTTTCTTGTACTATTGATAGGGCTGTGATAATATGTGCCTGAAAATCGATTTTTTCATCCAAAAATGGTCCAGCCTTGTCACACCTATTCTTTTGCAAATGACTAGATTTTATTAGCCAAAGCCTCGATTGATCATGTGGGTATTATCAGGGGGGCAGGTTCTTGATGATTTTTGTGTATGCTCTAGCTAGAAAGTAAATGATGTAATATATTTATGTTTCTAAAAAAGTCTTAGAGTTTCTTAAAGACAATTTATCTGGGGCTTTCGTATTTTAAACCATTGATAATCTAGGCAAATACTTGGGGGTCCCTTTGTTGCATGGTAGATCCTCTATTGCTATGTATTCTTATATCCTTGATAATGCTAACAAGAGATTAGTAGATTGGAATGTGAAATATTTTTCTATGGCAAGTAGGGTCATGCTTGCAAGTTTGGTTATTGCTATAATGCCCCAATATGTAATGCAAACTACTAAACTCCCTTCCAAGATATATGATGTTATGGAAAAGAAGTGTAGAATTTTTATTTAGGGTCATCTAATAGCTAGAGAAGGATTCATCTTATTTCGTGGGATGTCGTGTCATGACCAAAATCGAGGCTTGTGTAACCTTAGGTTACTTGATGAAGTGTTCCTATTGAAGCTTGGCAAGGGAATTCTTAAGAATGTCGCTACTCTTTAGGTCAAAGTCTTGTTGAGTAAATATAAGTTAGGCGCTAATCTGGAGAGGACCATGAGTATGATAAATAAAGCTACGTTGTCTGGGAAAGGTTTGTTTGATATGTGGTCGAAATTGCTTGATGGGTTAATTTTCTCTATTGGTTATGGTTCCTCTACAAAGTTTTGGAAGGATAGGTGGGTGTTAGGAGATCTTATTTTAGAGGATGTTGTCAGCACTATTCCAACTTATTTTAAGGAAGAATATGTGGCTGATTATGTCCATCTAGATGGTTCCTGGGACTAGGCGGAGTTAAGTCCATTTTTTTTAGGCTTGATCCTGGCTTGCATTATGATGGTTCCCTCTGCCTCTGCTAATAGAGGTGATAATCAAGTATATTGGCGCTTAACTAATTTTAGGAATTTTACTATAAAATCTGCATACAAAAATCTTACAGGGTTTATAGATGCTACTATAGATGGGAGTTTGTGGTTGACTGTGTGGAAATGACCTGGTCCTTAAAGTATTAGGATTTTTATATGTCTAATGGTCCATAATAAGCTTTTGATGAATGAAGAGCTTGTAGGAGGCACTTGAGCAATATGTCGCATTGTTTGGCTTATTGGGTTTGCATGAAACAATAAATCATGTTTTATGTGACTATTTTTCTGTTCAACAAGTCTAGTTATGTTTTTGAGCTCCTGATCCCGCTAATTTCTTTAATACTTCTATCTCTTTGAGGAATTGGGTAAGTGGAAATTTAAATAGTCAAGCAGTGCATGCTTTTAGATCTTCATGGGCTCTTATTTTTTGTGTGAGTTGCTGGAAAATATGAAGTCGAAGAAACCAATGGGTGTTTGAGGAACGTTTTATATCCATTAATTCTATTGTTAGGGATCTTCTCAATTTTGCTTCTGAGTGTGATAAAGCTGTTGCAACTATTCATGGTGTGGTCAAACCAAGTCCGAGCAAAGTAGTTAGATGGATTGCTTGGTCCCCTCCGCCACCTCCATATATGAAGCTCAATATTGATAGGTCTTTGAGGGGTTAATTCTATTTGCAAGGGAGGATTACTTTAGGATGCCTTTAGAAATTGGATTAGAGAGTTTGTTTATAATTTTGATACATGCTTGGTGCCAGGATCGGAGCTATGGGCTATCCTTGCGGGTTTGAAGTTGGCCAAGCAGTTGCATATTTCTCACCTGTTAGTAGACTATGATAGCATGGTGGTGGTCAATCTCATAACTGGCCAAACAGTTGAATGGTGCTTTACAACAGCTTGTCTTTGCGATTTGGGCTACCTTGCAACAAGATTGGAGTGTTTCTCTTGCCTTTTAGGAAGCCAATTGTAGTGCAGACTTTCTGTTGAAGTTAGCGAGGAATTTTCCTCTTGGAACACATCTTTTGTTAGATCCTCCCAATGGCATTGGCTAGTGACTGACCCATGATTTATATGGTGTAGCTCATGCTAGACTTTGTATGTAGTCTTCTGAGCTTTGCTCTTCATTTTACGAAAAATAATAGACCCTTTGGTTTCTTGTTAATACTATTAACTCTACAACACTAGATAACTCTAAGTTTAGTCTTATTATTTTAGATTATAAGAATATTTTAGATTGTAGACATGATAAAAAGTGTCAGGTGGATTCAAAAATAAGTAAATATGGGTGCTCATACTTTAGCACGAGGATGCACCCATCATGCTCAATTCGAAATATGAAATTATATTCCCTCTATTTGTTGGAATTCTATCCTTTAAGTTAATGAATTATCATTTTCTTAAAAAAAATACACAATATATTGATGTCACATTCTATTATTTCTTTTATTATTTTTTAAATTTAATTAACTCGTAATTATTATTCTTTTACTCTATTTATTAAATTTAATTATCTCCTAATTTAAATTACCCTTTATTTTCTTTTTTCAATATTACAAAACTCTTTATTTTATTTTTCCAACAATTAATAAACTTATTGGATTAATCAACTTTTGATTCTTTTTCTTTTTTTTTTTAACTTAATGTTTTCATTAATAAATCAACCAGGAAAAACTAACCCATAAAATTCTCTGCTAGATAACATTAAGACCCATATTAATTTATAAAACTTAAAAGACAAAGGTCTTTAAATGGGATTAGGGAGGTTATGATGTTTTGTATATTTAATTTCTGTATTTAGAATTCTTTACATAAAGCAAGTAATAAAATGAAATGAAAGGGTCACCAACTCCGTTGCTAGGCCGGTCTTCAATAAACTTTTTTCTTTCCCCTTTCTTTTAGTTCCATGATTAATTAATTGGTGTAATAGCACTTTTTGAACTGAAAATTTTATGTTTTAATAAACAAATATTTTTATATAAGGAAACAGAATAGAAGAACATCTATAAAATCGATGTAATATTAAATAATGAAATAAAATTTTATAATATTATTCAAAAATAATAAAATTATATAATAAAATAATTATGAAATGCATTACAATATTGTATTCCATTGAGATATGTTAAAAAAAATTGTAATACTAAGATATGTCTTTTAAAATATTTTATGAAATTTTTTACCAAAATATGCAATAACAAGTCATACATGGTATAACCTAAGGGTGTTAAAATAGATTAACACGTCAAATTCGATACGAATTCACCAAACTTGTGATACAATTAGGCTTAAAACAAAACACGACGAATTTAATAATTCACCAACACAAACACGACGTGAAAATTAGACAATGATACAATTACGACAAGTTTAATTCGTCTGATATCATAAACAGATTAATTCCCTTAGTATGACATACATAAAAAAATGCACACACACTACTAATGAATTTTTCAATAGTGATAATAATTTTGATAATTTAACTAATTATATTGAAATAAAAATTAAATATTTTTTATTTTATGTTTATGATTTATTAATTTGAAATATTAATATCGTATACTCATTTAGTGTAGTCTAGGTTTGTGGATTTTCTACTTTTTTGAAAATTATCATATCGCATACGTTTCCATATCTCGTGTCCTGTATCCGTGCAACTTAGCTCATGGTATATGAGAACACTCCACGCTCCAAGCTAATCAACCAATGTTTTTTTTTTTGAAGAAAAAATGGTTGAATACATTTATTGCCCCATATACTTGCACAAAAAGATTTTTTGGTCATTTGAATTTTTGAAATAACCTCTTAGTCCTTTAAACTCATTTTTTTGTAATTTATGCACGTTTAGCTAAAGATAGATTGCTTGAATGCAAAATCTGTGCAATGACTTGGAAAAAAACCATTGCTTAGGCAATGCATAAATTACAAAAAAAAAAAAAAAAAAAAAAGAAGAGTCTAGAGGTCAAAAGGCCATTTTAAAAGTTAGGTTGTCAAAAGACTTTTTTGTGCAAGTACAAGGGATAATGAATGTATTTGACCATTATTTCACAAATGATATGACATAAAAAATTTGTCATGTATAACAATTATGTGGAACAAGACCATTGTTGGGCATGACATAAATTAAAAAAAAAAAAAAAAAAGTTTAAGGGGCCGATAGGTCATTTTAAAAATTGAGGTTGCCAAAAGATTTTTTTTGTGCAAGTACGGATGCAATTTTTATATTCGGCCGATGATGTGACATATAAAATCTGTCATATAAGATAATCTTAGCATACTAACTCGCTAATTTAGCGAGTGTATTTCATGCCCTAATTTCTTATGTGGCCAAATGTACAAAAATTATAAAAAAACGAGTTTAAGTGGTCAAAAAGTCATTTTGAAATTGAAGTGGCCAAAATATTTTTTTCTTTTTACAAAGTACAGAGGGCAATTTATGTAATTGGCCAAGAAAAATGAAGTTTTTTTTTAATTTTATTTCTGTGTCTTTTTTCTATTAATGAATGATGAGAAAAAATAAGAAAAGGAGCTAAATCTTTTTTGAAAAAAATTTATGTTACTTATTTTTTCGGATATAAAAAAATAAAATTAATAGAGAAAAAAAGAGAGAGAGAGTAAAGAGCTGGGATTAAAAATCAATTCTTCCCATGATCAATTTTAGTAAAAGCGTAACTCTAAATGAGAGTGAGAGTTTATTGGATTAAAAAAACTCATGAATGGTGAACAAGAAAAATTAAGTCTAACCAATTCATTGGATACTGACATTTTTTGAACTAAATTTAATAAAAAATGAAAGAGAACTAATTTTTTTTTAGAAAAAAACTCATGTTACATAATTTTTTTATATAAAAAAATAAAATTAATTTTTCTCCACAAATTAATTTTTATATTTTTATATTTTCTTTTTAATTTGAAGAGAAAATTTGTAATTCTTTTTTTTTATATTCCTTTCTTATTTACAAGTAAAATAATTTTTGCTTATTAATATTAGTTTAGTTTTTTTTTCCCTCCACATTATCTAAAAATATAGAACAATTTATCTTCTTATAATTACTATCATTACTACTCTTCAAATTACAATAATTCTAAATAACTACTCTTTATACTTGGTAATTTGAGATACGTAGAGCATCTCTAATACAAACGTGGATTGCTATTATTTAATCGCCGCATAAAAAAAAATAGAAAAGCTTTTTTAAAAATATTCTCTAATGATAATATCTAATTAGGATGTCAAACTAATGTGTCAAAAAATTAAATAGATATTATCTACTGCATCTTATATTTTTAAAATATCTCCTAGACAATGTTAAAATTTATTGCTTTTGGTAATTGATTGTATGTTAAATTGTGGGCATAGAAAAGAGAAAAAAAAAAGAATGGAAGAAAATTTAAAACTAATGTATTGGAAAGAGTTTTTAAAGTTTATCGTCTATAAATGGATATTCAACCACATCATTATTTATACATTCTCTTTCACATGACACATCGCCCACAATCCACATTAACATTAGAAATGCTCTTATATTTAGCTGTCATTTAAAATAAATTTCTCCACTTTTATATATATTATATAAATATAAATGTTAAAATATCATTTTATAATGTCTCTTAAATTTCTTAATATATATATACATTGTCTTTTCTTTTATGTTTAGATATAAAAAAATAGGTTGTATATTACAAATAAAGTACTAATAATTTAATTCATCACAAGCTATCATATAGCATAATTAAATCCACCACTTACTTTGTGCTACATTTTTAATTATCACAAATTGAAGTGCAGAGAGATCGAATATCAAATCTTGATGCAATAAACTAGCTCTAATATTATATATCAATGGATGATTTATATTAAAAGCGTCTTTTGTCGATCACTTGTAGAGGGAGAGATTCTGAATTAAAACCTTTTGACCACAAATCAATTTGATGTGCTGTGATGACAATTATCATGCTGTGTATTCCATCAATGATATTTCTGTCCATTAAACCTCACAATATATATATATATATATTGTTAAAATAAAAATTACCGTTATGATTATTTGTATATGTTATGATACTATACATAAGAAAAAATTAACGAGAACTTTTTTTTATTTTAAAATAGTAACTAATTATTTTATAGAATATGTAGCAGAAATTTATCATTTTTAACAACTACGAATAAAATGATAAAATAGTAATTTAAAAAATAAATAATTATATTAGTAATTATTTTTATTAAGATTAATAAAGTTCAGATACAATCTATATCTATATAAAAGCTTAGATAAAAAGAAAGTTCAAGACTCTCTCTTTATTCAATATTTTATTTTTCTTTTTTAGAGAATGTTTTAATTTTTTCTTATTTTTCTACATTTTGATTGGATACTCTTTAAATTTAAAACTAATAATAAATTTTTTTTAAAGTGTTATATTCAGATTAGAATTTTATTTGAAAATTGAATTTAACAAATACAAAATTAATTTACTTACTTTTAAACTTTAATCATATCTATCAGAAACTTCAATCACATTCATTTAAGATTTTGTATCCTATGCTTCTTGGCTTTCTCCTACGGGCACGAAATTTTTCTTCATCCATTTAAGATTTTGTATCACTACGATTCTTGGCTTTCTCCTCATATACGAGTTTTTCTTCATAGCTATGAGTTTATACTTCCATTTCATCACTTTTTTTTTTAATTTGATTTGACTATAAGGACTTTTCTTTTCCCTTTATAATTAGATATTACACTATAAGACAGATTATAAAATTTTATTGTATATATAAAGTGCAATATTAATTAACTATTGTATTTATTTTAATTTGAATAAAAATTTATTATTTAATATTATATAAATAATATAATTATACTAGTAAAGTCAGCATATAACGCACGTTATAAAAGAACTGGTTAATTAAAAAAGGAAAAATATTTTAAATAGTTAAGTTTTAAATAAAAAAAATAAATTTAAACAATCATATATTTATTAATATTATTAATTAAAACAATATTATTTAAATAATATATTTATAACTGCAAGCGAATCGTAGAATACGAATAATTTTATATGTCTCCAGGTCTAAGACAAAGTTTAATGAAAAAAAAAATATAATAAATGGGATCTAGTCCATCTATATATATAATCCTAAAGCAAAAAGGTGTGAGTTGACACTCTATTGTTTGAGTATTGTATTTATCTTTTTTTTAGAAATTTTTAGATTTTTTTATATTTTAATTGGATAGTTATTTTTTTAATTTTAAAATAAATATTTAGATAATAATAATAATATATTTTTAAAATCTAATCTAATTTAACAATTATTTTATTTTATTTAGTATTTGATTTTTATTTTTCAAAATTTAAAATTTTTTAAAATATTCTATTTTATATTTTTTTGAAAATTTTTGTATTTTTTCTTTATTTTTCAATATTTTGATTGGATGATTATCTTTTTTTTAATTTTAAAATAAATATTTAGATAATAGCAACATATTTTTTAAATTTAATATAATTTAACAACTATTTTATTTTATTTAGTATTTGATTTTCATTTTTTAAAATTTAAAATTTTTTAAAAATAATTTAGCTTTTGAAACTTTTTAATTGGAATTTTTTTTCTTTATTTTCTATGTTCTAATTGGATAATTATACAATATTTACATAATACCAATATATTTTGAAATTTAATTTAATTTAAAAAATATTCTATTTTATTTGGTATTTGGTTTTCATTTTTTCAAAATTTAAAACTTTTTGAAAATAATTTAGTTTTTAAAAATTTTTAATTTTATATCTATATTTGTTTCCACATATAATCATTGTTATTGGCTTAAATGAACAAGATGATTATTTTTGCACATATAGTTAGTTTCTTTTTAATTGTATAACTATATAGTTACTGTTTGCTTTCTTTTGTTAGTTCTAAATATTGAATTTTTTTTTCTTTCTCTTCTATCAAACATCGGTTAGTATATTTCACACATTTTCATTTATATTTACAATCTAATTATCGTCCCGAGGGTAAATATCAATCACACACTCTTCATCAGACTCAGTATTTATTGGAATCATGCATTTTAAAAAAAAAAATTTTGCTTCTGTCATCGTTCTTACTCGATAATAATATTCAATTGAAATTGTATATGATTGAAGTAATACGCTTAAAATTATTTTATCTAACTTTGAAGCTACAATTCTTCTCTTTTTAAAATCTTAATAAGTATCGTTATTTGAGCATCAATTTATTTTTATTAATTTATATTATTTCATTTAATTGTGGTGATTTTAAGCAATTTAATTTTGTTAATGTATGAACTTGATCTTATGAAATTCGTTAAATTTTTTAAATTGTTGAATGAAGGGATCATTAAATGCAATATATAATTTATAAATTATAATCTATATATATTAATAAAATAATTTTAAAAAATAATAATAATAGAGTAACCCGCACCGGGCCTTCACCTAGTTACTATATCATTCGTAGGTATATCACAGAGGTCGAGCCACACTACCCCCACCTTAATGCCAAGTGGCAACAACTCCCAAAACACTGTACACAATTTAGTAGCCCATTACAAAATAATCAAAACCCTAGGTCGATTATTTTTGGGCCACCAGGCCCATAAGTCTTTAACCCAGGCCGGGTAGATAATTTCTTTCATTCCATCGAACAACAAGGGTATTTTGGTCACTTCAATACCTCTTATATAATCCTAACCAGACTACAGTGAAATTAGTAACCCTAAAAATTTACACGGTAAAGCATTTTCTATTGCTTGAAGAAATAATCGGTAGCCGATTTATCTCTCTTAATTCGCCATTTTTGCTTCTTTCTATCCTTCCCTTATGATAGATCTGAGTATTTGTTTTCTGTTTTCTTTTTTTTTTTTTAAATTTTATTTTATTTTATTCCAAAATTTGCCCAATGATGCACACATAAATTGTATTGAACGGTTGCAAATGGGTGTTTTAGTTCGTCATTAGCCTTCACTCGCCGCCATGTTCTCCACAGCCACCATTTTTATGTCTTTCTCCTCCTCCTCATGCACACACATATATATACACACATATTGTGGCGGTGTGTGAAGGCTTTTGATGGATGCCATTTGCGTTAAAATCGTAGATGATCGGTTTAAGCTATGAGATCTGAGGGCTTTCTAAAAGTTGTTTCAGTTTTTTATTTTTTTAAGAAAAACCCATATCTGCATCTGATTTATATCAACCTTTTCATGTTTAGAACTTGTTTTTGTTGATGGAAGTTAGTTATTTTGCTAGTTCATTGATATGAATGATACACACTCATTATATGTTGGCTATAAATCGAAGGCATTGATTTGATGGTTTCTTTTCCTGATTCTTGTTGTTGGTGTGTTTGTTGCATTTTGTCTTCATGGTGTTTTTTATCTTATTAGGGTTGTTGTTTATGCCTCTTCTATTTAGAGCATGCTATGGCTCTTAACCTGATAGAATGCATTTGTTTATGCTCAATGATTATACCCGACAAAACAGCGCAGTTGCTTTGGTTTTCACTAGTTAGCCTCTATGTCACTTTTAGCACTCCAGTAGTCTGGAATATTGGCTGTTGGTGGTGGTTTTTGTTGTTGTTGCTGTTGTTATTTCTTCCATAGTGAAGATCTACGCCCTGTTTGGAATAAATGAATTCTACACAATTTGGAAGTGATATAGACTGGCTTTTAGTGAAAATCTTATGCTTTACTGAGCAAAGATACAAAATATTTTTAGCTGAGGGCTTTATGCGTTCTGAAAGTTGTCCAAAATGGCAATTTTTTGTTGGTTTATATGGAGAAGCACACTTATTTTCATTGTATTGATCCTTTAATCTAAATAAAGTTTGGCAATATGATACTATTATTTCAGTATGGAATCATTTTTTTTTTATATAGAATTTGGGTTGCTGTGTGCCTGGAGCCTATTCTTGGGGTTGGTAACTTCTGTGCATTTTCTGCATGTCATATTTCTAAAGCCAGGTAGTCATCTGTTGAATGTATGCGCCCAATGATGTTAACTCATTACAGAGTGGTACTTTGTTTTTCAATGTGAGTCTCCTATATCTCTTTCTGCCTCTCCTGCCATTTGAACAGATGCCATTTATGTCTTCTTCTTCTTCTTCTTCTTTTCCTTATTGTTATTATTATTATTATTATTATTATTATTATCATCATCATCATTATCTTTGGTGGTGGTGGTGGTTGTGTTGGTGGTTTTAGATGTATGGAGGCTCTAATTGAAAAACAGTAGCTTTGCTAACTATGAAACGTAGTTGTAAGATCTGAGGGCATCATGCCAATGCATCATTCAAGTTCTTGAACTATTAAAATGTATTTTTGCCAGTGTTTAATTTATTTCAACAATTGCACAAGTTATAGCTGAGTATTTCCAACTGGACGCTTTTCTGAGGTTATCTTTGTTTTTCGCTCCTTGGAAAGAACCATTGTGATAAGTTGAAATATACTATTCATCGACTAACATAGATTTGCTATAAAGCTTGTAGTACATATTATAGATTTTCTATAAAGCTTGTAGTAGATGTTTTTCTTTTTTTTTATTTATTATGTAGTTATTGCAGCTTGTATTCTTATTTTTAGCAGTTGGCATTGTTGCTATCTATTTTTTTCAGCGTTCTTTCTAATGACGTAATAATAACTATTTTTTTGTCTATCATCAATAGTTCATAGGGTTACAATTAGAATTCACACAATTGATTCCCATTGTGCCCAATGATGGATAAATCAATTCTATTGAGTGGTTGCGTTGTTTTTTATCACCAGTGTTTAACTGCCACTTGTGTGTGTGTGTGTGTGTGTGAAAAGGCTGTGGTGAAAAACATTTGCATTTCACCACGAATGATATATTGAAAGCTATGAGATCTGAGGGCCATTGTCTAAATTCAGCTGTTATGTTATTTTCTGAATGTATGTTTTCTTGATTGCTTTTGTATTTTTGCTGGTGTAAACTGCCATGTTCTTAGAAAATCAATGCAAATCTTAGTGTGTTTGTTTTTGGTATGTTATTTTTGTTATTACAATTGCTAGTTTTGTCTCCTAAGTACTTGCGGAGTAATTTGATTGTTTGCCTGTTGGGGAAAATATTTATGTTACACAAGTCACGCTAAGATGTTCCTTTTTGCACTATTTTTATTAATTTGTCATTAGCATCACGCTGAGAAAATACTAGGGGTTTGTTTGGTAAAATTAATTGTTTTGATAGCTGTTAGTTGTTTTAGTAATGTTTAGCTATTTGAGTATTGTTTTATAAAAACGTTAAAAGCTAAATGTTGTATGAGTTAATTTTTTACGAAAAGTTATCATAATTTTTAAAAGTTAGACTAAATGTTATATTACTGAATAATTTTTTAAACAGAATTCAGCGTTTTGACCTTTTAAAATTTTAAAAGCTACTCAAAAAGCTGTTGCAAGGAGAATTATTAGTATGACATGTTCAATGTGATTAGTGTAACATTTTCAATGTGATTGTTGGTGTATCTCGATACAAGTGATTGATGTCAATTCTTTGGTGACAAGGATTGTTTTTGCGTTTAAAACGAGACAATGGATAATTTATGTGGTTTTTTATCATTGCATAGTTGGAATTTGGATTTGTTGTTGTCCAAATTGGCTATAAAAAGGCCTTGACGATCATCCCGATATATCACTAAGTATTCTGAGTTCTTTTCATTCTTTTCATTGTCATAGCCCTTATTTTCACTTGCTTTGATTTGTATCTTTATTATTATATTATGATTGTTGATAGGCCAATGATTGAACAATGTTCAAAGACAAGCCCATGTCTGAAATTTTCCATGTTGATCAACCTCATCTTATGATTTTGATCTATCTGTGTTGAATTTTTTTTATCAAATTGTGTTACTAGTTTAATTTAAACTGTGTTTTTGGTTGAAGCTGTCACTTGTTTGGCAAGAAATGAAAAAAATTGGTTTTAGTAACCTATTTTGATGTTTTCCTAGAATTAAACAAAATCATTTAACATGAGCCTGTAACCCAATAAGAAGTTAATAATAAGAAATCAGTTTAGGATCCTGTTGAGGTAGTGGACAAGTCTGTTGTAACCATGTCATATTCTGCAGCTCCGCGCACTTTCTTCGTCATCTTTAGCAGATTCTGTTGCTGGAGCTATTGGAGACTGGAAATAAATAGCAGCTGAGAAGTAGTTCATTGCCAGAAAGTTGTGCACCAGCACCATCTATGATGAGCTTGATGAATTGAATTCGCCTTTGGCTTTGATCTTCCTTGATGGCTATCAGTCTTCATCAAATCACCACCAGATTGTTTAGTTAAAGGAAAAGGGAACAATTCAAACCTTTTTATAAATGGAGTGTGCCCATTCCGAGTACTTTTAAGAGAAAAGCTGCTCTTTTGATAATGATGGCCACTAGTGTGGTTCTCGAATGATCTGTGTAGTGCTTCAAGGCATCAAGCTAAAACGGTTTTGAACTTTCAGTTATAGAAAAACATACTAATAGAAGCCTCTACCTTTTCTTCTTTTGACCGATCACCCTAAAGAATTGTTAACATGTTAGTGGAAAAGGGGAATTGCATGATTTTGCAAGAACGTCAAAGGCAAGGAATTGAAGCAGCAAAATGTTCATTCGCCTCAGTTTTTATTTAATGTGTTCTTTAAAATGCTAGAACAAAATTAGCACAAAATGCGTGCTGGTTCAGGTGATTTTTTATACATACATATATATATATATATATATATATATACCTTCTCCTATTGTCTTCTTTCCAGAGTGCAGTGTAACTTAACAAACAATTTTCAACTAAATTCTCATAAAATTGATATCATTTATCAGTAACAAAATTAGAAAAGAAAATGATAAATCTTGAAAAAAGAACAAACATCCCAAATCAATCCTTGAAGAATCAGAAAGTTCGTTCAGAAATATGAAATAAGCATAATTTGATCCTACCATCTGTCCTAAATTCTACGAGCAATCTTAAGATTGCAAATCAATTTGAGATGCATTGACATTGGTTAACTGCTACGTTTCAGAACTATAACAACTGTTTCCTTTGTAATCAACCTACAGTCTCAACTGGTTATGCCTTGATCAATTCAGGAAAATCCTCCTTCAAGTAACCGAAAAACTTATTCTCAAACTGCTTATTGTTCATGATTAAAGCTGATATAATAGCTGTTTTTTTGACGTTATTATTTCCAAAACAGACCATCTTGGCATAATCCTTCTCTCCAAATTGAACAGAAACAGCTGCGGCGACTTAGCAATATCAGAAGGCTTAAAATGTATTTTGGTTAAATAAAACTCCATTAATTTCTTAATCTTTTCCTCTTAAGTTAGCATTAAATTAGGCTGTCTTCTAAATGCGAAACGAAAATCCTTTTCAGACCAGCCAAAGTTTAACAATTGCTTCTTTTTCCTTTCCCAAGTGGATTTGCTCATAATTGCCATTGAACGAGCAGCATATACAAAAGATTTGCGAATTGGTTCAATTCCGATTTCATTGACTTCTCCAACTGCTTCTTCAAACAACTTGCCCTAAGCAGTAACGATCGAGGCTCCACTTTTATTAAAATCCTAATACAAGATTCTGGCACACCATGAGCCCTTAAAATGCAGATATTAGACGCCATAAGCTCAATACCAGACCATATAACAGAAGGGCGTCTTTTCAATGCATAAACAACATTCTCATCCGTATCAATAAAACCTCTAAGGAAATCAATAGTGGGCAAAATTCGATTCTTTAAACCAGCTTTTAGAATATCTGGATATGCACATAACATCTGGGGCAGATGAGTAGTTCTTAACCCCAGTGACTCCAAAAATTCAATCTTTGGTTTTAGAGTTCTCTCTGGGTCAGCTACAAGACATGATGGGCTGCGTGATATTAAGCTAGCAATTTGAGATTTAGAAAATCATGATCCTTTAAAAGTTGAAGAACCAAATCTGGTTTCTTTGTGATATAAGTATTGACATGCTTAGCGGCTGAAGTAGCTTTCCGTAGAGATAACCCACATGAGTTCATGAGGAAAGAGATTGTTAAAGATGGATTGTCTTTTAGAGGTTGTAGCGTTTGGATGTAACGAAAGGAACAAGCTTTCAAGTACATAGCGCTATGATTTGTCAGTAATTTGGAAAAGAGACGAAACAGTTCTTTCAAATACGGAAAGGGAGGGTTTAGCAATACCAACTTACCGAATATGAGAAGCCGATAATGCTGATCAAGTCTAGAAGCGCAAAGCCCACTGCAAGATGGCGGAAAAGAACTCACTTTTTGGGTTTCCCATTTTGTCATTTTGAGTTTGACAGTGGCCGGTTCAGCTCTTACGAGAGCCAGGGAAAAGTAATTTGGGCTTTCCGCTCTCTAAATGGTCTAAAATTAAAAAAAAAAAAAGTAATTTCTTCTTGATTGCCAAAAATGATATGGGTAATTTTGATGAAATGAGTAAAATCGCAATATATTTTTTAAAATAGAATAAAACAGTCAGATTTTGGGAGCTTTACATATTGTTGAAATTTTTCAAAAATTTTGAAAATTATGCAGAGTGTGAAATATTTGTAAGAAAAATAAAATTGAGTAAATTATAATAAGATATAGAAAAAAAAAAAATTGGATAAATAGAAAAATTATGGAACCAGGGAATAAAAGAAGACCCGAAACCCGTCTCATTCGAACAGCCTTAATAAAATGTCAGCCATCCGATAGCTGAAAACCTCCCTCCTTTTCCCGCCACACGCCGGAGAACCCGAAAACAATGTTGGAGGCAAGAAGCTTGAGCAAGGCAGTAATTCCATCGACTCTATTTGAGAACCCTTCTCCTGGAAATCTCCAGCCAACTCGCCTAGCCCTCCATGTATCTCCTTTTCCCTTCTCCATAGCTTTTTTTTTTTTTTTTTTTTTTTTTATATATATATAATTTATATATAAATTTGTTGTTGGCATTCAGGTTAATGAGGATAATTCTTCTTGTTGGGTCTACATGGCTTCAGGGTGTCATGTCTACAAAATGCAGGTTCGACATCAATTTGTTCATTTTACGCTATTTTAGTTTATACTGAGAGTACAAAACCA
Source organism: Jatropha podagrica (assembly GCA_947857235.1). Taxonomy (NCBI): domain Eukaryota; kingdom Viridiplantae; phylum Streptophyta; class Magnoliopsida; order Malpighiales; family Euphorbiaceae; genus Jatropha; species Jatropha podagrica. The sequence continues at coordinate 70,683 of CANUEP010127460.1, read as the reverse complement.
ATTATTTGATTTTTCTTTCCTTCTTTTTTTTTTTCTTTTTGATTTAAACCAACTCAAGGGTTGGAATTTATAGGTAGCAGGTTGATTGTACTATTTTTCTTTAGATGTTTAGTACGTTGCTTGTATGTATAGAGTTAACTTTTTGTTGGGTGTAAAGAATTTATTTTTCAAAATCTTTGCTTTAGATCGCAATTAAGTTTAATAGTAAGTTTCTGGAAGCATTTCTTTATTATTCTGGATTTAATCAGATTTAGTGATATGATTATTGAGAGAGAAGAAATGATGGGAATTTCTGCAGATAACATTATGTTTGAGTATAATTTGGGTGAGATATTTGGTATCCTATGATGACATTTGTAGTTGCAATCCAGCAAATTAGCAATATTGTTTGTCTAGCGTATTTTATGAATATTGTTGTTGAAACAATAGTGGGTATTTTCGTAATCTTTTTTTTACAGGTACTTTGTTTTACAGAACTTATAGCATTTGCTTTCTCAATTGTAGTAGTATTTTTCTTAATATCTTTTTGACCTGGGGACACAATTCTAGGAACTCATATCATTTTTTCTTCTGATATTTTTAATTTAATCTCCCTAAGTATAGTTCTTTTTTTCACATTTTAACTGTCCTTGCACAATCAGAAAAGCCTGGTTGTCATTCAGGCACTGATCTAGACTTGCTAAAATATTGTCATGGTTCAGACCTTTTAATGCGTGCCAGTTAAAACTGGTTTTCTTTGTTCTTCTTTTCATAGATTCCATTGCAAGATTCTTCTATCAGCAAAGGGAAAGAAAGCCTCCTTATCCCCATACAAACACAGGTATCTTTTGTTATGATTTAAGAAGTTGATTATTTGTCAATTTGTTAAAAGCATGTCTAGCTAGTGCTTGGCTTACCAACTTAGTTGGATGCATCATTTCATTAGTAATGTGTTCATGTCATCATGTAATATTTTACTCTTTAAAGGTTATGGACTCCTCAGTAGTTAACCGTTGCCCTCATCGTTCAGAGATCCAGACCATAGTGCTTTGCGAAACTGAAAGTAAGTGATAAGTTGTTTATATTAACAGCACTTATATACCTTTCTTTTAGAGCTTAAACTTTTGTGTGTATGCTATTTTTGAAATTCTATCGCTTCTTCAACTTATCTGCAGGTCCTGGTTACTTGGTATTGGGAAGTGTTGATAGTCATGGTCATCTCATGGTCTCTAAACTAGATAGTAGTGGTAAAGGTACTCTTCTCTTTAGTTTAGGTTTCCTTACGGTGGCATAGTTTATGTTGATGATTTTATGGTTAATATTCTAGCACTTCTGTATCCATATTGGAACTTTAAATCATTCAATACTTTGTTATTTATTTATTTTTTGTAAATTTTTTAGGAGATATTTAATTAATAACCAGGTTTAAGGTTTATATCTCCTTGAAATTTAAACTCTAGTATAAAGCCCTTCCAAGTTAATCAAGTTATAGTTTTGCTTCTTGGCAGCTTGAGTTGATACTCAATGCTTTCAAAATGAAAAGAGTCAAACAAAACAATAATAAATATATGAGTTAATGACTAAAAGACTTAGAATCTTGTGCCAAGAATTAATTAATAACCAATATTGGGAAAAAAAATGAACCAAACTATAAAAATTTCAAATAAAAAATTTTCAATAATAAAAGTAAACTAAACTATGTTATTGGATTCAATTTAATTTGATTGATTTACCGCCAACTTTTGCATGGTTTATAAGTGAAACATGCTAGATTGAGCGCAACCCTTCTCCTTTGCCAATTTTGCTTGCCCAGGGAACCAGAAGAACCCAAAACCGAAAAAACAAATACCCAGCAGCACTTTAATATGTAAGGACAATAGAATAATATGAATTTTATAAATTTTGATTCTTCTTGAATTTTTTTATGCACCTGCTTCACTTATCATTATTGGCATCGACTATGGTTGATTGAAAATTTTGTGTGTCAAAGTACTCTAAGCATTAACATACAATAAAATTTATGAAAAACATATAAAAGAAGATTAATGACATTACATTTTGAGCTATTATAATAATTACTCGGAATTTTTTCAAATGCTACTTAATGTGCGAAAAATTGCTTAAAAAGGAAAAGGAAGTTTTTCTTTTTTTCACTCTCTCTTTCTCGTGTTATTTCATCAATAAAATAGTCTATTCAATATCTAGGATGTTTCTGTGCATGCTTCCTTTAAATTGGTCATGATTGACACAAAGTTTGAAGTGAGCCTGTATTAATTGATACACAAAAAGAAAACGACCATAGTTGATACCTGGACCAAAGCCTTTTAGTTTCTGGGGCCATCAGCGCTAAATATAGCCATGAACTTTTGTTACTTCGAAAGTCTTTTCTGGCCTTCCACCCTATTCCGTATCGGAATGAACTAAGCTGCCTGTTGTGTTTACACTCATCCTGTGTCTTCTTTCTCATTGCTGTGTTTAAGATAGCATGCTGTGGTAATTGTGTATAGTCTATTAGATTTTTACAAAGCTTGCATTTTTAGGTTTATTACATATGTAATCCACAATGATATTGGAAGTTCATGAGAACAGTATACATGTGCTTTTTGTTTTTTAGGCCTTGGGCTGGGGAACTGACTTGTTGTTTGGTTAGTATATACTCCATACCCGCCCAAAGCTATAGGGCTAAGGCCTATAAAGAAAACAAGCAAAATCTTCCCGCTTCAGGTGTGGCTCGGCATTAGGTAGTTCTTATAGAATGTGCTGTGAGAGAGGGAGTACCCTCTATGCACAGTAACAAAAACTATTAGTATATTTCTTGTTCTATATTGTTTTCTGTTTCATCCTTTTGCAGTTTTATTTTCCAATGGTGAAGATGCCTTAGTACTTTGTCTTCTGAAATTTCAGACATTGACAGGCTCACTTATTCAGTACTGCCACGGGATTCTGGTGTTGGAGAAGGGAGTTGGGCAGGGCTCTGTTTCAGTCCAAGTCAATGGTCAATTGTACGTAATTTTTTTTTTTTCAAAACCAATTTGAACTTATAAGTATTCAGTCTAGTGCTTGCCAATATCTTTCAGATCTAGATAATTGAATCAGCAAGACTGTGTAACTATTGAAGGTAAACTAGTTACAAGTGAATCTATAGCCTATTGATTGTGTCATTAATCCCGGACAAAATGATAAACTTGATGGTAATATCTTTGAGCTGTGGTTGCATCCCTAATACCATCATCAATTTCCTTTGTTGCTTGTATTACACTGTTTGTACATTGTTAATGTTCATTTCAAGCAGTGGTAACAGGAGCTTCTCAATAGTTCACTGACTCACTCTTCACAATAAATTTAGTCCAGTTGCACTTAATAGTGAAATGTTTGAAGATTTTGGTTGATTGTATGGGTATTGGGGTATATCCCTATGAAATTCTTTGCAAATTATTACTGAACTTAATTGGGCTTCTTTTTCATCATTCACCAAAGATGCATTTATGGACATCATCAGAAAAATTTTATCCAGAGCCATTGTTAACCATTTGGCATTAAGGCGTATTCTCAAAGTACTGATAATTCTTAAAAAGATTTAATCCTTTACCTTTCAATGAGAAATTCGAGGCAGAATATACATTCTCGTGATTTGTGTCCAAGAGTCAATTAGAAATTGAAAAATTGGATCTTTATAGAATGGAAATGCGGTCATTTCCGCTGCTGTGTAGTGGCATATGAAGTGCTTTATCATCTCTATTTCTTATCTTGAGCCCCTTTTTAATGAATATGAAAATTTTTCCTCTCCTAGGCTATTTTTTTTCTTCCTTAAATTTGCTTTGGTCCAGGCAGCTGTAGCTCGTAGCTTCTGCAAAAGCATTGATGTCTATGACCAAGATATCCATCTGCAAACTTTACATACGTAAGTGTTGTGTATGCTTATTATTTTCTTCTCCTTACTGGTTGCTTCACACATACATGCACATTCCTGGTTGTGATCTGGGCTGGTAGACACTGCGCTTGTGTTGTTACTTCAGGTAAAAATGCTGCATTCATCTGCGTGGATACCTCTATGTCAGTAGCCACTCTTTGTGTAAACACCCATGCACACATGCAATTGTGCTTTGGGGGTGGGAGCCGGTAACAGCTGAAGGCCTGCTATATGGTCTAATTCTAATTAACTGTCTAAATTCAATGTGACATAGTTTCAGTCCCAAATTGGCTGCAACAACTTGGACCTTTTTTCTCCACCATTATTGGTTAGAGCCAAACTTGCTTAAAATTACTCGGACTATGCTAATAAACTTGCACTTGAACCCTTTTATGTGCCTCCTATTTTTTATTGGTATTATAACCGTAAAGGTGTAGCAAGATGTGCAGGAGCTTTGTTTCAAAAGTTCCTTCAATTGCCAGTTTCCTGTTGAATATTTATATAGAGATATCTGTAAAATAGACAGGATGAACTTAATAATTTTGGATTTGATAATTAATTATTTATCTATAATGGTGTATCCCTTTTGCAGACTCTGGTATCCAACCTCATTGAGCTTCTTACAGAATTTAAGTCATGGGGATGAAAGTTCAATTTTAGCCATCACTGAGGGCTGCCAGGTAGAAGTTTGTGTACTTCTATATTTGCATAGTTCCTCATTGTTCGCTATACAAAAATTGTTCCACTTCATCTTGTGGGATTACTACAGCTGAGCATATGGGATTTGAGAATGAAAGAAAATGGTGGCTGTCTACATCGAATTTGTGGTTCTCTTGGTGATAATTTCTATGCTGTCTGCAGTTCCTTTACTGGTAATATCGCAGTGGGAGGTGCTGATCGTTCTGTGACCATATATGATCCTCGCAGGTTGGTTGCTATTGGTTTGCTATAAACTAAATATAGGATATCAACTAACAATAGACTGGAAGTTATAGTTTTTGATAAGTATCATCTATTTTCTTAGTCAAGTTAATTATGTTTTTTGTTTGATCTGTAGAATATGCATGGCTAAGCATACCTCTTTTGCTAGTTAGTGAATTTTGTAGAACATGGATATAAAGCACATGGGACGTTGATGTTTTCCTCCATGAAAAGAATAAAACCTAATACTAATTTTTTTCTTGATTGTAGATGGTCTACTCTTTCAAGATGGGTGCATTGTTCAAAATATGAGGTTAGTTTGTATTTTAATTGCCACCGACCCAACAACAAAATAGAAGGAAAGTATAGTCATTTTTTGCCATGCATTTCTATATGAAACTATTTTGAACATTTAGGCTCCATTTTTTTTTTTTTTTTTGGAAAATAATTTATTTGGAAAGTAGTTGTCCAATTTTTTTATGTTTGGATTGCTCAAAAAAATTAGTCAACAAAAAATATTTTTCTAGTAAAAGGAAAAAATTAAATCATTTTAAAAGAAAATGACTTTCCTTTTTCAAAAGAGGAAACATTTTTTGGATATTAACAAACTTATTAGGACCTTATAAACACATATACATATATTAATCTATTGATCATGGTAGTCGTCATTGTCAATCATTGCTAACCGTCACCTATCACTGACCATCATCACCATTCATCGGAAAATATGAAATCTCTATAATTTTAAATATTTTTGTAGTCTTATAAATGTTAGATTTCAATATTTTTTTTTACTAATTTTAATATTACAATCAAACAATAGAAAATAAGTTGTTTAGGAATATTTTCCAAGGAAAATGTTTTCCTTGAAAAATATTGCGAAAAATAATTCAAGATCCTTAAAATTATTTTGAGATTCGACACTTAAGTCTTACTATTTATAAGAATTAATTCAAGGTCCTAATTTTTGTTTCCATCCCTATCTCAAATGCTTTCGTCCAAAAAGTTTTTTTAGTCAAAATATAAGGAAAAATATAAATGGATACCTAAATTATATCAAAGTTAACACTTAAATCCCACTACTTTCATAAAGTAACTATCGCAATACTTTTTGGATTAAAGTCTATTCTTGATGAGTTCTTGTAGATTTAGGGATTTCTTTTATTACCATTTATGTGCTTCAACATTTTGAACCATTTTTTATTAACTATCTTTTGGGATTCTTGAAGGTTTTAGAGATTTTTTTTTAATTCATTTATATATATATATATTTTTTTATGTAGTGAGATTTAAGTGTTAAATTTCGATAATTTAGGAACTCATTTATATTTTTCCCATGGCAATTAACAGAACAAAAAAAATTAATTTTCAATGGAAGGATCTAAGATTGGGACGGAAGCAAAAGTTATGGACCTCGAAGTTAGATCTTGAAAGTAGAAAGGTCCATGTGTTAATTTCAATATAATTTACGGACCCCAAATTATTTTTCACAAAAATATTTTCTAATGGTAAGTTATTTTTCAAGAACAAATTAAGCCTTAAGGCTTAAGGGTTGTTTTAGTTTAGTTTATAGGCAATTCTTTAGAGGTTGTGATTCTATAATTTTTTTTTATTGCGCCAACAAAAAAATGATTTTTCTATATCAATCTTTTGTTCTCTGTATGAGGTACTCTACAACTACTGAATTCTAGGAGGGAGACAAAATTTTCATTTACACTGCATTTTATCTCTGTAATTCTAAATATTTTTAGTCTTATAAATTACAAATTTCACTTTTTTTTTTTTTTACTAATTTTAATATAGCAACCAAACGACAGAAAATAAGTCGTATATAAAATATTTTCTAAGAGTAAGTCATTTTTTCAGAAAAATTTAGTGTAGTTTAGAGGCATTTTTCAGAAGTTGTTATTTTATAGCTTTTTTATTCTGCCAATGAAAAGCTGATTTTTCTACATCTTTGATTGTGCCAATGAAAAGCTGATTTTTCTACATCATTCTTTTGTTCTCCGTATGAGGTTTTCTACAACAACAGAATTCTAGGAGCAAATTTTGTTTTTACACTCCCTTTTCTCTCCTTTCTTTGAAATTTGAAATGTATAATATACCTGGTTCTTTCGTACCATTTTCTGAAATTTTGAATTATACTTGATGTATTATCTGCATTGCTACATGCTTCCCAATTTCAACATGGGCAGAGAGTTTGAAATTTGTCAATCGAGTTGATTTTAATACAAAAGAAAACCGAAAAAAGCAACTGAAGTGTGCGTTTCATTTGTGTTTGCTTCGTACAAGCCTCTTCCATTTCTTTCCATCCTTAAATTTATCTCCCTGGTTAGAATTTTTATTGATTAGGTTATCCTGTGTATGAGGTGTGTTGTTCTTATCAAAAAACAATATGATGGGACTGTTAGGACTAAGCCCTTGTTTGGTGATGAATGAATTTCACAAAATTTTGTGAGGTTCATTTGGACTTCTTATTATGAATGAAAATATTCAGTTTACTCCTATGAATTTAATTTTATAAAATTCAATATAAACAAAATTCTATCATACAAATGACAGAATTCTATACTTCAAATTATTTTATACCAAGCAAGGGATAAGAGAGGTTTTAAGTTAAATATGTTTTATCTGTATTAATGTACTACTATGAAATTAACGTTTCTTCTACTGAAGTACCAGGCAACAGTATCTCCTTTGCTTTTAATATTTTAGCTTTAATTTTGCAGATAACTGGACTTGCATTCTCATCAATAGACCCTGATTACATCTATATTCAAGGCATTGACTATGAGGTGATACTTCAGAAGCAATTAAAACTAATCTCGTCTTCCTCATTCGTCCATCTCTTGCTTGATAATTACAGATTCAGATTGTCTTCCACTTTCTGTTTTCAAAATTCAATTTGGTCATTGGGGTCAGTAGAGTGGAGATGTCAATTGTTTTGATGTAGTTCTAATTTTCCTCTTCTTCAGTCACTAAACTTACTCTCGAGAAGAAATTAAATTAAATAAGCTCTTCTAGTAATTTAAATTCTTCTCTCGAATATTACAAGGGGAATATGGCCAAAAAGCTTTGATAACATAAATGCAACAAAGAAACTGAATGGCATACAGATGTCATATAATGAGATAAAAGGATGCTTTTGTAGTTTTGTTTTTCGGTGTCTAGATGTTGAACCATGAAAAGTGCATTTACATTTCAAGTGTTGAGCTATGTTGAACCATGAAAAGTACATTTACTTTTCAAGTGTTGAGCGATGTTGAACCATGAAAAGCACTTTTACATTTCAGTTGTTGAGCAAAGTAACTTCATCTTATAGACCCTCTGTGATGTTTAGATGCCAAATAATTCAGAGGGATCTTTCTATATTGCCTTACCTTATATCAATCTCTTGATATATGCTTGCGTTTTCTAGACCTATTGGATTAATGAATGTCTATTTTCAGGTATTTTGTGGACAATGGAAAGAATGTGATAAAGCCTTTTCATTTAGAGGGGACTCAAACTGGCTTGGGTTCAGTAAGGTATTAGTTGAGAAATTCTCTGTAAACCATGTTGACATGCCCATTGGCAACATGTGCATGTACACTAATCTCTTGCAAGCATGAACCCAATTCTGTGCCCAGGGTAGTGAATTTGGATTAATTTGGTTGAATAATAATTTCTATATTTGCAAGAGGTTGAATCAGTTGATTTTAGTAACCAAACCTAGTAAAATAAACATAGGTTCTCAACTGAAGTATTCATGTATTAAACACGATTCTCTCTTTTAGAAATTGAATTTTGAGTTTCTGATAAAGGATGATAAAGTGGAAAAGGAAAACATGGCGATTGAAGTGATTGACATGGAAAGGCCATCACCCAATTATAATTCTGGCAAAGCACTGTCCTGTGAAGTTAAACATAGGTCCTCAACTGAAGCCTTAATGTATTGAACACAATTCTCCTTATTTTAGATGTTGAATTTTGAGTTCCTGATAAAGGATTATAAAGTGGAAAAGGATTAAAATGATTGACATATAAAGACCATCATCCAATTATAATTCTGGCAAAGCACTGTCCTGAAATAAGAATCTGGAAAGCCCTGACCTTCTAATAATTTTTACTGCTCATCTAATATGATATAGAATTATAAGCTTTTGCTACTTGTGTCGGTTAGGTTGGATTTACATCATATTCTATGACTCTCCATCAGTTGATAGTTTATTGTAAGCTTTTGCTACTTGTGTTGTTAGTTTTAGGAGAACTTGTCTTTCTCAGATGTTTATTGTAAATTCTTTGCAGCAGTGCACAAATAGGGATATACTGGGAGGATGGTGTGATTCTGGCAGTGTATTCCTGACTGATGTTGGAGCTATGGGAGCGAACAAAACAACCTGAATGATTTTGCGGATGGATATTCCTAGTTGTGGTTTGGCTGCTTTCTCTGTTTTAAGTCGGCTTTTACTAGTTGCGTGCAAGGAATTTTGTTAAAATCAGTAGCCTTTTACTATCATATCTGCAAGTAGCTATTTCAAGCAGTCAATGTCTCCGGTCAAGCCATCATATATTATTGAGCCATAACCTATTCAAAAAGAAAAAGTCAAAAGTATATAATCTACTCATATATTTGTTTCCTGGAGACCATCATCCACATCAATTTAGGGTTTGACCATTCATGTTGAAGTATGCATATTGAAGACTAAGAATTGTTTACTGGATATTTACAATGTTCTTTGCATGTTATTCTTAACAGAATGCGTATGCTGGAGTTTCAGCTGCAAAGGATCTGAGCTCTAAATTGATACTATCCATTTTGTAAGCTACTTGAGTCTAGATTACCCCTGTATGAGATATTGTTCAAGAGTCGATCCAAGATCTTGGATCGATTTGAATAATGTTGTTATTAACTTGACTGAGGCCTATGGCTGGTTAGAAAATTATTACTTTTATTTGAATTATTAAAATTTTTATTATTTTTAATTGAATTTCAAGTTGATGCAGCCATTTGGGTTGGAACGGTGGTTGCTTGATTTCAAGTTTCTCTTATTTCTTGTCAAAGTTACTATACAGAACAATGAATATAGGTTTTTTGGATTTTAAGCAATTGACCAAAGCATATTTGGGGAGATGGTGACTTATGGCATGGCTTTGTAGACCTCTTCCCTCCTTTGACTAAAATATTCTGATGAATTTTTCAAAGTCATAAGTCTAGAATCAAGTGGTGGATTATGGTTTTTGATCGGTTTTTGGTTGGTCTTGATTGACAGAGGACCAGAACATAGGTCCCATTATTTATGAGATCATCAGCTCAATCAAAGAGCTCACCAACTGCTATAAAAGATATATATATATATATATATAATAATTTGCATACCATTTCATATTTTATTACCAAACAATAACCAGCTACTGATACGGATACAGCATTTGAATTCAAAGCAAAATTTTAAGCATTTCATAATTTCGAAACAGAAATATCATATTGAGAATGAAACAAGAATTTGAATTTATAATGTTAATTTTAACATGCTATCATATATCTCTTTTTTACCTTATTATATATGCATAGAGTTCTAACAATGAAAACTTCAGATTATTTTCGTTCATGTCTTGGTCTATGCATTCAAGAATTAATTGTCCAATGCAAATTTCATTCTCTTATTAACTACTTTATTCCTTTTTTTTTTTTTTTGTTACTTCTTTTGAATGTATCAAAACGTCACGATTTTTCTAAATTTATATATTTAAATAATTATTTTATCTTTATAATTTTTCATTAAATGAAATTTCAAATTTCAATTTAATGAAATCTCTGATCAAAATAAATAATTTTGAAAGAAAGAGCGTAGAATGATAAAAAGTCTGATAAATTTCAGCGACAAATCCGTGGGTTTGGCAAAAAATAAAGATTTGACGTCAGTTTCTTGCATCAAAGAATTTGCAAAAATGAGGCAGTTTCTTGAAAAGTAGGTTTAGTTTTGTACTATTTGGGCAATTGTTGAAGAGGGGATTGGGGCTATTTCAGCATTCATCGGTCAAATCAAAATTATTACATGGCCTATAGCCACTTCTAAAATGAATGGACTGAACTGAACTTCCCAAGTATCACATATGTTCCCCTCCAATACTTTTTTTAAATTCTCCTTAATGTTATTATTATTTATAATTTTTTAATTAAAATATAGTCGCTTCATCTTATTTTATATGTATAATTTAATAAAATATATATATTAAAAATTTAATTAATAAAAATCATTTTGCTCATTCAAATGTTAATAAAATTATTTTATTTAATGAATAATTATAAAATTTTTTAATCATAATTTTTTATTTTTTATACTTTATTTTAATAATAAGCATAATTATTATTGAAATATAAAAGCACAAAATCATCATAATTTTTACTATTTTCATCTTTTTTACATAAAATAAAATATTGTATAATATCATATTATTATCATATGAAGAGCAACTTTACAAATATTTTTACTATTTTCCTTCAGTTTATTTTTTTCTATTTTTTTATTCTTTGAAAATTTAACCCATTTTTCCGTATGATTATTAATAGCATATGTACTTTGCTTAACTTATTTTATGTATTTTCTATATAAACAGAGAAGAAGATAAAGAATAAATAATTTTACTTTTTAAAATTTTTATTTATTAACCAAATAAAAAGAAATTAGTGTAAAGAAATTTTATTTAAAGTAATTTTAATTTTTTACTGTTTCTATGTATTAGTTGAGGATATTGATTTAATTTATTTACATCAAACACTTTAAATTTATTCAATTATAAGTATTTTTTCTAAAAATATTTTTAATAAACTAGATATATATATATATATATATATATATATATTTCTAAATCTAATTAAAAATTATATATATTTTGTTTTAAATGAAACTCAACATGAGTTATAATCAAATTTTATTGATGCATAATTGAAAATTTTTTAAAAGAATTAATTTTATAATAAATTAATAAAAATAAACATTAGGAAATCATTAATACACCCGCAATCACAGCGCGGGGCAAGATTAAGTGAATGAATAATGGTTTCTTGCTTCTCGCGCTAAGGACATATCCCTAATCTTCTTGATTATTTTATAATTATTATATGATAATTAATATTATAAATGAAGAGCCAAAACTGTACAATTCAAAGTGTCAGCCACGTGTGGAAGTGGGTCCAAAGATAGCATTTCTGAGGACCACAATCAATCTATAGATATATATATATATATAGGGACTTGGAGGCCGAGGCTACACTAGATTATAGGTCCACTGCTTGTACTGTATATTCTTTCTTTCTTTTTTTTTTTTTTTTCTTTTTCTTTTATTATTATTTGGATACTGATAGTGAGAGTGTAAATATCACTGCAGTATTCTTTTCAGTCATTTACATCTTAATTTCTTCTTGTTTTTTTATAATGATAATTTTTATTAAAAAAAAGATAATTTGATTTCAATTTTTAGTCTTTATATTGTGAAACAATCATATAATTTTAATCTAATAATTATAGGATTAACAAAATCACAGCTTGGAGATAATATAAAAATTTAATTATGTTTTGTTCACATGTTTACATGTGCTATTTATTTGGATTAAAATATCCTCTCACTTCAAATATTATATTAGTAACTAAAATGCTCCTATTTATTTTTTTTAGTATTTTTTTTAAAAAAGAATATGAAGTTGGTATTAAATATAACTATGATTATACATTGAATTTAAATGAAGTTTTAATTTTGAATATATTTTAATTTCTAAATAAAAATAAAATTTAAACATTTGTAAGGACTTAAAATTTAATTAATTAATTCTGGTGAAATATGAGTGATTTATTTATATTAATATTTTTATTAAATTATTATGTCAAGTTTATTTTAGAAAATAAAGACAAATGAATTTTCATTTAAGAATTGTTATAAACATAATTTTGTGAAATTCAATTGAATTTTTTATTTTAAATTTTAACATATTGATAAATTTATTTGCAAATACATTTCACTTAGAATTTATTTATGAATTCTAGAATTATAATTCATCTTTTTCAAACGGTACCTAAGTTTTTAATAATAATTGTTGTATGATTAACTAAATCTATTAAGATAAAAATTATAAATATAATTTTAAATTTAATAGGAATAATAATCCAATAATATTTATATTTAACATGGTCAATGATACAACTTACGATCTTCTAACTCAGAAGCCATTGATTGATTTTAGTTAACAACTATTGTCTATGTTACTCCATATTTGTTACATTTGAGAAAGTATTATATTTTAAAATATTTATCATATTTGTAATTTTAAGAAATAATAAATATTTATTTTCATATTTAATCTTTGTATGTGATCAATAATTATTACTTTAATTTAATAATTTATTAGAGAGTTAATATTAAATTAAAAATTATACAGTCAATTTACTAATAATTTATTATAATTTAGACAAATTGAATGATTTTCTTAAAGAATATGAAATTTTAAATGTAGTTTATGGAATAGAAATAGTATTTATGTTCCTCGATACTTATTACATTTGAAAAGGTATTATATTTCAAAATATTTATCACATTTGTGGTTTCAATAAATAATGTGAAGTTTTTACTGTATTTATCTTTTATACATGACCAATAATTAATGCTTTAATTTTTCAAAAATTTAGTATTTTAATATATTATCTTAAATGTAATATAATCGACTTATTCAATAATTTATTATAATTTAAATAAATTTATTAATTTTTTTAAAAATATAAAATTTTAAATATAATAAATATTTAGGAATAAAAATACTAGAAAAAATTATAATCGTATCATTATAGAATGCCAAAATTAGCTACTCTATTTCTATTTTTTTAAAAATACACTATTTTGTTCTTTTAATCACGTTATACTGTAAAATACTTCCGTCCAATTTAACTTATTATAAACGTTAAATGGGCATAAAAATACACAAGCCCATATATATAAAAAGCAAACTGCAATATCTATAATAATTTCAAGATCTATAAATCGAAAATCAGATTTGTCATCACTTTCAATCTCATCGTTATCAAAACCAAATAATTGAATAATATGACTGCTGCACTACAAAAGAAATCTAAATTTCTAATCAAAACTCATAATTTACTTACCAAATTATTTATTTTCAAGCACAAGATAGATATACAACCTTATTTACAATCTCATTAATGTAAAAATCATAAAAATAGAGTATATATACTGCTATAACAAGAAAGCTACAATCTCCCTTCTCAAACTTGCAAGAAATACATTAATTTCAATTTGAGGTTTCATTTAGCAAATTAAATCAAGTTTTTGTTTTAAATTTTTGCATAAATAGTGCTTTAAACCTTAGCTATATAAAATTTGAGGATTATAAAATTTTAATCAATAAATTGAAAGAAAAAACTAGTAAAATATATTGAGGAAAACTAGAATAAAAAATTCTTACATTATAATTTGTGGGAGTCGCAAGAAGTGAAAAAATTGAAATTACAGCGAATATGATTTTCCTTTCTCTATTCTGAGCTTGCAAAACTTTCAAAATGAAAAGGTTAATGGTAGAGATGTCTCTCATTAATGAGAATGGAATGGAGTTAGTAGAAAGCATAAATTTTTTAATAGAAAAAATTAAAAATATTAACGAAAGAATAAAATAATCGGTTGAAATCAAAATATAGAAATAAAATAATATATTTTAAAAAAAATAGAGATAGAATAGTTAATTTTAATATTATATAAGGACAAATTTATAATTTTCCCAAAAAAAGTTAAGTTAGAATGTGGCTGGCAATGCCAATTTTTTGGAAGATGAGACCAACAAGTTGGCTCTGTGAAATCTCGCCTTTGCAGCACCCAAAAGCAGCTTTTTCAAATTTTCTTGGAGAACGGAGAGAAACAGCCAGAGGCGTGTATTTTTAGGTTTTCTGAAATTCGTGTTATCTGTAAAATCGTGAATTGTGAATTCCAATAGACTATTAAAGCAGGGAAGATACCAAGTACTCCTGTTATGTTTATTTGTGTTGTAATCTCTCAATTAATTCCATAATATTTGTCACGTTTTTGGCAAATTAACTTCTTTTAAAATATTTATTATATTTATATTTTAAATAGCGATAAATTTTTTTCATATTTATTCTTTTTATATAAATAATAATTATTTTTCAATTTTGAAAAAAATTTTCTCAATCCATTTATCCCTATTTCTATATATTCTCAAAATCTCTCCATTACTATGGTCGGACAAAAACGTTAAAATTAAATAGTTTAAAATTTTATTTCGTATTTAGATATATTAAATTAAGAGTAATATAGTCAATTTATTATAATTTTAATGATTTTCTTGAAAAAAATTAAAATTTTAAATGTGACAAGTATTATAGATCAAAGCAGCAATTTATAATTCGTTAAATGCATAAATTTACCTCTTAATCTTGTAATTTTAATTTAATGACATCTTAAATTTTGATAGAGTTAAATATGCCGCGGTAATATATTAGATATATTTTTATATTAATAATAATAATTTTCAATACTTTTACTTTTATATCTAAAACATTAATTTGATATATAATTTTTACTATTTAATAAATATATTCATTTAATCAAATTTAAGTTGAAGTATATAGCAGAATGATTTTACAAATTAAAGTGTTATACAACTTTATAAGTTGAATTGTTGAAATCAATAAAATTAAAGAATTCAATAAAATTTCAATCTTAATATTTTATTCCCAAATAAAAAAAATTATACCATTAATTTTATAATATTATTTAATTTATAAATCAATCTAAATCAATGCAAAATTGATCAAACTTGAGCTCTCGTAAAATTATTTTGTTTTAGCGAAATATATAATAATTCTTTAATTGAAAAAAAAAATTGTGTGGAGAATAATAGTGCCCAACCAAGAGAATATCATATGCCTGATAAAACGTAAAGAACAATACTTCCAGATTTTGTCTGTAAAAAGGGAGACTTTATTTCTTCTTCTTGCTTATTTTTAAAACAATTAATTAATATAAAATAATTATAAATAGACTTTGTATATTCTTTTTATTTATGAATCTTGAAGAATTATAAATTCTTCTGCTCATCTGTTCATTGACTTTGGTTTGATTCGGTTAAGTAGCGCTGTCGATTCACACGTGAACTTTTTTTTGTACAAACCAATAATTAATATTTAATCAACAATCTCATAATTTTTTTTAAAAATTCCTTTTTCTCTCTTCAACCAAAAGAAAAAAAAAGAGAGAGAGAGAAAGCCAAAATTGAGGAGTGTAAAAATAATTTATCACATGCAACATAAAATAATGACGGAAACCAGAGAGATATTCTAAATTTTTCTAATGTGGCTAAAGATATTCTAAATTCTCTAGCGTAAGAGGTAATAACCTTAGATACAATATAATGTAATAAAATATATAATATAATAAAAATTTTAATGGAATATAACGTAATTAATATTTTATTATTATATTTGATAATATAATTAATAAAATTTATGAAATGTAATCATTATTTTATTTTTATATTTATTTATAAATATATAATATAATATAATTAAAATCATCACTACTACCACCAAGCACACCACAATCACCATTCCACCACTACCACTCTCGGCACCAATCACACCATTATCACCACTCCACTATTACCATTACCACATCTACCATATTATTATCAATACAAAAAAAATATCTGGATTAAAAACCATTTACTATATTAAGCTATTAAAAGTTATTTAGATTTATAAATTTATTTGAGCTAAAAAATTAAAAAAAGGTAAGCTAAAAAAATATAATTTAAGAGTGATCGTTCGGTCAATTCGATCAATTTGAATAAAATTTTTAACCGAAATAAACTAACCAAATTTTTTTTACTTAACAGAACTTAACCTAATCCGTCTGGCTAAATTAATTTTGATTTTTAACTAAATCAAAGTTAAAAAAAAATAAAAATTTAATTAACCGATTAAATTTAACTAAAATTTATGATTAACCGATTTTAATCGAAATAAAAATGAACCAAAGTTATTAATTACTAATTAATCAAAATAAAAACCAAAATATTTTTAATTTTTAATTTTAGTATCTACTTAATCAAACTGACATAATTTTGAGAATCGATTAGTTTTATTAATTCAGTTAAGTTTAAGTTTTAATCAATCATCAAAATTTTAATTTTCTTTAAATGAACTTTTAACTGAAAATTTATTCATTGAACTAAATTGACCAAATTAACTGAATTAATCAAATTGACCGAACCAAATCTCACCCCTAATGTAAAATAATGAAATAAAAGTTAATTAAATCATTAGAAACTAATTTTTTTTATATATTTTCATTGAATAAATTATATTAAAATATAAAATTATAGATATTTTGATCTTTTTGGTATTTTTCATTATATTCTTTTAATTTCTAAATATATTGTTGGATATATATGTATTTATAAATTCGCTATGTCTTGATGTGTTATTTATTTATTATTCACTTAACTAAACATGTTACACAATATCATCTTCATGTAATTCATTAAACTTGGTATTATTTTAAGGTTGTAATATTTTTATACAACTAATAAAATTTGATGGATATAATCACAAAATTCCATAAATTTAAAGACTTAAATATACCTTTTTCCAATAATTTCCATCCTTTACCTTTGGAAATTATAATGAAAAAATAATAAAATTCACGAAAATGGGTATTTATAGGGAAAGAAATGTGTATGAGAAGATAAAACAGAAACACATGAAAAGTAATTATGAAATTAACAAGATAATATATTTTTTATATGTAATAATAATATAATATATCACATGCAATGAAAAGAGTTTGTAGGTGTGGAGTGAGAAACCCTCCTTTTGTTATTTTTTATATACCTTATTTGTTTCGTATACGTACAAAATACGTTATGTTAACAAACTTTTAATGCAAGCATAAATTATTATATTCAATTATTTCAACTCCAAAATACGTTTTTTTTTATTAATTTATTATTACTAAAAAAGGGAACTCATTCATGCACTTCGACTAAAAATTAATATGGGGTTTAAAATAATTATGAATGTATACATCTTGTCAATGTGGACCCCAACATTTAAAGTTTAGAGTAAAAGAATTTCAAAAATTGAAGAATAAAATAAAAATTTTATTAATAGGCCACTATTTAATTTCGCCATATGCTATGTTTAATAGGCCACTATCCCCTATTATAAATTCATCTTTAAAAAAGAAACTCGCTGTCTGCATCTTAGGACTCGCCTAATCATACTCAGAATTAGTAACAGTTAAAAAATTTTTTTCTCTTTCGTAAATATTTATTAAATTTAAAAGCTTTTTTCACGTATTCAGTGTGTACTGAAAATTGAGTTACAGCTAGTTAATAATATTATAATTAAAATTTTAATCGTATAAACTCGAGTTAAATATTTTAATAATTATATTTATTTTATATGATTTAAATATAGTAATCTTAACTTATAGGATTTTCCGAAAAAAAGAAAAAAAAGAATTTATTGATATTTTTATGATTGTATCCCTATAAATTGTTAAGCATTTAATTAATATTAGAAACATTTTTTTTATGTTCTAGGGAAAGAACACAATATTATAAATAAATTAAAATTTATATATAATTTATTATATATGATTCTTTTCCTGAAGGATTAGTATATATGATTGAAGAAGTATCTTTTGGCCATTTTCTTGAAATCTGACATGAAGTATCTGAAATTCAAACAATAATTCTTATCACATGATAGAAAAGTATTATTTTAATATTTTCTTAGAAGTTAGGATTTCTTTTGTATATTAAAATAAAGTTTTACCTTTTCATGTCGTTTCAAAAAATTTTCGGGCAGTGAGGTAATTGTGAGGTTAAAATTCTTATTCTATTATCTGTTTATATAAATGTGAAAAAATAAGGGTAAAAAACAGTGTTTTATAATTGCACAGATTAGAGTTTTAATCCTTCTCTTTAAAATATTATTTTATGTAAAAATAAATTGTTTTTTTCATTAACTGAAAGAATAGAAACTATTTTTAAAAACAAAAGAAATATTATATTGATATTAGCTATTAATATTATAATACACAATGCCCCAAGTAATATTAAAAAATAAAATAATTTTTTATAATTTCAATATGAAAATTAGACGGTTAACGTAAATACAACATGTTTAATTTGCTTAATATCATAAACAAACTAAATGTGTCATGTTGACTTATATACAACTCATATAACCTGATTAATATCGTAAATAGATTAAGGCTTTGTTCAACAAAAGTGTTTTAAGGAGTGGTTAGAGTTTTGACTACGTCAAAATACTGTGTTGAGATAGTTTATAAATTAGCTTTTAGTGGATAACATAGTATTTTGTGAAACGTTATCCTTCCTAACGTTTAGCGTTTCACTATTTTTTTTTATTTATTGACCGTCTTATTTTTAGTTTAAAATACTTCTTGCTATTTCAATTGCATCGTTTTTTTCAAACTGTATACGTAAATGTTGCATGAATCCCTTCCCTTTCTCAATTAGCTAGATATCACGAAGTAACGAAATTCTTCAAAACCTGCTATGATAATGCAACAAAACCTTCTTTTATGTTGATTCCTATAACATTTATGCTGCCATAAATGGTGAAACTCTTTTATAAACTTTCTTATTATGATAAAATATTATATTATTTTATATAAAAATTTAAATAAAATAATTTAATAATGAATTAATAGAGAAACATGTGAGGAAATTGCATTATCATTTTTAGAAAAAATAGTGATGACATTCTTCTGATAGGAAAGTAATAACACACAACATAATCACCTTTTTTATATTTTATTAATTTTATTTCTATAATCATAATTTAAAATTTTAAATCAATATTTAAATATCTTTTTTTGTCATTTTAAATTAAACAGCTATTTTAACCGAATACTTTTGCTTCTAACAGTTATGTGAACAACTAACAGCTAACAACTAACGACTATTAAAATAACTAACAACTATTAAAATAGCTAATAACTATTACAACCGCTAATTTTGCCCAACAAAGCCTAAGCGGATATATTAATCTATATACAACTCATTTAACCGGCTGCTTATAGTATGTTTAACTTTTAATCTATTTAACTTCAATTATATTTAAAAATAAATTTTCACACCTCAAATGCATAAATTTTTCGAGATTTATAATTAAAATAAAAAAAATAATATAACAATAAAATTTAAATAGATTTTAGTCGAAGTATTTATATCTAATATTAAAATTACATCTTTACTCCTAAATAAATTGGTCACTTGTCTAACTCGCGTCATAATACATTTATATTCGTGCTATAATACATTTATATTCGTGCTATAAATGGTTGACTTGTTTATGATACGAACTCATTTAACCTCAATCCTAACACATTTGTTTCGCGTGTTAGGCGAATCGTGTTTGCGTGTCGTGGTCTATTTTGATACCCCTAATATGACCTGTATCTATAAATACACACACACTATTAGTGTAATTTTCAATCGTGATAATAATTTTGAGAATTTAACTAATTATATTAAAATAAAAATTAAGTATTTTTTATTTTATGTTTATAATTTATTATAAATAATTATTTATTTATTTAAAATATTAATATATTATACTTATTTAATATAGTGTGTTTCAAGCATATGAAATCTTCTATTTTTTTAAAAAATTATCATATTGCGAACAATCCTGTATCACCTGTCTTTAGTTTATTTTGTATATTTTTTTATTAACAAATAATCAGAAAAAATAAAAAGGGATTAAATTTTTTTCGAAAAACCTTTTGTCACTTATTTTTTTAGATATAAAAGAAAAATATTAATTTTTCTTCATAAATTTATTTTTATTTTAATTTGAATTATTGGAATTGTCTTCCCTTATATTCTTTTATTATTTTCAAATAAAATAATTTTTACTTATTAATATAAATTTTATCCTACACGTTTCATATTTTTTGTCCCGTTCTCGTGCAACTTAACTCTTGATATATGAGACTACTCTATACACTAACCTAATTAATCAATATTTTTTATACACTAATCTTTTTAAATATTTTTGTGTCATTGAAATAATTTTTTATTTTACATTTATAATTTATTATAAATATTATAAATTATTGTATATATTTTTAAAATATTAATATATTATTTATTTAGTGTTGCGTGTCCCGATGATATGGATATCTTACTTTTTAAAAGTTATCATATTCTGTACATTCAAATTTATATTTTTTAAATTGTTTATATATTATTTTTTTAATAGTAATATATTATTTATTCACGCTCTTTTTAAGCTTACGTGTGGATTACCATTAATTATTTTGTAAGAAAAATAAATTTAAATTAATATATTAAATGCTACAAAATATTTTGTTATAGATATTATCATGATAGACGGATTATTTGAAAATATAAAACAACTGATATGTTTATAATTTTTACAATTATATTAAATTGTGTGAATTCTAACATCTGTCATTCTATATTCAAAATATTATCCAGTGACAAACTGTGCCACTTATACTTAACTTCCATAAAAAGCAAACTATCATATTTTATATATTATATAAATAGATATAGATTTTTTGATAGTGGTAATAATTTTGAGAATTTAATTAATTATATTGAAATAAGAAATTATATATTTTTTATTTTTATTTATTATAAATATTTGTTTATTCATTACTATATAACGTAAGATCCGTATTTCATGTGTCGTATTCATACAATCCAACTTATGATATATAATACTACTCCATACACTAAAATAATTATTAAAATAAGAAATTAAATATTTTTTCTTTTATAGCTTGAGTTATTTGTATTTTAATTAAGTTTTAGTTTAATTTAATACATTATTTTAATGAGATGTACCTAATAGACATTATCATAATAAAGACATTATCAAAAAATATAAAGTAACTTATCTTTTTATAATTATTTTCCTTACGCATTAAATTTTTACAACCGTACTAAATAATTATTGTCCCCTCATATTGAGCAATTTCAGAGATTTACATTTGATTTTCATATAATGAAAACTGTTTTAGTTATATATATATATTAGAATTAAGGGTTGTTGGTACGTTTTTTTTATTATTATTTTTAGATGTTCTGTCATCCTCTATTTTATATAAAAAAGGAAAATAATGTTTTATCCTCAAACTTAAGAATGACATTAAAAAATTGTTGTGAGAGAGACTCCTGAACTCAAACAATAATAAGAAAATAGGCACCGTCGTGCATGCATGCCATGCAAAACATCTCCCTATATTTAATTAATTATATTTCATTAAAAATAAATAAATGGAGAATAAATATATGTATACATTTAATGCAGCCCATTATACCACAACAGTCAAGCATGTCCCACGTTTACCTCATCTCGATAATGAAGTGAAAAATAGATAAAAATTTATTTTTTTTTATTTTTATTTTTTTCAAAATATAAGTTCATGTATTTTAAAACATTATGCTCCAGAGACGTATAATCTTTTTTTGTTCCTCAATCATTTAAGCCACTATTTGAACATTCCTATAAAATATTTGGATTTATTATCTATGAAAAGTTAAAGAATAAAAAAAGAAAAATCGGTTTGATTAGAGCTGGATTTTTGTTCAATATAAAAGAATTGAAAATATAGAATTTATTTATAAATAAATTTTAAATAATTTAAAGAAAAATATTTTTTATAATTTTGTGTTATTTAAAACTTTTAAAAAAATAAGTCAAGAGAAATATTTTTTTGGTGAAAGGTAAACTGAGTATTTTTTAAGGAAAATAATTTTTTATTTTTAAGAAAGTAAAATATTTTTTGAACATTATTAAATTTTATAAATTCATATTTTTTAATTTATTAATTATCATTGTCACTGCCACCAGTTACCATTTAGTATCGATTATTATCACCGGCCACCGGCGACTTTCATGATTTATATTTTTTGTGTTTTTTTTTATATTTCAGAATAAAATTTTTAAATTATAAAATTTCTATTATTATTAATATTTTTATAGTCTTATCAAATAAAGACTTAATATTTTTAACTAATTTTCAATATCACAATCAAACAATGGAAAATAAGTCATTTGAAAAATATTTTTCAGCAAGTTATTTTCTTGCTAGTTATTTTAAGGAGACAAACAGAGTCTATAATTCATTTATAAATAAAATTTTCATTATTTGGTGTAAATTCAAATTTTTGAAAATTCATTTGCTTTTATTTCTAAAATACCCTCAACAAAATGATTTTAGATGACTAAATGATCAAGAGTTTTATCATAAAATTTTGGATTGCTTTGAAATTTATTTAGAAATCCCATCTAATCTATTAGAAATTTGGTTTAATTATATTTAAATTTGTAAAATTTAAAATTTCATTTTTTTCTTATCAAACACAAAAATTTAGATTTATAAATTAGTTCTACAAAATTTTGAACTCATTTATTGCAAACCGGGGATTAAAGAGACATTAAAACAGAAGCATTGTCTTATATTGTTGTTTACATTAGATATTGGAGTATTCATGTTCGCTCACATGGTGTAAAATATGAAATTTTAGTAATTTTGGGAATTCAAATAATATGGTGTGAATTACTACCTTAGTTTCACTAATTTTAATACCTTTGGACTTTATTTTTTATTTCACTTAGATAGCACTTTTAGAAAATTAATACTAATTGTCTCACTCTCTTTGTTTTTTTAAGAAAATAAGATGCTATTTTGGAAGGAGCATGGTGAAGTGGTGCACAATGGAAACTAACATTTCATTCCATTTTGTTGATTGTTATAAAAAGAATAAAATATGAAATACTTGAGATTGGAAAAACCCTGTCGAGAATTGAGGGGTGGGAGGACACAAAAGCTACCACCAGACTAGCAAAATGCTTCCCAACAAGGAGAACGAGGAGCGAATGACATCATGTGTGAAATTACCAACCTATTGATTTCGGAAGTCAACTCCTTGCTACCAGAATAGAAAGGCTAATAAGTTTGGGGTGCTTTCATTATACCCAAAGGGGAAACCAACAATGAAGAGCTATTAAATAAAGACCTTTACTTAGATCTTACCTAGAGATCAAAGGCTTTCTTGATATCCTTAAAAAGATAGATTATGGCACGGGTTAGGAAAGAATAGGGGATGATGAGTTCTTAGTATGTTGATGAATCTGTTATAGACTTACAAACCATCAACTATTCATTTTCTTTGATCTGTTTTAACTTTTTAACTTCATGATATACCTATGTATTGGCCAAGTCCTATTTGGAAGGCCACAACTTCGTAACTGCCCTTATTTCTACTCCTCTCCTGCAAATAGCATAACACATTCTTTGTCATTATTATGAGATTCCAAAGCATAAGAAAATTTTACTCATTGTTGTCAATTAGGTGGTTTGTGGACTTTCGTTACTTTTGGACTAATAGGTTTATTTTACGTTTAACTTGCTTGATCTGTGTAATTGCGACCTCATAATGCAATCACATTCTCTACTCTAATTGCTTTTGTTTTTTTTTTTTGTATTCCTAATTTATCATTATAACAGTTTTGATTTTTTGTGTTGTAGCTACATTTTGATTCAATATTTTTTTCTGAGTTTTATAATTGGATTTTAAAACCATTCATATGATGGGAATTGCTGACATATTGTATTGGGCACTGCTCTGCTATGCAATATTCATGGTACTACTATAGAAAAGACTTTATTTAAAGATTGTGATGGTGCAAATACATTTCATGCATTTAACACAACTCAAGTTGAAGAAACTTATTCAATGGTAACTATTAATTGCTTTTGGTCTTAAATCTTTGGGATTGCCTTTTCTAATAAACTTTGATTACATTTCTTTATGTTATTTGTACTAGTAACCGATTTATAGATGATTGCTCTTTGAGTAGTCGATTTGACTCTCAATCTACATGCCTTTGACTTCATTTCTCGAAAAATCTATGCAAAGGAAAATATTGAATTTTAGACTTTTATGCTAAAAATATCATCTTACTTTGCTCTCATAGTTGTTCAGTGAAGGAGTAATAGTGGAATTAGGAAAGGTATGTTGGGTAGTTACAAGGCAAGACCACTAGGGAAGTTAATCAAGCATATGTTTTTGATGATTAATAAAAATGGGAGTTGCTAATGATGAAATATGTGATAAAGTCAAGGTATACAACCTCCTTTTACTAGAAAGACCTCTACTAGACAAGAAAGTAGCATGGGAAAATATGAAATGCCTATTTGCTAGATAAGTAAATCCTTTGGAAAGTGTATTCCTTCCTTAACACTATGAAAAGTTTGTATAAGAAGTCTCAAGGCTCCCAAGTACAAGATTGTTTAGGTACGTGATAAAAGCACTTCTATTAATGACAACCTATATTTGAATCCTTTTTCATATCTCAAACAAGGTATGCAAGCAAGTCATCCGTGCTAAAAAGTTCTTGCCTTATATTTTATAGGTAAGACACGGTGCAAGAAACTGACACAAAAGCAATGCTCTGAAAGAAATTTTTTTCAATTAAAGTTGCTCCTCTTGCTTTTCTTCGATTGTGTTATAGCCGCACTGGGAATCTATTTTTTATTTTGAGGTTACTTCTTTCACCATTCCCTCTGCATATGCTTAATTAAATCTTATTCAAATCAAATAATAACCATTTTCTTATTTTAATAAGTAAGCAAGTAAACTATCTGTGCCCCTTCTCTTTTTTGTAAGGATGAGGAGTGGAAGATATCTTGACTCGCCCTCCTAGTCTTTGACCAAGTCTAGTAGTTTTATAATTAGTCCATTTTTGCCTAGTCACACTTTGGGGCTAAGTCGATCATTGAAGCCTTCAAACTCTTTTAGCCTTTCTAGCCACATTTGAATCAACATCCTTATTCGATTCTATAAAATCAATTGGAAAATCTCCATCTGCATTCGAATTGGCTAAAATCTAATATAGTAGGTATTGTTTTGATACGGGAATAAATTTTTTTAAAGGAGATAAGGTTGTAGCCTAGAGAGGAGCCTTCACTGAAAGAAGAAGAAAGAAAACTCGATTTTCTAGAAATGTTTAAAAAGGGAGGGATGAGGAAAATTTGGAAAAAACAAAGAAAAAGAAGAAGATGATTGAATGAAGTATCTCGAACTTGATTCTACCACCGTTGCATGAACCATTTATGATAGTTGCATCTAGGTGGATTGTGGTGCTACCATTCCTTTAGAATACTTGTCGGCTTTAGTAAAAAATTTTCCCTTAATTTTTTATAGATATTAAGTTTGTAAAGTAACTTAAATTTAAGTACGAAATTTACTTTATTAGTTAAGTGGAGTTGCAGTAGTTCAATCTATAAATGAAGAACAATTGATCGCACTTGGTACAAAACCACCATTAGGTGGCTTTTTACTCCCTTAAGACTTGTTTCTTGTTTTCCTTTTACCTTTTATCCCCTTTTATATTAATACGGAGCTATGAGCAAGTCTGCTCTAGAAAGAAAAGAAGCCAACATATCATTTTCCGCTTGATCGCTAACTCCTGGGCAAAGTCATTTTTTGCCACCCCTCATTTAGCATATGAGCGAATCTTCACTAAAACTGGTTCTATTGAGTGATGGATAGCACCCCTCACTCTACCATGAGAATAAAAGAAGGCCTCACTATCTCCTTTAATGGAACCGTGGCCAAATAAGCATGCAACAAGGTTAGAATGCTTTTGGATTAGCCGTTACATCTTTAATCAAATAAAGAGGGACAATAACAGTAAAATAAGAGAAACTTCAGTTAAATCTAAAATGTGTTTAACATGTATGATTATAGACTTAGTATATTATTTCACCATCAACTTTAAGTTTTGTTGCAATTTCACTATAGTTTGACTTTTATATCAATTTCACCATGAATTTTAATAGTTTGTTGCGATTTCACTCAAATTTGATATTTATATCAATTTTACTCTAAACTTTAGTATTTTATTGCTATAGCACTCTTAAATTGTAAATAAAAAATAGATTTACTTTTGACCATAAATTTAGATTAACTTAATACATTTGTGTGAACTCTTTCTTTTATTAATAATAAATAATATTTAAAAATTAATTATTTGATATATGAGTTTTTTTTTTTAAAAATTAGAATATAATTATTATTATAGTTTGATTTTCATATAAATTTTAAAATAATTATAAAATCTAAAACAAAGCTACTATTAATTTATTTGACTTCTAAACTATTAGAATTGTAACATTTTTTTTATTGAAATGGAATATAAGAAATAATTATGTTTTATTTTTTTTAAAAAAACATTAATGTATCAAAAAATTAATTTAGGGTGCTATTACATGGAAATGTCAAAGGTCAAGATAAAATTGGTATAAAAGTCAAATTAGAGTAAAATTATAATAAAATATTAAAGTTCAAATTGAAATTGATATAAAAGACAAATTGAAGTAAATGCTTTCTTTAAAAAAAAAAAACATTCGTGTATCAAAAAATTAATTTAGAGTGCTATTTCACCGAAATGTCATATGCAAAGATAAAATTGATATAAAAGTCAAACTATAGTGAAAATACAATAAAATATTAAAATTTAAAGTGAAATTAATATAAAAGTCAAATTGAAGTGAAATTATAATGAAATTTAAAATTGAGAGTGAAATAATATATTAAGTCTATGCTTATATATCTCTCCATCCCTTATGTACATAGGGATTTAAGTTCAATAAAAATAAAAATTGAAGAAGTAAATATGGATAAATAAAAATTAAAAGATTTAATAGATAAAACTCAATAATTTCAAGTGCAAAGTATTTTATGGGAATCACTATAATCATCCCTTAATTCAAAACTACAGTCAAACCCAGCTTTATCTTGCTTTTAGGATTGAACACTAACGAACTGCCCTAAATAATTCAACAGAACAGGACATACCCTCTAAATTTATTTTTTCTCATTAAATTATAAAAAAGGATAAGTTAAAAAAAAAAAAAAAAAGAAAAGAAAAATATAAAATCCATAGGGGCAATTTCGTAAACCTGGACAAACAAACCACACACGTTATCGTTTCTCATAATTCTAGTTCTAGAAAGAGGATTTTTTATTTTTTATTTTTTTTGAAATGAGTTCTAGAAATAGTATTAGTAAACCGTAGTATCAGACCATTTCTCTACGCGCCAACCAAGACCAAGCTGTACCCTCCACGTGTATACCCAGAAAGAATGACCGTGTCTTCCAAAATCACAGCCTCGTAACGGTAACCAACAACCCAAGCCTGTTCATAGATAACGACGGTATTCCCATCCAACGGTTCTCATCTAATCAATCCAACGGCCCATATTGATCACTGCTACTCGTACAACGTAATACGTGTTTGCTGCGCGTTCAGTTCGTGTAATATGAAGTGTTTTAAGGTTTTTAGTAAAAACAATTAAAGCTGTTAATTAAGAAAAATTAAATTAATCCTCTAATTGTGGTAATTAATTTTACCTTTTCTTTTATAACCAAAATATCAACATTATATAATCCCCTTCGCTTCCATTAGGGTTTCTCATCTTCTTCTTCGTCTCTCTCTTTTCATTCAACTCGTTCTCTGATATGCTACTGTTCAAAACTTAACCACTTCAAATTGGACTTAAATAAACGAAATTAGGGTTTTGAGAATGCCAGCAACGGATTATCAAGGGTCATCTGCTTCTTTTGGCCGCGCGATTTTGAGTCTCCGCCGTGACCAGGTTCATTCGATGGAGGCTACTCATGAAATCTCCGGTCTTGAACTGGAACTTGAAGCTTTTCAAAGGAAAGTAGCAGAAAGGTTTATGGATCTATCTGCGGTCGGATCGGATGATTTGCTTTCTTTATCTTGGATCCGAAAGTTGCTCGATTGTTTCCTTTCTTGTCAAGAGGAGTTTAGAGTTATTTTATCGAACAGCAAATCGCTTGTTTTAAAGTCTCCATTGGATCGGATGATTCATGAGTATTTTGAGCGGAGTGTTAAGGCTTTGGATCTTTGTAATGCGATTAGGGATGGGATTGAACAGATCAGAGAGTGGAAAAAGTTGATTGAGATTGTTCTTTGTGCTTTGGATAATCAGAGAATGTTAGGAGAAGGTCAGTTTCGTCGAGCTAAGAAAGCTTTGATTGATTTATCTCTTTCAATGCTTGATGAGAGAGAATCTACTGCTGTCTTAGCTCACCGGAACCGCTCTTTTGGCCGGCAAAATGCTGCGTCGTCTAAAGACCAACATCACAGGAATCTTGGCCATTTTAGATCATTGTCATGGAGTGTGTCGCGGTCCTGGTCAGCAGCCAGGCAGTTACAGGCGATTGGGAATAATTTAGTAGCACCGAAAGGAAATGAAATTGTAGCCACTAATGGTATTGCAGTTGTTGTTTATGCTATGAATTCAATTTTGCTGTTTGTAATGTGGGCTTTAGTGGCTGCAATTCCTTGCCAAGATAGAGGATTGCAAGTGCATTTTTCAATTCCTAGGAATTTTACATGGGGTGCAGCTATACTGTCTTTGCACGAGAGGGTTCAGGAAGAGTCGAGAAAGAGGGATAGAAGAAATGCTTGTGGTTTGTTAAGGGAGATTTATCAGATGGATAAGTGTACTAAAGGGTTGACTGAATTAGCTGATTCAGTCCAGTTCCCTTTGACAGAGGAAAGAGAAGCAGAGGTGAGACTAAGAGTGCAAGAGCTTGGAAGGATCTGCGAAGCAATGAAGGAAGGATTAGACCCATTGGAAAGACAAGTTAGAGAAGTGTTTCATCGGATTGTTCATAGCCGCACCGAAGGGCTAGATTCTCTTGGTAGAACCAATCACAATGATTGATTAATATCATTGTTTGTTGTAAGCATTGGATGGATGCCGTGATTTTGAGGTACAAAAGAGGCTGATTTGAGGCATGCTTTCACAATAAGGGTAAGGGGAAAAAAAAAGAAAGAAAAAAACAGTCTTGTATTTATCAACAAATATATTGTGTAAAGGAAATTTGTAGGATATGAAAATTGAGAGTCTTTGTAGTCCATGGGGCTGATCTCCAGCTTGCTGTTGCGATTGTATAATCAAAAATTTCTCAGTAAATTGCTTCTTGGTATTGTAGCTGACTTTGCATTTGCTATGTTTGATTCTTTTCGTTTTTGTTTTTTAATGGCATCCGTACTTGTTTTCATTGCAATGACTATTTATGTTTGTTAGTCTCAATTAAACAATTAGATGATTGAAGGATGATATAAACATAAAGTTGTTCCAATTTTTAATGTGATCAAATTTTCGGTTTCATTTCATGTTTCTTGAGCTTGCAGGTGATCAAATTTGTCATTTGTTTAGCTTGTGCTCATCCTTCCGTTTGTTCTACAAAAAAATGGTGGCTGGCCTCTATTTTATACCAGCCATCTCATTTACAGGTGATTGCCTGCACCAGAAATCCGGCTGCTGCTTTCTAAAACCTTTCAG
Organism: Jatropha podagrica; assembly: GCA_947857235.1. Taxonomy (NCBI): domain Eukaryota; kingdom Viridiplantae; phylum Streptophyta; class Magnoliopsida; order Malpighiales; family Euphorbiaceae; genus Jatropha; species Jatropha podagrica. Next base: position 40,412 of record CANUEP010127460.1, on the reverse strand, counting down.
GATTATTTAACTGGGGAGTGCGGCATCCATTAGCTGGTTTTGTAAGGCATTCGCCTAATATCTTAATGTATGCTCTTATCCCGTCTTACCTTTGTTGTCTCCGCCGGAGATGACAGATATAGATCTTGTTTGTCCTCTCATACATTCTTTATATATATAATATTCCAATAATTCAACTTTTCTTTTTCTTTCAGCAATTTAAGAGTAAAGAATTAAATTTTGAATCTTTCCTTAAATTTCGTAAGGTTCTGACCCCGAATTAATTACTGCAGGAATTGGTATATTTTCTGCTTGCATTTTCGCAATGCTGTCACTCATCTATTGCATTCAAAGCTCCAGCTTTCCTTTGGTAGATAGGTTCATTTGTGATTGATTTGCTGGCATATTGAAGTTCATTGATGCTTATCATGTTCTTCTTTATGTAGTAAAAAAAGAAAAAAAATGGTCCAATTTGGAAAAATAATATCGTTGAGCTGTAGTCTATTACATTTTTTATTATAGTTGACTTTGATTCAGTCTCAATTGTATGTCCCTGAAAATTGCATTTAGAATAGAATTTCTGCAGTTATTGCATCTAGAATAGAATTCTAGTTGTGGTGGGATAAGTTTTTTGTTCCTTTTTTGTGCATCCTTTTCTTGACAAGAACATAGTAGTACTGTTTCAAATGCAATTGAATCTATTCTGTTTCGAAAAGATTACTTCAGCTAAGTTCTTGATTTTGGGTGAAATGCATACCTGAAGCAACACTCTGCTGCTTACTCATGCTTTCGCAGAAAAGACGACTGTTATCAACATCGCTGAACTACATCAGATTAACAGTTTGTTTTAATTACCAAGAAGCATAGCCATATGAAACCATTGAGGAATCTAATATTAATGAATGGATTTTTCACTTGGACTGCAAGGAGAAACATTATTGACGTGGTAAGAATGTTGGATTAAGATGTCGGCACAGTAGATAGAGTCCAAATTTATTCCGATTTTGACATGTCAACTAGTATTCACAAAACTGTCTTGACCTCTAGATTTATGAAACTTCGCTTCGATGTAAGGTTTCTAAAGCTTCTGTCACACATTTCTCTATCCCATTTCTCTTTTTGTCTATTATGATCTGTAGTCACTCTTTTACTTTACCTTTGCATTATTCTTTTCCATCACTATCTAATATGCCCTTCCCTTTTCATGAGCGAAATTAGTTATCTTTTCTGCTGAAATTACTAAAACAAGAACACTTGACAAATGGGTTAGGTACCTTCATACAGGAAGAAATGCTTTGTTGAAATTGTGTATATGGCTTTTCATTCATGCTTGTAGTTTAATAGCTTGAAGTAATTTGTTGCTGAAGCAATCTACAAACGTGACGGCGGTCTTTGATTTTCGGGCTGGATTTTGATATTAAAACTTTGACCTTTCATGTGAAAAAAGTGGGCATAATAATAGATCCAGATAGGTCATTGAGGTAATGGTTCTGAAGATTTGTTCTGTTGCTTTCAACCAGGCAGCAAATGTTACTAATTATTAATTAGCACTCTACACTCTGGCGACCAAGAGGCCTATTCGTTTTGGGTTAGCGGTAGAATTGACTATAAGGGTAGTACAAGCTTTGTCTAGGAGTTTTGAGACTCTTGGGTCAATACTCAAATAGTACAGGAGTTATGAACTGTAAAATTGCAAACTATTTCGTGCTTGAACCCATCTGAGTAAGCTTTCACTTTAGGTTGTCGGCAAGCTCATTTATCTACTGAAAATAAACACAAGTAGGGAAGTGAGTATTAAGCTACTCGTAGGTTACTTACTTGCATTTGGTTCGTAATAGTTAGGGTTAGACTTGGTTTTAATAATCGAGTCAACCTCATTGAGTAGTTTGCTTGGTCAATAAAGTATTTTAAATACATTTGTGTTATATATATTTTCTCAGTAACAATTTACTCATTCAAGCTTGAACTTGAACTTCTTCGAGCATTATATTAACTTTATTTATGTAATTGACTTGAGTTGAACGAATAATAGAGTCATCAATTTTGTAGCTTAGGTGCCCCATGTTCTACAGTTGGTCCAAAAGACCAGACTTGGAAGTCTTGGAACCAATTATTCTCTCTCACACATCAAACTAATAGTATCAAATTTATGTGCAGCACAGGAATGGTTGGTGAAATATAACATCCTGATAGAGGAAGAAAGCAGGTTCGGTCACTTGAATACCTACCAAAGAAATTGGAGAAGCTGCTACCTGCTAGTACTGGCTGCCAAATTAGTGGCTGGTCCATACAAAATAAAAAATTAGCTGTCGTAACTCCTAAGCTTTAATTACCAAAAGGTGTTAGACTTGGTACATACACATAACAGTTGTAAGAATTTATTTTAGATTCCATGTGGTCAATTTCTACTGGCCTTTCTAATCTGCATGTGAAAATGATAGGCCGTTATTGCATTACATTTCTATGCATTTCCCCTCTCCCTTTTAAGTTTTAACCGTATTTTTCATTGAAAAAGTCTTTTGTGGTCCAAAATTTTCTTTTGCTTTGCCTTTAGTTTATATGCTTCATCCATTTGGCAATGTACTTATCTCATGTGGGTTCAACAGTGCAGCTGCTGGCCTGTCCTATATGCATATAAAGGGTTTGGCTTAATTTTCTTTCAAGTGCTCCAGCTAATTCTGCATGTTATTGCCAGCTATATTACCTGTACAAACCTTGCAGACTCCTCTTTCACTCACTTTTTTAGCATTTCATGTGTTGTTGAAAGAAGGTCCAACATTCAGTTGCAGGATACGTATTTCAATATTTTGGGAGTACAAGAATAAGAGTAAATTACATTTTATTCTACTGATTATATTTAAGTACATCAGTCAGATTCTTATTTCCAAAATTTAATTACATATTCTCTTGGCTTTGTGATAAATACACTATTTGATCTTTATATTTATTTTTCTATTATTACTAGTAAAAATTGTCAAGGTTTATACTGTAATTATAGCATCCCTTCATTTTGTTTTCATCATATTACTTAACTCTTCTGACTATTTTGTCCTTGTTATACTATAAATAATGAATTTAACTGAAGGATTAAAATGTATCTTTTGTTTCAAATTATACATATATTTTTATCTTTAAGAAGGATTGTTTTTGCAATTTACTATTTTTATTCCTATTTAATATGAATCTTTATCGACAAATATATTGCTACTGTCAAATTTTCAAATAAATAAAGTTCATATTATTGCCATTTATATTAGTCAATTTTCTAATTTTGATTGCCTTGATTCTTGGATTATATTAATTTTAATACAAGAGTATATTAGAAAAAAATTAAATAAAAATTATAATCTAACCATATTAACTATATTTCTTTATTTTACATTGATTCTTGAATTTTAGAAAAAAAAATAAATATAAATTGTAATTTAATCATATTAATTATATTTTCTTAATATCCCTTGATTTTGAATTATATTAATATTAATATAAGGACATATTAGGCAAAAAATTAGACAAAATTATAATTTAACTATATTAATTATATTTCCTTCACCTGTGTGAAACAAAGTCAAAGATGACCTAATTTGCTATGGAGGGACTATAATGAAAAATAAACTGAATTACTATATAATTAAATTCTGAAAATATGAGTTCTGAATTACTGTATTGAATATGGATTTCTCAATTTTTTATAATGTTTTTATTTATGTAAAAAAATCCTACACCATTCGATCTTGGAATCAAATTGATCGCAAGATCTACACAAACCTATTGTGGATAAAGATGTCTACATTATTTCCAATATCAGAGAGTTTACTTTTTCTGACTCGTCTAATATGCATTAAAAAAAATAATTAAAGGAGTTAAAGTTAAAAATTGTATTTTATCCACTTTCATCACTCTTTTTTTTTTTTTTCGAACCATCGAATTGTCTAATTTGACTTTTCATGTCTCTCTATAGATGTGTTTAGTGCGGATCGAATCGAGAGCTTTTTCCATATATTCAGTTTACATTGTCAACTGAACCATAACCCATAAATACTTCTTTTGTATTTTAAACGTAAGTCCCATAATATAAAATAAAATATTATGAAAATTTTAATAAACATTTATATTGTATTCATCAAATCTCTCCATTTAAGATATATCTTTTTTTTTTTTTTTGTCTGATTTGTCAATTTTATATTTGAAGCTGGCGAGAAATACACAATTCTGATAAAAAAAAATAAAAAAATTAGCGTATCTGGATCAAAAACCACTCAATCTTATCCATTGCTGAGAGTTTTAATAGCAAATTAAAGGTTTTATTGTTTCTAATAATAATAATAATAGTAAATTTATCTTCTTTTAGCTCTAATAAAACGAATAACAAGCACAATAAGAGAAACAAGGATGGCTGATCCTGCAACAACAAGAGGTTGGCGTAGCTTAGATCCTTTTGTAACGACTTTCTCTATTTTAGTTATTCTGTCAATCACTTCTTTTTCTTTCTTCATTTCTGGTGATTTGTTCTCCTCGTCGACTTGTTTTTCTTGGTCCTTTGTTTCTTCTTCGATTTCATTTCCTACTTCTTGCTCTTGCATATCAGGCTCAGTTTTTTTGGGTTCTTGAACTGTTTTCTCAGGTTCTTGATTTCCTGATTCTTTTGCTTTTTCTAGTTCAGATTGTTCTTGTTTTTCGAATTTTTGTTCTTCTGCAATCTTTACCTTTTTCTTCGGTTTGATTTTCTCAGATTCTTGAATTTCAGTTCGTGCAGCTGTTGTTATAGCAGGAAGGGATTCTTCTGATTCTTTTTGGCTTATTTCATTTTCTGGTTTCTTTTGTGATTCCATGTTTACTGATTCTTTACTCAAATCTTCGATTTTCTTGAATTCTCCTTCATTAACATTGTTTTCTACAATTCTTTCAGTGTCTAAGTTTTTTTCAGGTTTTTCCTGTACCATCCCTTTGTCTCTTTCAGGAAACATTTCTGTCTCCTGAATCTTCTCTTGTGGGATTTCAGGTTCCCTTCTCTCAATCTCCTTTTCCACAGCTTGTTCAATTTCTTCCTTTTCCTTGTTCTTGGAATCTCTGTATTCTTCTTCAAGAGTCTCATTGGGTCGATCATTTTGCATATCAATCTCTTGTTCTTCCTTCACCTCTTCAATCTCAATCCCTTGCATTCCTTTCACCAATTTAGGCATAACAATTCTCAAGCTTGATTCTTCGTCGACAAACTTAGCCTTTATTCGATCCAAAATGATCCCATCAGGAATACGAAAAACTTTCCTGAAAGCCCTTAATTCCACACCTTTCTTGTGCATAATCCATCCTGATAACACCATTTCCTGAACTGCCTTCGTCCCACTAATCGCAATTTGATTTCCATCTTTATTGATCCTTATGTCAATATTTTCTCTTTTAAAACCTGCAATTACACCATCTTATAATAAGAATCTGTTTAACATAGAGGTTTAAATTATTTTTTTAGAATATATCAATTTAGCTATATATATATATATATATATATATATGTATGCCCAAGTTCTAATTTCTAGTTCCGCCCTTGCTTCTAATAGCAGCTTAGGTAGCAATATTAAACAAACTCGAAGAACATAAACACTAAAGAAGTTTTGATTCAGCGGTATGTTTCCAGAACAAGAAGTTAAGTTAATTGCTAATAATGGAAAAGGAAAAAAAAAAGAAAAGAACAAGAAAATTAAGAACCATAACCTTTGAGGTATGCAATAAGGATGAACATAATTTCAGTTTCTTTAGACAAGAAGAGAGGACCGGTATGATCTTTGGCGATCCGAAGATTGGTATGAGAAGTGATATCATCTCTGTTGTGAGTGATCTTGAGTCCCAATTCTAGCTCCATTTTTTTCTTCGCTTCTTTTTTTGATTTTCTGATAGACAAAAGAATGGGTTAATGATGGTGAGAAGCAAAATAAGGCATTATAAGAAAGGAAAAAATTAATCCAAAAAAAAAAAAAAAAAAGAAAGGAAAGAGAAAGAACAATTTATTAATGGCTGGCTTTAGTGTGTGCGGATGAGAAAGGCACATATACATTGCTTCTGAACGTAATATTGTAGCCGTTAAAAAGACAATTTAAAAGTCAGTTGCTTCTTTTTTTTACCTTGGCGGGAAGCTCATGGCTCTTGTTTGATACTGCAAAGGTGGAACATGATGTTCACGTTTTATAAGATATAACATTTTCCTTAAATGAGATCTAATTATAAAGAATCATCTATTGATTTTAAGTGATACTTACTCGTAATTTCCCTCTTTCATTTTTTTTTTTCCTCAATGTGGTTGGAATTGAGATTCCACCCTAACATCACCAGCACTGCCCTGAAAATAACCCAAGTCAAAATTATGTAAATCTCATATTTCTTACAGTACTTGCTTTTCGGGTTCAGATTATGTATAGCAAGACTTTGATAAATCTACATTCCATTCTAATTCAGGACTCCGGAAAATTCCATTCGTATCTCCTTTTGTTTTGAATGTTATTTGTTTTCCTTCTTTATTCATTGTTGTTTTAAAAAGATTTTCAAACACATTCTTCATAATTCGTAACTATCAAAGTTGTGTCTTATTAAAAGATTAGTCTAATACGAAAGCTCCCAAAAGATACTGCATTTTTTTTTCTTCTAATCACTAATCTTAGCATTGTGTTCCTCAAAGCCCATTTTAGTAACCTCATAAGCCCCGAAGATTCAATTTCATAAAACTTCAACTTTAGAGGCATATCCTATACAACCTGGTTCTTTCAAAACCAATTTCAATTTTGCATCAGATAGTAGGAATTTGCAAGGATTATCGAACTACGACTATATGCCACCATTTAGAAGAGTAAATGCCATCTGTGTACTCCATGCAATACAGACAATATGGTCAGGCAGAGAAATCACTTGTAGTCATTGAAAAATTCTACTTTGTTGAAACATCACATATTCGAACACCCTTCTTTCATAATTGTTTTTAATTTTGCAATCAAAAGTTGATAGAGAACATTAGAACTGGTTGTGTTTGTATTAGAAATATCAGTTCTTACATACATTGCATACAAGTGAAAGTAATCAATGAAATAGGAAATAAAATAAAGAAAATTATATACAACATGATTTGTGACATGATTAGCTTCATTCCTTTGTCTTTAGCTGATTGGATTTTGTGTCTTTAATGCTTGATTCTTTTGACTTTAACTGATATGATTTTGTATCCTTAATATGCTACTGCAAGATAGGTGTGCTGTCAATGATACCTATCTTGTATCTGTGATCTGTGAAGATAGTTGAGGTAACAACTTTGGTGAGTGAGTCTGCAAGTTGTATATTAGATGAGACTTTATAAACTTACAGATATTTTTATTGCACTTGATCTTAAACAAAGTAAAAATCAATAGCGATATGCTTCATACAACTATGGAACACAGGGTTTTGTGTGAGATAAGTTGCACTAAGATTATCACAATAGACAATAGGAGAACAAGACATTTTTATATGTAACTCTTTGAGTAAATTGGTGATCCTGTTTACTTCAGTAGTGTATTGGTAATAGCATGATATTCTACTTTTGTGGATGAATGGGTAACTGTATGTTGCTTTTTGGATGGCCAACTGATGGCAGCACCTCCAAAGTAGATAATATATGCAAAAGTGTATGTTCGATCATCTATATTTCTAGCCCAATCAGAGTTTGAGTAGGCTACAAGATTGAGTGGAGAATTAGGACAAATTCGAAGAGTAAACATATATGTTTCTTTCAAGTAGTGCGAAATACACTTAGCTGATTGCTAGTGAAGAGCTGTAGGATGATGCATAAACTAATAGAGTTTATTAACAAAGTAAAATAAATCTAGACGAGTGAAGGTCAGATATAAAGTGCTCCAATTAGTTGATGATATCTTGTAGCATCTGTAGAATAGGATCTAACAATTAGTTGGAGTTAAGTAGTTAAAGCAAGTGGGGTGTGAATACCCTTTGATTCCATCATGTCAAACTTCTAAAGGAGATCAGTAGTATATATGCATTAGGAGAGAAAAAGGCTGGCACTTGTTCGTGATACTTCAAGTCCTAAAAAGTATGTTAATGGTGCAAGCTGTTTGAGAGAGAACTTGGAAGAAAGAACTTTATACACTTGCTAAATTTGATCACAAGAAGAACCAGTGATAATGATGTCATCAACTTGTACTAAACGATGAATGAGAAATTAAGAAGCATGCATAATAAATAGTGATGAATCAAATTTGGAGTTAGTAAAGCCAATGGATATAAGGAAATTGCTAAGCTCCAAGTATTAGGCACACGAAGCTTGTTTTTACCTATAAATAACATTATTGAGTTTGCAAAAGTATTGAGGATAAATTACATCAACACATTTAGGTGGTTGTGTCATAAAAACTTCATCAGACAAGGTGCCTTGAAGGAAGGCATTACTGACATCTAGCGGGTAAAGAGGCTAATTAAAAGCAATGGCAATGGCTAAGACGTGTCGGATGGTCCTAGCTTAACAACGAGATTGAATGTGGCGATGAAGTCAATTCCTAGTCATTGCAAGAATCTTTTGTCAACAAATCGTTCTTTATAACGATCTAATGTATCATTTGCCTTCTATTTAACACGAAATATCCTTTTGTAGATGATTACATTATGAGATTTATCAGAGGGAACCAATGTCCAAGTCTTATTCTGAATAAAAGCATCAACCTCTTTTTACATAGCTCGGCACGAATGGTCATGTTTGGCTGCCTAAGTATATGTCCTAAGTACAAGAGATGAAACTATAGAGACCATTAAAGCAAAGTAATTAGTGAATTTCTTTAATTTAAAATTTTGATGTTGGGAGCGAGTCACAGGACAATTTGCATAAGGTACATGGATGGGATTACTTACCTCAATGGAGGAAGAGATACCGATAGGGACATTCGACACACAATCAACTGAGTTGAACAATGGCGAGGGTGAGTTTGGGGTATGATTATTGTCATCTTGTGGATCAACAGTAGGTGTTTCATTAGTTGTATGAGCTAGAGACGGAGGTTGTGGAACATATGGAATTTCAAGAGAGAGACTACTGGATTGTTGTGGAGTGGAGGATTGTTGTGAATTAGTGGATGAGGTTAGAATCCATTCGTGAATATTTGAGATGTTGGTTGAGGCAAGGTAGGTTGAGATTTGGCATATGGAAATTCGGTTTCAATGAATACAACATGTTGTGATAAATAAAACTTATGAGAGCGAATGTCCATGCATTTATAACAATGATGTGTGGTGGAGTAGGCTAACAAGATGCAAGCTTGTGATTTGGGATCTAATTTATGTGAAGCATACGGTTTTAACCATGGATAACAAAGGCAGCCAAAGACATGCCTGGATTAATAATTTAGTTGAGAGTGAAAAAGAGTTTCATAAGGACTTTGCTTATACAAAATGGGAGTAATGATTCAATTAATTAAGTAAACTGTTGTTTGACATGCATATGACAAAAAATTTAAGGGAAGGGATGCTTGATGCAATAATGTTAAGGTTGTTTACATAATATGACCATGACGCCTTTCAGCTGTGCTAACTCTTTATGGTGTATAGGGAGGGGAATAAAGATGTCGTATACCATGTTAGGCTAAGGTATAGTGTAACCCTTCATACTCACCCCCACCATCAGAATAAATAGTAAGAATTTTGTGATTGAAGAATTTTCAACTAAAATTTTGAAGTTCAAAAAGACACCTGTGAGATCTAATTTTCATTTAAGTAAAAACAACTAAATATATTTGCTGTAGTGATCAACAAAAATGACACAGTATCAATATCCATTACAAGATGTGGTTGGAGACGAACCCCAAAGACCTGTATATAATAACTCCAACGGTTGAGAACTAGTGAGTGTGGATTGTGAAAAAAGAAGTTTATGACTTTTATTACAAAGACATGAATGATAAAAATGATGTTTATTTAAAGCAGAAGTAGGTAAACTTACAGAATTTATAATCTGTTTAATACTCCGAATATGTGGGTGACCAAAGCGCTGATGCCGAATAAAGGTTAATGGTTGAAGATGAATGTGTTAGGCAGTGAGCAACAATGAGCTCAACCTCTTCCACTTGTACGAACCCAATCTATTCTGGCCACGTGCGAGATGTGCCCCCGTTATTAGATCCTTCACAACAGAGTAAGTAGGAAAGAATTCAACAGATGTTTGATTTTGATAACGAAATTAAGAGACGAAAATTAAATTTTTCTTAATAGAAGGTGCATATGAGACATTATTTAAATAAAGCGGTTTGGTGTTTAAGGGAAGAGTAGTGTGTCCAACATGAGTAATTTTTTCACTGTTACCATTACCAACAATTATATCATCTGTGCCATTATATTATGAGTATGTCTAAGGTTATTGGCATCAGATGTAACATATTGAATAGCGCCTATGTCCATGAGCCAATTATTTTATACTCCAGATTGTCGATGTGCAACATTCACCTGTGTCCCTTATCCTCGCTGCAAGAGAAAAGACGCTTTTGCATCATCAACATTATGACATTGAGATCGACACATCTTGGCAATGTGAGCATATTTATCACACAATTGACATTGAACACGATTCTAATTAGAGCGCTAACTACTATAACCACCGGATTAGTTGAATGAGGATTGACTTTGATTTTGTTTTCTTCCATATTAACATTGAGAGGGAACACGTGACCTGTAGTTCAATTGATGAGCTCCAAAAGGTGTGCTTCATTGGATATATTGAATAGTGATAGGGACAGTAACTTTGTGACTTGAAGCATGATTAAGAAACAACTCATAGGCAATGAGTTTGTCATATAATTCTTCATAGGTAATGGGTGTATCCTGAGCATGAATGGCGACACTAATTTTCTTATAGTCTGCACTAAGATCACTGAGGATCTTAATTCCTAATTCAGTATCACCCAAAGGAGAACCTGCAATAGTGAGTTCGTCAACAATGGAACGAATCTCACTGAGATATTCAATTACTGTTTTTGTACCTTTAGTGATTGTGCTAAGTATATCACATAGGTTGTAAATTCTGGTTTGTGATTTATTTGCATAGATTTGATGAAGTCATTGCCAGGCTTAGTATGAAGTAAGGGTTGATGCAAGAATAGAAGCAATTGTTGGATCAACAGATGGCATAATTGCATTACAAAGAAGGCTATCTTGATGTTACCATGTTTTGAATTCAAGATTTAGAATTATCAAGTCATTTTCTTGAATATGTTGTGGTGGATAATGAAAAGTGCCATCGATATAGGACATGAGATCATAACCAAGAAGCAGAGTGGTGATTTGAGCCTAGCACATTAAGAAATTTATGCTTCAAGTGAGTTTGATTAGTTGCTATATTGTTGGGTTTAGTGTGACAAGCGACGCTGTATGAATGATAGGATTAATTACATTTGAATTAGTGTTGTTGTTATTGGAAGGTGGTGATCATTAGTCATGGTGTTAAAAAACAAATACTGATTAAAGGAGGGGCTGATACCATATAAGAGTATAATATGCTTAGAAAATGTTGTGTGTTTGTATTAGAAATATCAATTCTTATGTACATTATGTAGAAGTGAAAGTAATCAATGAATAGGAAATAAAATAAAGAAAATTATATACAACATGATTTGTGGCATGATTAGCTTGATTCTCTTGTCTTTAGCTGATTTGATTTTGTGTCTTTAATGCTTGATATTTTTACTTTAACTGATCTGAATTTGTATCCTTAAAAAGAACTAATATGCAAAGAAATATATGCTCCTCCTTCATACATATATATAGCAAATTATATGGTGTGATAATGACAAAAGATGAATATGAAGACTCTAACATGGATTTTAAGCTCTTTATAATTTATTTTCGGAAAAATTACAACTAAGTTTCATTATACCAATTCATAATAGACGATGGAGTTAGAAAGAGGATTTGGAAGTTAAATAGGCTTGGCTAGTTGAAGGATAAAGGTTGTGTTTTTAAGGGTAAGAATTAATGTTAAAATACCAGTAAAATGTAGTATACATGTTCACAAGATGAATGTTGTGGAGATGGATGTGTTGCACAACGTTGACAAGATTCAAAATGATCACGTTAGACAAAAGATACAAAAGTAGCGAAAGTTAGAGATAGAACACGATAAGAACTTTTGAGATAGTACTATCATGTATTAGGTAGACTCTAAAATGCTACGGTTCATAAATGTGATACTTTGATAGTAGAGGGTATTGAAAAAGGAAAGGTCAACCTAAAACTGTTTGCAACATGTCACAAAGCTCTATTAGTTGTTCAACAATGATTTGCTAAATACGCTTTTATCTTTTTGGCGCAATTGGACAATATGATTCCCTAAAATTCTTAAATTTAAAAACAAGTGCTTGCAAAGAGTGGTTTGCTAAATATGGATATTTAGTTTAGGATATCAAAAGGTGACCATAAACTTATCCCTAATCTCTTATCAAGACCAATTCAATCCTCTAAACTCATTGAATTATCACTTTCATTTCTACCTTACCTTCAATCCTCATGGCTAGTAATGCTGAGAAACCTTTAACTTGGCCCACAACCTCAAGAAGATCAGCTTTTTGTCCTTACATTAATTTCAAAAAGGTTGAACTCTCTCTCTATATATATATTTTTTATACTAGACAACCTAAACATGAAATTGAATAAATTTATGTAGTTCGATTTTATTCCAAATTTTACTTCTTTAATTGAAAAAATAATTTTAGAATTCATTTTTAGGAATTTAAAATCTATGGAATTGGTTATAACTAAAACCAAATTATATTACATTGATTGAACTTAAAATGAATTGCATAAACTAATATAACATTATTTTTAAGTCTAATATATATATATATATATATATATATATATATATATATAGTAACAGTTTTTGTAATTTTAATAATTTAGCTTCTAAGTTCAGCTTGGTAATCTAAGAAAGCCACATTCCTTCAAATTCTTAAATATTCAATTGTAAAACAATTTAAGTTTACTATTTGTTGGAAAAAAAAAAAAGAAAACAATATAAATAGACTGTGTAAAATGTTGTGATATTTCCTTAGGATAAATGAATTCTTATTTCCATTTAATATGTCTAGATAATTATATTCTACTATATTCTACGGCTTCTGTCCATAATTGTAGTTTTAAAGTAGTTTTTTTTTTTTTCTCAATGCATAAATTCGTGGCCCATATTTTTTACCTAAAAAAAAAATTTATAATACTCTCAACTTTTACACCCCGCTTGAAATAAATGAATCATGATGTGATGTCATAAATTGACATGTGTTCATGTATATTTCACCTATATAATACAACAATAATCAGAACAATAGATTACAAACATGAATAACATTGAGACTCTGAAACAGACCATAATAGAAGACAGTACTAAGCAAACATCCTTTTCTCTAATCAAACAGCCCATAAATAGAAGATAGTACAAGCTAAACTATCAAAAATCACAAACTAAACATTTTTAAACCCATTAGCCTTAATGTTAACAATTATTGAAGCTCTTCATTCAAACCAAATCATAAATAGAAGATAGTACAAAACAAACATCCTTTTCTCTAATCAAACAGCCATAAAAGCAAAGGAAAATAACAGCAAAAGAAAAGGAACAAACAAGAAAATCCTAATAACCTCATTTACTTCGTTGAAGCATTTTATCAAACATATAGTAGATGACAGAATAATAGTAAATAAATTTAACATAAAGCAAGCTAAACTATCAAAAATCACAAACTAAACATTTTTAAACCCATTAGCCTTAACGTTAACAATTATTGAAGCTCTTCATTCAAACCAAATCATATCAAAGCGAAAGGAAGAGATAAAGCTACTTCAAATTATATTCACATATTTATGCAAAAAATAAAAAATTCTCACTAACCTGCTGTTTTGATGTATGTGAATTGCAGCTCAGAGAGGTGGTAAGTAGGGCATAGGCTGAAGAGACAACGAACAATTGCTGTCTTGGAGATGAGAAAGTAGACATTAAAGAGGAGAAACAAAGAAAATACATGTTTTGGATAGTTCTAATAAGGGCAATTTAGTCAATAAATATATTAATGAATTAATTTGTGGAATTTAGTTGCAAATTCCAACAATTTTAATAGAATTTAAACTAAGTTTAACCGATTCTATGGAATTCAATTCATAGAATTGAAATATATTTTTTTTTTTCATGCTAAACACAAAAATATTATGAATTGAAATACATATTTTTTTCATACTAAACACAAAAATATAGATTTTTAAATGAATTTCATAAAATTTTGTGAAATTCATTTGTTCCAAATAGGTTCTTACTTTCATCTCTTAAATAGATTAACTCATAAAATTATATTAATTAAATACTTTAACTTAAGAAATTATTCTATTCAAATATTCAAACTTATAAAATTAAATCAGTTAAATATTTATTAGATGGTTGAAAATATAAAAATTATTATTTTAAAAATTATATTAACCAAATATCAAGTGAATATTTTTTTATATAAATGAAACTTTTATTGCTCATATGGAGAAGGCTATAATATTATCAAAATTCACAATTTTAAGGGCATAATAGATCCCTTGCAAAACTTAGAATGCCATAAAGCTTTTTTTTGTAAAATACATAGATAAATTGATGCATTTGGCCGTAATTTTTTTCTAGTATCCATAAATATAAGTTGTTTTGAGGGTGTATTGAATTAAGAATCTATTAGATTTTAAAAAACTTTAAAATTCCAATGATATTCAATCTAGATTCTTTTATAGCCTATTAAATTTTTATAGTATTCAATTCGGACTCTTATAAAATTCATACAAAATCTGATGGTATTCAATTATAACTTTTTAAAAGTCCATAAAAATTTGATGGTATTTAAAAAATTATTGATTTAGAAAAATTTTATAAAATTATTATTTCATTATATTTTAGAGTGTTACATATGAATAAAAAAGTCATTCATAAATCTATCATCCAATTCAAATATTTAAAAAATCTTTTAAAATCTAATAGACTATTGATCCAATACACTCCTTGATAGAACAAAAGCAGAATAGGTACCAGCGAATTTTAAACTAATTGTATAGGTATCTGTTGAAATTTTACTATACATATCCATTCTAAACTCATTTAAATACCTATTTAAGAGTTTATATTCGAACCCATTTAAATATTTATTATCTGTAAAACATTAGCGAATTTTTAATTATCCAAATTTTAAACTTAATTAAAATATATTTTTTTACTAATCATGGACAGGATACCCACTACAAAACTCGTTTAACATAACGGTTAACGGAAGCTGGATGGCCACCGATGACATTGGCCATTGCAGGCGTTTCATTGTTAGTAGCAATAAGTTTTTAACGAAGAAAATAATGATTTTAGAGAAGATAATGCATTTTACTTTTTAATCTCTTATTATTTTTTAATTTTTCATTTGGCTCTAAACCTTTTAATTTATTTAATTAAGTCCTGAAATTAATTTTGATTGAATTATATAAAAATCACTGTGATTCCATCAAAGTTAATAAAAATTTATAAAAAAAATCACATCAATTCTATAAAGCTCTATGTAAAATTTTAATGAAATTTGTGAAAATCTTAGGAAATTCTTCAATTCCTTTAAACTCAAAAATTCTTTTAAAATCTAACACAATACTAATTCAATACACCTCTAAAAATATTAAGAGATAATTAATAAATTCTTTTAGATTTTACCTTACGCATACCTCTTTGTCCATAAATATAAGTCGTATTATGACTATTTTTTTGTTTACAAATTTTGAAAATATATGTGAGTAATTAATAAAGTTTTTTATAATCTTTATTAAATGCAATAGCTATCTCTATAATTTTCTAAAAGGTAATTTAATGAACATTTTATTATAATTTAGGAGAATTAATTACCTCCTTAATCACTGTGCAATAATATTAAACAATTTATATTTGCGAACAGAGAGCTTGGCTTAATCTAATAAAAACTCTGAATTATGCGAGTTGTTATAGAATTACTCTAAATCGATTTTTGTCTCTCTGACACTCTAAATTGAAAAATTTATATTATTATTACCATAAATTCAAATTCTGTTAGGGTTTTAAAAAAAATTATTAAAATGGGTCTCATAGGACCACTGTTGGGTTAACTTTACCCAATATTTTAAAATGGTGCTCTTTTAACACCAAATTCTCACCGTTTAACTTAGCTCTTTTTCACCAAAAATCCCTAAACCCTAAATGCTGAGTGCAGCCTTCGTTCTCCCTTCTTTTCGTTCATTTCCATCTTTCAAGCAATGACAACCTCTGATTGACTCTACTTTTGCTGCTAGATTTGATCCTATTCGTGCCTCTTCCAAACGACAAGATCTAGAAACCTCAATCAATGCCGATTTCCCTCGCTGATCATGGTCTTTCTCTTCTTCTCCTTATCTTTTCAGGCCATGGAATCCTCTACCTCCTCTGATTTTTGAACCTAAAACGGACCGGTTTGAGGTTAGAGCAACAGTTGTACTAGAGAGTGCTGGTGAGGGCAAGAAGTCGAGTAGCTTAATGAAGACTTCGGAGTTTGGATTGTTGTTTAGCCCTAGTATCTATAACAAGCACGTTCAACATTGTTCCTTTTTTTTTTGGCTTGTATTGAATGGTTTGATATTTTGATTATTGCAAGTTTTAAGCATGGTTTGCTTTACATTGCTTTAAGCGAGTCTGATGGTATGAATGGCAATTGCTATCTTTGTTTTTTGTGTTGCGAATGTTAGTTCGTTTTGAAATAGTGATAATTTACGTTACAGTGGAGAGATTAGGGAAGAGATTTTAGTGAAAAATAACCTACATGAAACGGTGACCATTGATTTTGGGTTAAGATAACAAAACATGTTATGTGAGACCTATTTTATTAATTTTTTATTTAAAATTTTATCTGTCCGAATAGTACAAAATTTTTAATTTAGGATAACAAGAAAACAAAAGTCAATTTATGATGTTTTTACAATAAATCTCGTAAGTTATGATTTTTTTTAGGTTACGTGAAATTAATAGATTTTTGGCTATAATAAAGGGGAATTAGTTACTTCGACAAAAGGACTTATATAAGAGCACCCATTATAAGCTTCTATTACATGAGCGACAAACCAATTTGTTTGTGACCCCCAACACAAATGATAGTCATCCATCTTTCTCTTGTTAGATGAAGAAACAAATACTAATCATGAACCTGACTCTGGAGTACCGACATTCTTGAGCAAATGGTCACCTCTTGGGGACCTTTGGCGTGGACTGTCTGTTCTGGTCTTGGCAGGACAGGTAATCATCAGGACTTTAAGGGGCAAAATTCAGTGGAGAAATACTCTCCAACAGCTAAAAAGACTTGGACCAAAATCAGTTGGGGTTTGTCCCTTGACCTCTGCATGTGTAGGCATGGCTTTTGCCATTCAGTTTGTTAGATAATTTATTAGACTGGGATTGCAATCCGTTGGCGGTGTATTATTTTCAAGGGAGTTGAGCCCTGTGGTCACATCAATTATTGTTACCGAGCGGATTGGGAGTGCCTTTGCAGCAGAGTTGGACACAATGCAAGTTTCCGAGCAAACTGACACACTGAGAGTTCTCGGCACAAATACTGTCAATTATTTGGTGACGCTTAGAGTTATTGCTTCCTGTCTTGCTCTACCATTATTGACTTTGATGTGTTTCACAGTAGGGTTGCATCTAGTGCTTTGCTAGCTGATGGTGTTTTATGAGTAAGTATTAACATTATACTATATTCGGAAAAGAGAGTACTTCGATCATGGGATCTAATAAGCGCGGTGATTAAATCACAAGTTTTTGGTGCAACTATATCAATTGTGAGTTGTGCTTGAGGAGGTGCCAAAGGCGTCGGAGAATCGATAACTTCAGCGTGGTTATTTCACTCATTAGTATCTTTATTTTTTATTTTGCATTGACATATTGCTTCTTCCAGGGAGTTGAAGATTCTCTTATAAAAACAAGGAGCTTGGACTTTAACCCAAATGGTTTGAGTGGTCATCACTAACTAGTGGCAATAATTATTGACTTGCAATAACCAATGTCAGTCACAATAATTCCCATAATCCAAAAGTGCTCAATCTCCATTTTCATAGACCTTTTAGAGTCATTTGGTTGCAGGGTTAGCCAAGACCTCCTATGTGATCGCTATTTGCATAGTGATGACTCTTTGCTCCTTTTCTTCCCCACTTAGAGTGTTGATATTCTTGCAAAATTTGACTTTATTTCAATAATTTGTTGGTGCAACGAATAAAAAAATCGAGGTTTCATAAAGTAAAATTTTAAAATATTTTGGATTTAGTAGCATAAATTTGACAAAAGCCCTAACAACTAATGCAATAAAGGAGACCGAATAGAAGATGAGCTAAGATTTTCTTCAGGCACACACGCATGAAGTGTTTGTGATCAATTTATCATCCTCAAAAGATACGAGTTTTACTTCAAATTCTCTCTTTTTCCTTTTCCCCTTACTATAATTGACCAAAGCACAAAATCCTAATTCTGGAACACAAAATATATTAAATTGATAAATGACTACATGATTATAGAGAGTACGAATGTTCATTAAATAGGAATATTTTAAGAAATTAGATAATAAACGCTCTTTAATAAAATTACAATTTGAGACAAATGAAAAAAAAAAAAGTAAATTTATATATATATGGGACAAAAGGAGTAATTTTAACGGAACAATTAGGTGGGAAGGAGAATTACTAGTTGGAAGAGATGAAATTATAAATATTTCATATGTGCTAAAATATAAATCGTTTTGAGTATTTTAAGAAGTAGTAAATAATATTTTTTCAATATTATCATTATTTATATTATATATGATAAATACTTTCATAAATAACTATTAATTTTAAGATAAACAATATTCTTACCAAACTACCTTTGATTTTGTTATAATCAATGATAATTAATTGCTTCCTTGATTCTTATAAAAAAACTTTAAAAGACTTATATTTTCAGACATATGAAAAAGCTTGCTATTGATTACCATGAAGCTTGCTGTTGATGTATGTGGTGCATATATCTATCTATCTATTTATCTATTTAAATATATAATTTTTAAAAGTTAAATGATTATGTGATAATATAATAGAATATGGAAGGGATAATGTGGATTTTATTTTTTATTATAATTAATATTTTTTTATATTTAATGAAAGTTAAATTTTTTTATTAAGTAATGGAGTTACAAAATAATAAATCTAATGTAGGATTTCATAGTAATTAATATTTTTGCATTTAATAAATATTATTAAATAGTTTTTCTTCTACAAAAAAAATTAATTGAGTTAATAGGGTCATAGTTAATAAAAAATAATTAAACAATATAATAGAATTAAAATATTAATAAAAAAATTTTCGTTAAAGTTGAATATTTTCATACCTCATTTAATTTAAATAAATAAAAATTTAAAGAAATAAACAATTAACTATATCAGTTGAATTCTAACAATTAATTAAGTTCATCACTTCAGAATTTTAACAACATCATATAATTTTACCTTTTATCATTTAATCAAAATTATATAAGTATTTTATTTAAATTAAAGAAACAGAGATAGAAATTACAATAATTTTTTTCAAAATTAAACATAATTTAATTAAAAAATAGAGAATTATAAAATCTGCACATCGCGTAGGTATATGCCTAGTTACACATAACAACAAATACCACATTTGCTAGCTAGTTAAACTGTATACTTCACAAATTTAATAATCACAATTTATAATTGAATTTACAATTAAACCAAAATTGAAATTTATATTTTAATTTAATTTCAAGTGTTACTTAATCTAAGTCCAATTGAGATATTTTAAATTTAATTTAATCCTAAGTCTAAATCAATTCAATGTAAGCAAATGTAACTTAATTTAATTTCAATTAGTATCCCACTAGAAAAGTGCTAATTTAGAATTGGATTATTGAAACAGATAAAACTTTCTTCTTTAAAATAAAAATCTAAAATTGTGTTTTTAGCCATGTTTAGAAAATATGAATGTGATTTTATTTTCTTATTCTTGACATGAATGTTTAGAACTTTAATTCGAATTATAATTTTGGTTTTCTTGTAATATTTTAGTGGTTTTGATTCTGTGAAATGACATTTACAATTGATGAATATTTGACTAATCTTGCAATTAATATGATTCTTAGCATTTGACTACTTTTGTAGTTAATATGGTTCTTAGCATTTGATAATGACATTAGTTTATATGCTAATAGATCATAGGTTATAGTTGGATTAAATAAAAATAATTACAGTTATTTGATGAGAAAATTTATGTACGAAAGTTTCAGTTCTAATTTATGGTTACAAATAAATTTAAAGACCCTAAATATATATCTTATATATATTAGTAACAATTTGAAAATAAAAGGCTAATTAATTATCATTACTTGACAAAAAAAAGTTAGATACAAGACTTTTGACTCTAATTTACGGTTAGAAACAAATTTAGAGACTCTAAATTCATTTCTAATCTATTTTATTAATTATTTGAAAATAAAAATTTTGTTACTAAATAATTATCATTATTTAATAAGAATATTTGGATATAAAAGTTTTGACTCTAATTTATAATTAGAAATAAATTTAGAGACTTTAAATTCCTTTATGATATAACAATTTGGATATGAAAGTTTGATTTCTGATTTACAATTAGAAACATATTTAGAGATCGCAAATTTGTTTCTAATATATTTTAGAAACTATTTGAAAACAAAAATTTTGTTACTAAATAATTATCGTTACTTGATATAAAAATATATGGATACAAAATTTTTCTCTAATTTACTATTAGAAATAAATTTGGAGATCTTAATTCAGTTTCTAATAAATTTTAGTAACAATTTAGATACAAAAGTTTTGTTTTCAATTTACAATTAGAAGAAAATTTAGAGCCCATAAATCCATTTCTAATATATTTCAGTACCAATTAAAAACAGATATACCGTCTCTGTTAATAAATTTTGAAATAAAATAATAAAAAAAATTAATAAATTAGAAATAGAATATACACTTTAGAGTCGTATAATGTCAAATTTAAATTTAGATACAAATTTGTAGTTGTCTCTAAAATTTAGAAATGAGGTTATTAGAAATGAATTTGGAGACCCCTGTTTTTGTCTCTGACAACATTTTAGATACGGTCTATTCTACGTGAGAGACAAATTTATATGACTCTAATAATAATTTTTCTAGTAGTGTATATCTTAATTTAATTAAATTGAAAGTATGACTTAATTCAATTTCAATTAGGATCTCTTAATTTTATTTTTCCTTCAAGTGTGACTTCATCCTATTAATTCAGTTTCAAAAAATATATCTTAATTTAATTTAATTTCAAGTGTGCCTTAATTTAATTTCAATTAGAATGACTTAATTTCATTTCACATAAAGTGTAACTTAATTAGAGCTAATTTAATTTAATTTCAATTAGAGTATTTTAATTTAATTTTAACTCCAATTGTGACGAATGTGACTTAAATTTAATTTAAATTAAGGAGTCAAGTGTGTCTTTTGATGATTTAATTTAATTTCAATTAAAGTATTTTAATTTAACTTATTTTCAAGTGTGACTTAGGCTCTGTTCAACAAGTACATTTGGAGCAGTGATTTAGTGCTTTGAGTAAGTTAAAACATTATTTTAATTACTTATTGTATTCAGTAATGTCACATTTATTCTACCATTTAGAGTTTAAGATAGTGTTTCATGAAACGTTATCCTTATTTACATTTAGCCTTTTATAAATTTTTCATTAAGTTTATGCCCATCATTTGTCTTTTTCTTGTTCTCTATGACCTTATTATTTTTTTGACTTTTTATATTAACAGGTAAGCAAACACTTATTTTCTTAACGAACACTTTTATTTTAAACAATTGTATAAACAACTAACCACTGACAATTAATATCTAACCACTATCAGTTAGTAAAATAGTTAACAGCTACTAGAACATCTAAAATTGCCGAACAGAGCATTAATTAAATGTGATTTAAATTTATTTTAAGCTAGGGTGACTTAGGGTCTATTCAGCAAAATTAATTATTTTGGTAGCTGTTAGTTATTTTAGTAACTGTTAGCTGTTAGCTATTTAATAGATAAAACGCTAAAAGTTAAATATTATATGAGTTAACTTTTTGGATCTGTTCAATAAAATTAGCTATTTTGGTAACTATAAGTTATTTTGATAGCGGTTAGATGTTTTATAATTAGCTTTTCATGAAATATTGAAAGCTAAACTTTACATGATTTAACTTTTCATAAAACATTACTCTAAGTTCTAAAAGGTAGTATAAATGTTATATTACCGAATAACTTTTAAATAGCGTTAGCATTTTGACTAAAAGCTATTTAAAAGACTATTGCTAAACACAGCTTTTATAAAGTTAGTTCAAATACTATTTATCGAACACTATAAAAAACAACAATTAGCATTTTGACAAGTTATAACACGAAACGCTACTTAAAAAATTATTGTCGAACACAACCTTAATTTATTTTAAGTGTGACTTAATTTGCTGAACATATTTATGATATCAGTCAAAACGCTTAATGCTACTCTTTATAGTATTCGGTAATATAGTATTTAAATTAGCTTTTAAAAGTTAAAGTAGTGTTCTATGAAAAGTTAACTTATATAACGTTTAACTTTTAATTTTTCATGAAAAACATTCAAACAGCTAAGAGCTAACTATTACTGAAACAATTAATTTTACCGAATAGATACAAATTTATAATTGTAAGCCATAAAGTTGGTTAACAAACAAAGATGAATATTGCTTAACATTAACAACACTATCGGAGGGAGGAGGGGCCAACCGGGCCATGGCCCTTGAATTCTATAAAAAATTTTAATGCTATTAATCAATTAATCCAAATTCAGCTGATGTTCCCATAAAATTACATTTTCTTTTATATCTAAAATCTCTTGTATATATTTCTTTTGAGAGATAACAATTCTAGCAGTAAAATGAACTACTTTTTTAATACCGAGCAAATAATGCATTAAATTAATATCAGACATTTCAAATTCAACCATCATAAATCTTTTAAAAATTTCAAATATGAGAGCATCACTGCTGGTAAATCGTAGATCATCTACACACAAACAAATAATAAGTATTTTCTTTTCTCTATCTATTTTAATAAAAAGTGTATGTTCATATGGACACTTGTAAAAACAATTATTTAGACAATATGTCTCGGTCTGAAAATACCAAGCACTTGGTGCTTGTTTTAATCCATAAAAAGCTTTCTTTAATTTATACCCCCTTATGCTCATATTCAGGAGGTTGGTCAATAAATATATATTCTTGTAAGTCTCCATACAATTTCTTTAAAAAATCTTTATAGATTGCTTATTGTATGGCACGTGTAGACAAATTTTATCCATTGCAGGGAGAGAGAGTCATCGTCCCTTGAGTTTTTTTTTTTTTATCTTGATTTTCTCCATTGAAAAATATATATTTGTTTATGTACATTCACATTGATCCCTGAAAACACAAACGATAGTACCATTTACAGGGGGACAATCGGTTTTGTCGTTTCACTGACAAAGGTCAATCAACATAAAAGGTATGTCGTCCTTAAGTGAGAGCATTCTACTTCGATTTCCCAAGGGATGTGAACCACTCGACGACAAATTGGGTACGACTACAATTTATTCTGTCGTTTTATTGACCGGCGGAGACATAAGTAAAAGGCTGGTCATTTTCAATATTTTACGTGAATTTGACAACATGACTAGTTAAGGGATAGTTTGTTCTATTGTTTTAGGCTTGAAGGCATAGTTTGTTATATATCTCAAGTTTTGTCTTATGTTATAACTATGTCCCTTACAAGAGCTGCAAAAATGTTTATAATACATGCACTTTAACATAATAAATAGTAATGGCATGTGTGCGCCATGTCACTTAATATTACCCTAAAGAGGGAAAAAAAAAAGAAAAGTTGCAGATATTTCTTTTCTTCATCCTCATCCTCATCCTCATCCAACTCTCTCTCTCTTCTTTTCCTCTTTCAAAACTCTTTTAATCCTTATCTCTCTCTCTCTCTCTTCTTTGCTCAAATTTCTTTCGATTCTCAACTCGTTCTTTCAATTATAATCCATCTCCTCCTCTTCTCTTTATCTAGAAAAAAATTGTTTCAATTTTTAGATTTTTTTTTCAATTTTTTTGGTTTTACTATTTTTTTTCCTCCACATAATCAGTTTCTTGCTACTTTTTATTAATTATTCTCTGGTCTTTTTCCTAAGTGATGATGCTCTCTATCCGTGCTTCATGAATCCTACCTATAGTCAATAATATGAGTTTGGTTTCGGGAAAAATTATGGTAAAAAATAAATTCACTTTGGGTCTAAAAATTTTTCAACATTCAAAAAGGAAGTTCGTCGCTCCAGGTTGTGATTTAGTGGAATTTCAATTTTCTTTTTATTTCTAGAGGTAAATTTTTCAGAATTCAAGATTTCAAATTTATTAATTTTCATCTATTCAATTTTCTTTGCAACTAAATACAATTTTGAAGAAAAATTCTTGCATTCTCTATTTTATGATATGTTAAAATTATTTAAAATGCAATGGGTCTATTTAAAACCACTCAACATAATTTTATCGTCTATAGATCCATTCACATATTACTTTTTGTTTGAATTTTGCAGAATTTATAAAGAAATCTATTTAATTATTGGAAGTTAGTGTTTGTTAAGCAGAAACTAAAACTTAAAGCTAAATTTATTTAAATTAATCTTTTGTTGAAATAAGACAGGTTATTGTTTAAATGCTACCGATATATTGCCGTTTGACTGTCAAATTCAATTTTAATATGAAGAAGAAGATGAACATCTAAAAATCTAAAAAGAGATTTAAAAAAATTGAAGTGTATTAGATTTTTACAGAGTCGTTTTGACACATTAGATGCTTAAATGGTCTTCCACAAACCACAAAGGGCTATAACATTTTTTCAGCAAAGCACAGGGAGCAAAATATGCATTTGACCGTTGTTTTAATGATAACGATCAAAGTTTGTATTAAATGATAAATCGTTTTCGTTTTCATGTTATGTACGGCTTGTCGTTCCTTTGGACAGAAGGAATAATATTGCGTCCAAAGTTTCCTCTTGTTTCATTTGATCTTTTAGATCATAGTCCATTAAAATTCAAATATTATAATGTATTTTCACGATAAATTAGGGATTTATATTAATTCCAAGCCTTAACATTGAAAATTATACTTAAGTATAGGCTATTTTAACAACTTTTTTTCCCTTTTTCTATTATGCATGCTTTTGATTGTACCGGATTTTATTCCTTTTGTGCTTTTATTTTTATAATATAATTTAATTTCTCGCAAATAAAAAGAGAAAAATTTAATTTGCTTTTCAATTAATATAATTTTAAATATAAAAGATTCTTTGATAAAGTCAATTCATAATATTATGAAATATTAATTATTTTAATTAAGCATATTGTTAATTTATGCTTAATGGAGAATCCTTTTTCTTATCAATAAAGTTACTTTTATTTTATTTATATATTTTGTACAGAAAAAACTTTATATATTTACAATCTGTTTGGAATAAATGACTAATAATTTTAGAATTTATTTATAAATAAATTTAAAATAGAATTTATTTGCAAATGAAATTTTCATGTTTGATATGTTATAATTTAAAATAAGAAATTTAATTGAATTACACAAAATTATGTTTGAAATAAATTCTTAAATAAAAATTTATTTTTATTTATTTTTTAAAATACCTTTAATATAATAATCTGATAAAAACAAATAATAAACACCAGTTTATATTTATTATATAGAATATCATAACTTTTTGTTTTCTTACCCATATATAAATAGTAAGTTTCATATAAATAATACAGTCACAAGCCACCCTAACTAATTGATTAATTAATTATATAAATATAAAGATAATATATAATATATAATATATAAAATAATTATAACATTCATCGTAATAGTTATTTTTAATTTGTATAAAATATCTCCATTTAAGAAAAAAATATATAAAATATCTTCTTCATTTAATTAATTAATTTAAAAACTATAAAAATATTTGAAAATTTTATTATTGTTGTTAATTATACTTGAAAATATTAGTGCATAGGACCAAATCTGTAGTTTCGCACTAATAATTATAAAGTAAAAAAAAAAGAAAAGAAAGGAAATACTTTAATGTACAGAGAAGTAGTTTTGTCAAATAAAGTTTAATGGTTTATTATTATGATAAGTTTGATAAAATAAATAAGTTAAATAAGTAAAAAAAAGTTTAAAAAACTAAATTTGTAGAAGAAGGGAGTAGTTTTGTCACAAAAAAATTAGAGTATTTCATTTTATGGAATTCATTTGAAAATTCCATTAATTTTTATAAAATTTAGTGTAGTTATATTTAATTTCGTGGAATTAAATCTCTAAAATTGAAATCTTTTTTTATTTCAAACGTTAAAACACAAATTTTTAAATGAATTTTATAAAATTTCATGGAATTTATTTATTTCAAACCCAAACTTAATCACTAATTGGGTCCTTATGCTCCCTCTTAAACCCAAACTCAGTTTGGCTTTAGGGGGAAAAAAAAAAAAAAGTGTAAAAGACAACCTTATCCACCAAAATTGGAAACAAAATGAATAAAGGAAAAAGAATCCAAGATAATATAAGACCTAGGCTTGTCCTTTTTCTCTTTAAATAAATAGAGCCAGCCAGAAGTGAGAAGGGAGAGCCCAGAGAGACAGTACCTTTGATCCTAATGCATGCATAATGTCCCTTTTGTCCAAATCCACCAGTCAAAATTTCATCATTTTCTTCTATCTTATTACAATTACTAATATTACTCATATTGTATGAGCGTGTTCTATATTTTAAAATATTTTATTTAATGGCTAAATGCATAAATTTATTCTTATACTTTACATAAAAAAAAATCATGTCATCTTTCTGAAGTTATTGATTTTAGTAATATTGTATCTCTATTTATACCAGTAATAATGGTTTTTTTTTTTCTGTTTTTGATATTTATATATAAAACATTCACTTTGTAGTTAGTATATCATTTGAAATAGTAACTTTTACATTTTTTCCTCTATCTAGTAAGCATTTAATGGATTGAATTATAAGTTTGAACATTTAATATAGTAATTTTTTATAAATTAAAGTATTTAATGTATGTAATATTTTATAAATTAAAATGTACGATAGATCAAAATAAAAATCAACGTGCCATAAAATTTCTCTACTTTAAAATATAGAAATAAATTTATTAATTGAGCTTTCATTTGGTAGATGATATATTTATTTTTTAGGAATGAAAACATTGACTAATTATGTTAATATATATATATAAAATTTGCACTTAATGAAAACATGGCATGAATTGGCATCATCACAAGTTTGCAACCATGCAAAAAAGTTAATTTAGTCAATACCCAATTAAGTAAAATGGGTCAAAAGAAGGAGAAAAATAAAAAGGGAAAATTACTTTACCTTGGTGTTGGGATTTCAAATGTGTAAAATAAAGGAAAGAGGAAGAATTTTTTTTTAAAAAAAAGGAAGAAAAAAGAAAAAAAAGGAAGGCCCAAAAAGAGAAAGTAGCTAGCAAGCAATCAATTGCATGGCTAAAATAAAAGATCAAAAAGTAGTAATGATTCCAAAGTAGGATCCACATAGCAAATAATAATCATCATACTTTAAAAAAAAAAAGCTACTTTGAACTCTTTAACCATAATACTAATTAAGTGCATATTTAACCTAGCTAGCTAAGCTACTCATCAAATCAAATCTCTTTTAGCTTTTTACACCAAATTGCTTTGACTCTCTCTCCTCTTTTTACATTACACTAACAGTGGCAAAACCACACAAATTGTAATCATGTGAGCTCCCACTGCCACCTGCATTTCCACACAAAAATCACACCCAATCAATGTGCCTATCAAAACCAACTCATCATATCATATGCTTCCATTATATGTATAACTTTAGAGGAAAATAAAAAAATATATATATCATTTTTTTTTTTTAAGGAGTGATAAGTTGGTGAAAACTTATTAGATTGATAGAGCAAATATGTAATGAATGGAGTGTATATATATACACGTATAATAATATAAATGCATATTAAGTAATAAGAGGTGAGTATAAATACGATCTGATAGTAGATTCAAGTTGAAATTTATCTCCTAATAATATAAATATTGAACATTTGAATTTTCGCGCTTTCATTAAAAAATTGAAAGGAAAAAAAAATGCATTTAGTAGATTAAGTGCAAAATTATTTTTGTCGAACATTTCACGTTTTAAAATTCAATTAATTAAATAATTATTGAATAGTCAAAAATATAAAAACTATTGTTTCAAAAATTGTAATAACTATTTTGAAAAAATTTGTAGCAATCACACATCACATTAATAGTATTTTTTTATATAAAAGCCAAAAAAAATGGAAATATATTGCCAAAATTTATACATTTAGAAAAACAATAAGTCATTTATATATTTGGTCTTTCTTTATCTTGAAATTACACCATACAAATGTAAATACTAATTCAATAAAAAAAAGGTTATATAATGAATTAAAATGAAATATAGATGTTATTTCAAAAATAATTAATAAATTTAACAAAATAATGAATTAAATTAATATAAAAAAACAATAAGTTTAAAATTATAAGTTAATTAATGAGATATTTATATAATTAAGAGTAATAAAATTCCATTCTTTTTCTTATTCTTGTGAAATAAATATAATGTTCGGAGTTTTTTATTCACACGATAATTTAACTTTTTTATATTTTTTTAAATAATCGATATCCAGACTCCAAATTGCCCAATGCAACCCAGTACTTTATCACAATTAAAGAGAATTTAACTTTCGTATATCCTCAGAAGAGAATATACTTTTTCGATAATATAATGTTTAATTTATTAACCAAATGCATCGTTCAAAAAAATGTATAAACCAAATGCTGAAATCAAACTTCAGATTCATTTTCTTGTGTAATTAATTTGATAACCAAACACCCTAATGAGTATTCTCAAATCAATTTAAAAGAATAAGGGGTTTTCTCGTAATTTATGAATTTAAATTTTTTCTTTTGATATATTATATATATTTAACTTTGGTTAATAATTTTTTATATTTATTCTATATATTGAATTTTTTAAATAATTTTTAAAATAAATAAGTCTCTTTTAAAAAAGAAAAATTATGATTTTATTTATATATTTTGCATGAACATTACAGCTGCATTTTTAGAAATACATAGTTTTGTTTCCTTTATCCTCCTGTTAATTCTGTGTACATTTTTTTTGTCAGTAAATTGATTATTTATCCATATTATTTTTTTCAAAATTAACAAATTTATCTTTATATTTATTGACTATTTTGCCCTTAATATGTTATTGTATTTAATTAATAAATAAAAATTAACTGAAAGATATAATTGTATTTTTAAAAAATGCAGATGTAAATTCGTATATTTTGGCAAAATACAAGTATAAATAATAATTTTCCCTTCTAAAAATCATCCAAAAAAACTCTTATTTATTTTTTAAATTTCAAACGGTTTCTTTCTTTCGTTTTTTTTTTTTCCGTTTTTCACAATATGTGTGTGATAGAGGAGCCGTACCTGTTGATGGTGGCCAGAGGCGGGAAAGGGGCGTATGGTGGCGGAGTCAACTTCACCAGTGGGCAAGGGAACAGCAGGATTACTATTTATGAACGGCATGCTGCTGCCCCCACCTTTATCAGATGGAATCACCGTTGGTACTGTCATCGGAGAGCTTGCGCCAACGCCACTGGGTACCGGAGCCGGTGAAGGAGCTTCTTCACGAGGACGGAATGGCCATGGATAAGCTGGAGAAGATGACACTTCACCACCGGAAATGGGTGGTGGAATCGGAGCTGCCGCTGGACTCAGTTTTACTGGTGGTTGCGGTGGAGAGACCTTTATTGACAGTTTTAGAGAGTCTTCATTGCAAGATTTCAAAGAGCCATTGTTGAATGCGAAGTAGTAGAAACCATTGCGCGATGGATGCCACTTTATTTACATTATAACCAAAAACACTAAAATTTATTAGCTATTTTATAAAAAGTTCAAAAACTATTCTCTTTGCATTGTAAAAGAAAATTGGTTAGGACCACAAGATTTCAAGAAACTTGAGAGAAAATTTTCGAGAACTAAAGACAATGCATGAGAGTACAAAGAAAATCAAGAAACTTGAACCAATTTTCCAAGAACCCAAACAATGCATAGGAGCACAAGAAAAACAAAAAATAAGAACCTGGAAAACGTATAAAATAAAAGACTTTTGAGCTTTGTTCAGTAAAGAGAGAGAGAGAGAGAGAGAGAGAGATACCGTATAGGAGGTGGAGTTGGGCTTGGTGAGGAGTGAGGCTTGAGTGAAGTTGCAGAAATTGAAAGCTCTTTTGTTCTGGAAAATGTAGAGGTTGTACTGATACTTATGTTTAAAAACTGAAAAAAAAAAAAGGACACGAACATGAAAATGGAAAAAGACAAAAGAGAAGGAACGTTAGTAGGTAACCAAGAAAGAAACAAGAAACTAAAATCTTTATGGGTTATTACTATTATTTAAAGTACTTACTTATTGAATCACCAACATGAACATTAGGATTTTTCCATTCTGAAACACCATCTACTAATATTGTTGTGGAATTACAAATTTGAAAGATTAGGGAAAGGAGAAGATAGAGAAGGAGAAGCATAGTGGAGAAAGAAAATGAATTTTTCCCGGAATCTAAGTTTTTGTGAGTAATAGTTAGAAGAATATAATTTGAGTAATTATAAGGAAGAAGGAGAAGAAGTTTTTGAAAAATGTTAAAATGTCAGATGTGTTTGGCCTTTTGTGGGTGGAGAAATATGGATGACAGAGATAATAGACATTGAAGATTGTGTTTTGTGTATGTATATATTATTATTATTATTATTATTTTACACAGTAAAAAGTGAAATGATTTTGTTTGTGAAAAATCTTACCCACATAATAAAAATTAAAAAAAAGGAAAGGGAATAATTAATATATTAATTAATTAATTAATTAAAAAATGATGGGGATCATTATTCTTAAATGATTAGTCCTTTGCCAAGAAAGCCCATAATCACTTGTTCTTTTTTTATTACTATTATTTATTTTCTTGGGAGGAGATGAGATGAGATGAGGAATCTAATTTTAACTTTCTTCTCTGAAATCTCATCCTTTTCTTTTTCTTTTTAGGGTTTATTTTAGTGCTTTAATTCTTTAATTTGTACAATGTAATGATGCTTATGGTTTGATGGTCGAGGGTTAAAGAAGAATGCTTTTATGAGTGGAGACGGCTGACCAAATTCAACCCAACCAAACCACACCTCCATACATGAAATTACAAGATTCAGAAAATTAATATATTATTTATATTTTAACGTGTGATACAAAAATATTAATTAATTTTGTATGATAATTTTCTTATACAATATTTTTTATAAGATTTTTTTTTTCGTCCTCCTTCAGCCCTTATAAAGCCCACCAATTTATTGAATTAGCAAAAGGGATATTGTTATCTTAGAGTTTTAATGTTATTTAGTTCTGCTAAGCCTCTAATGAATTTTTTAAAATAAAATTTTAATATTAAATGTTAAAAAATGTGAAAGAACACTGCTCAAGTTTTCCTCTGTTCAAGTTGGTTTTGAAAGCAGAAATGTAATAGAATGAGGGTCCACTATCTTTCTTCGTTCTTTGTCAAGCATAGATACATCCAAGACAAGTGGGTTAAACATTGTCTTGTCTGTAGTGAAGACAGCTTACATGCTTAGCTCCTAAGACCGACCCACTTCAACTTATAATAATTAATTAACAATGTGTACTTATCTACTGATTCTTAAGCCCTACTTTGGTACTTCCATTAATTAATTTGAAGTATAAAATTCATCCGTGAATAATATGATTTGATTTTTAGATATATTATGATACAATTATTTCATTGCAACATTGCATTTGAACTCAGGACTTTTTGATTTTCAACTTCTGCCTTCTCGCTAGACCAGACACTATTGATAACATAATTGGATTCCGTTTTTTTATTTTTTTTATAAAATTTAATATAATATTTTTTTTATATATATAAGAGCTTCAATCAGACTAAAAATATATTATCAACGATATAGTGAAGGAAAGATAATATTTACAGTGAAGAGAATTTAAACCATTTAACATTAAGAGATACAAGATTTAATATTATTGGAGTGAAATGAATATTTTTCATTTACATCAAGCATTCATTAACAACTTAGTGTTGAATATCAAGATTTTCAATTACAACAGGATTAGTTCAGTTGATAAAACGAGCATTCTCCTTTTCTTATTGATCAGAATTCAAAATTATTTGACCTGAAAAAAAATTAACCTAAATTCAAAATTAAAGAAAAATTAAATTTTGATGTGCACAAATTAACTCGAGAGCAACAGTTTATAAAAATATTAAAGCAAAAATTTTTTCACACGGAGCCCTAGAATGAGCAAGATAAGGGCAATTGCTTTTCTTTGCGAAAGTCGAAGTGGGCCAAGTCTGCCTGCAATAAGAGGGCTAGTTCATACAGAGACAAAGACAAAAAGACAAAAACAAGCTCAGTGAAACAAAATACTTTCGAAAGAGAAATCTCGAAGACCATAAAGTATTTGTTGAAACTCGAAAGCTATTTGCACACAATGAGAAATGAGTCATCCCTGGAAAATGAATTAAAGCTCAATCACAAAAAAATGCTTTGGACTTGCCCAATATTAACATCCAAAACAGTTAAAAACCCTCAACTAATTACTTCAGCACTACTAATTTTTCCAACATTCAGCCACAAGAACACTGACCAAACAATCATTATGGTAGCAAGAAACTTTCAAAAAATGCCATAACAAATAAGAATTTCTCACACCATTATGACAGGATCATCAGTAGACATCGGACATATGTAGCCAATATCCAGGAAAATAATCCAAATATAGAAATAATTACCGTCCATATCTACCAAATCTCTATATTTTTCTTTTCTTTTCTTTTCTTTTTTTTTTTTGTCAAAGAGCTATCATAAGTTGCCAACACATAAATAAAGTGAACCCTGTCCAGAATCCCTTTCTTTCCCTCTTACAATAGCCAATGCATTACTACACCTGCTAACTACATAAAATAACTAAAGCCTTCTGTCATTTGTCTTCTATCATGGACCTTCCCATAATTTAGTTAACGACGAATTTCCTTTCATGATTCAGGTTGAAATGTGCTTTTTCTTTTCCCCCACCATATTTTTTTAACATAATTTATATCAGAAACCATGATTGCTCTAGACAACAATCGGGTTCAAATACCTAATTGAAAAGAAAATTAACTTTTAAATACCAATGCTGCTTTTCCTTTCCATACTACCCCTCGAGCACATATAATCTACCACTGCAAGGAGTTAACTCTTCGGAGTTTACGTGGTGGTCTTCTCTTTTCCACAAAAGGCACGACTTTCTCCATAAGCTGTAGGGACAAGAAAAAGGGACATACATGAGTTAATCGGTGAAAACAAAAATGTATAAGCTAATGGTTTATGCTTTACAAACCCTATTTTTCCTTATCTCCTTCCCATCAATATCATATGATCTTGATTGCACAAATGTTCAAATCCATGGAATCAAGATCAAAGACGATGAAAAAATAAGTTATCATCTTCAAGCAAGGATTTCTTTTCTTCAAAGTTTAGAGCATATGTTATTATCAATATATGGAGAAGTTTTCCATGCAAAATGAAACAAATACAGACGATTTACCCTTGTCACTTCCAATTCAATTCATCTCTAGAACTGTATTCTTGAAATTTTTGAAGAGAAAAACAACATAGCTATTCCATTTATGATAAAGATAGTTGGTGTAAGCAATTTCTGATAATCTTACATAAAAAAGAATTTGAAGACCTTCATGCTAACATATAATTGTACTTTACCTATGATTTTTTTTTATTATTTTGTATTCCTGTTTCTTTGAGGGGAAGTTTTTGGCCTTGAACTTGAACCAATGACAAATGTAACAGTTAAGCCCCTTCTAACTGGTTACTTTTATCTATGATTCTAGAGGACAATGCTTATCACAGATAACAACAAACATAATACCAAAATTCACTTTCATATCTACAGAAACAATAATAGGGGGCTTTCATGGAAATGGGCTCAATATATCAACTAAGTTTATAAGCAATTACAGGGGTGAAACTAAACTTTAAGTACCGTTTTCTTTCCTCTTTTTTTTTTTTTTTTTGGCCGGGGGAAGGGGCGGGGGAGTAAAGAGGAAAAGAAATTGAAAGCAAAATTCCTGGCCTACACAGAAATTTTTCAAAAATTAAATGTAAAATTTCAAGAAGAAAATTAAATTTTGAAACACGTTGGTAAGCCAATAAGGACATTTGGAAAAATACATACACACTTTAGGAAGGAAAAAGATTAAATTTTGAAAAATCTTGAGGAGGCCAAGTCTTAAGGTGGTTTTCCCCTGAGCAATTATGATTCTGATTTCTTGCATTTTATGCATTATGACTCTGCTTTCTAGGCTTCCATTTCCATGTTATGCAGCAACACTCTGCTAAAAGATTAATTTTTCCCTTTAAAATTTTTGTAACAATGTTTTCTTTTTTCTACTTCCCTCAATATCAAAAGCTCTTCTATGAAACAGCTATAAAACTTCTAAATTTCAGACATTTCTCATCCTTGTATGAGACAAAGCTTATGAACCAACAAGTTGCTTTCAGATGTGATCGACCTCCCTCCTGACCTACTCAGTATAATGGAACGACATTTCAAAGACATATCAACACTAATTCCATTTTGTAGCAGTTAATTTTAGCAATGCGTGATGTGCTAGACTACTCTATTTCCTTCAGTCTTAAGTTCAGAATCAACATGAACCAAAAGATAATTGCATCATCCCTTTTTGCTTCTTGGACAATTTCAATGAGAAAAACTAAGAAATGGCACCTGTAGCTCAACCAAAACTATTATATTTGGAAGGAAATAATCCTACACTGCTGTTAGGAACACAAGACATATATATACTACTACATATTTTATCTGGTAAATCAGTCACATGTAGGATGCCAACGAGCAGCAAATGATGAGTGTAAAATAATTACAGAAATCCATTCTTGCTTTTTTCTCAATTCTCTCTCTCTTCTGTTCCCTTCCCCCTCCAATTTTCCTTCTCTTTCTCAACTTGTCCCACTGTTTCTCACCCTCAAATCATCATTTAGGACAGATCCTAACAACGGCTTTATGACTAATTTATACTTGATAAAAAAAATGAGGTGTGGAGAGGAAAGGAAAAATCTTATTATCACTATTATTATTTTTAAATAGTAGTTACTGTATGCTTCTACTTTCATTTTAAAAATCATCAGTATGAAAGATGCAAAAAATGTACATGTAGGACTACAATTGAAAAGGAATTTCAGATTTGCTGACATGCTATAGCAAAAAGGATTGATCACTTTCAAAAGCAAGACAGAGGATGGGAAACAACATCCTAGATGCAGTTCAAATTGCAAAAGACTTGTCATCCAATTTTGAAAAAAAAACAAAAGAAAAGAAAAAAAGAGGAGTAGATAGATAGTCTAAAATTCTGGGTATTACCATGAGCCCTGTCCTTAAAATTAGATGTTTATTTTAGACTCTCAGAATGCAATACAATATTGGAAACTGGAAAGATCACACAGTATTCCTGAGGAATCCATAGACTTTCAATACTTCAACAATAAGATATTGCCATTTGTGCCTATTCTTTTGAAATTTAGAAAATTTTTAAATATGTTGCTGAATATTTATTCCTATCACCCACAGACATGTGCATACATACCCCACCTTTTGCATATGTGTCTGTCCCAAGCCCACACCATTGCAAGGAAATCATAAACAAAATCATTTTCGTTTGGTGTTAACTTAGAAACAAGATCTCTAGCACCTCTCATGAAAACAAGCAAAATCTACATTTAGTACAAAAACTCTCCAAAAGTTTATACTCGGCTTCTTTCTCCCTCTCTCATCCATCTCTATTAGTTTTTGGGTCAACTTAGCTGGTCCTCTGCCATAGTTCATATTTTTCAACTTTTTGAAAATTTCTAACTTAATCAAACGCAAGCATCTCCATATTTCCAAAACAGTAAGAACATCAACATAAAATGAATACCTGCTTGAACCTTTCTTTAGTCCTCTCTTCCTGAAAACCAAATATCTTTGGTTAGACATGAGAAAATGAACAAAATAATTGTCGAGGAATGTAGAAACAGAGAAAACCCAAGACAAAGGTCAAAAACATCAAAGAAATAATCTCAAATAACATATTGATGCTCTCTTTCACCATTATCCATTTACAACTAACAAACATAAGAATAAGATTATAAAACAAAGACATAAAACCAACCCAAGAGCATATAATTGCATTGGCTGTAAGCAAGCAATTTCTCAATATACATAGAACCATGTATTAACTTGGCTGTAAATTTACGAACCACATGGCAACCGCTGTATGTCATAACATTAAATAATCAAATGTGCATAAAAAAAGTTGATATGATCTATGTTCCATGACCACTCTCATATAAAGAAACAAATTTATTACAACAGCACAGGGTGGAATTCTAACAATTTGATGATTCATTGTAAATTCAGCCTAGCTATGAGTTGCACCAACTACAACTAACAAAACCACGAAAAAGGAACAAGCAGCATAACTAAAACTTAACCAGAATGAAATAAATATGCAAATGCAAAGAACAAATAAATCAGATGTTTGATGCTGCAGAGATTTTTAATATACTTTCTTTTTCTCATTAATGGCTTCACACTCTAGGAAAGTCAGTCACATACAAGAATGCTTGTTTATTTACTCTAACAAATGAGATGAGAACAAATTAGACGCATTACTTAAGGAATCACTAACCGGAAATCAGCATCACCAATTAATAGAAAACCTAATAACTTAAATCAATGATACGTTATATTTCACCATTGAGCACCCAAACTAATCGCGTCTTTTTTTCTTATACATGCCTACAAATAGTTCAGTCAGCAATGAATAGTTAAGGCCATTTCTTGGATCCAGAGCAAGTCCATTCATGTTAAACATGCCCAAAGAACCATAATATTAGAAAATTTCTTAATGGACAGAAAAATTTACCAACAATAACAGAATTTTAAAGCACTGAAGAAGTGAAAGGGCGCTAACTTCAAATAGCAAGCTTAGAAAGCTCAGAAAATATTGAAGTAACTATTTTTAAAACCTATGGATTAGCTACAAATACTACCTAATCTGAATAATCTATCTGCAACGAGAGTAAATGTTAAACTATCTCCATATGCAAACTTACAATTCCATTTTTTTCCCCCTAAAATTACAACAATAATTTACCTTCTCTTTGAGCAACCGCTCATTCTCCGCCTCTAGCCTTACTGCCATAGACTCCAATTCCACTTGATAAGCCTAAACCCAGAATACCCACATTTAGAAAGAGATACACCTTAACAAAATTTAACCAAAGGCCACACATAAAAGCCAAGAATTTAAGCAAAAACCCATAAAAATTTCTACTTACTCACCTGTTTCCTCTCTCTGGACCTGGCAGCTGACTCTCTATTCTTGATCATCCTCCTTTGTCTTTCTTGTGCGGCCTTATCTAATGGTTCCATTACCGCTGCCCTCCCTCTTTTCCCTCTGCGTACGACGGTCCCTTCGCTACCAGCAACCACCTCCACTCCATTCCCAAACCCCACAATTGACCCCTCAACTTTATCCAACATCTGGAACGCGTTAGGTGGAACAGGATCAAACGCATAAACTCCTCCACTTGGCATCTTGACCTCATCATCGTGTTCGACCTCCGCGGCCCCAGCTTTAACCAGAAAGTCCTCCAACGTCATCATCTCATCGGGCTCCTCCTTCATCTCCTTCCTCCCTGCCACAATTTCCCTCCATACATCATCCACGGTTTTATTACTCTGAGGAAGAACAACACTATTCATTTCTTGATTACTGTCATTATTAGTATGATTTGTCGTGTCAATTATCGTCGCCGTCTGCAGCGGAGGAGGTGGTGATGTTGGGAGAACGGGAGTAGGTGTATCTATAAGTGTAATTTGGGCATCAAGAAGAGTAGACTCAGCGGATGGAGTAGAATAGACATCACGTAAAATTCCGTCGACGGTCATTGTAGACGACAACGATGACGACGACGTAAGATTACGATCGAAGCTTTTTATTCGATTAGATTGTGGTTTCGTAGAAGCAGAAGCAAGACCAGCAGAAGAAGAAGAAGCAGAAGCGCGTCGAGATCGAGTAGCTGATGATGATGATGTCAGATCCGAATTTTTCGGTTTCGACGACGCCATCACCTTCGACGACGCCATTTTAGGAGTTTTCTCCTTTTCTGCTCCGATATTTCCTATCTCTCTCTAGGATTTACAGTTCACGGAATTTACAATTCTCACTTTTTTTTCGTTTTTAAGTTTTCTAAATTACACTCTATACAGTGTGATTTGGATTCCCATCCACCTCTAAAACATATTGAAGAATTGATTTTGATTTCCACTTTCAGTCTAGGGTTCGAGGATTTTGGGTTTTGGGTCTGTAAGTCTGTTGGGATCAAGGAAACTAGCGTGAGGGAGCGTGTGCGCGTGAATGTTCTTTTGTATTGTTTTGCAATTTTCTTTTCGGATAATTATTTTATTAATTTATTTCCGGCAAATTATCTAATTTATTTTTTAAATTTAATTTCTTAAAATATTTTAATTTTTATAAAAACATTTATCTATTTAACTTTTCACGGATAATATAATTACTATTATTTTATCTTTCATTTATGATCTTCTTGTATGATTAACAGTTAAAATATTATTGCTTTCGTCCAATAATATTGATTTTATTGACTTTTACATAAAATTTAAAAAATACAATAATTATAAAATTATATTACATAAAATATTTATATTTTTTTAAAATTGTCCTTTTTTAAAAAAATATTTTTAAAATTTATAATCATTTACAATGAAAAAATATAAAAAAAAATAAATATTTCTTAAATCATTAAAATATCAAAAAATAAAAATATGAATAAATATTATAAAACGGAGGGACCTGTATTTTTTTTATCAAAATAAATAACAAGATCGAATTAACTTGGTTAAATTTGAAGGATTTTTATATGTTATTTATTTGTTTATTATTTATTTGTTGACTCGGTCCTGTTTTTGTTTCTTTTTCAGGGAAAAGGCTAGGGTGACAAGACGGCATCTGGTGGCGGTGACATAACGTTTAGTGGTAATTGGAGGCATCCACCAGAAATAGGAAGTAGGGACGATAGTCTGGCTTTTTGTCTGAGTGAAGTAATTGATGTGTGAGGTTTTAATTGGTAGATGGAATTAGTTTACCTACTCCACGTTGGGACATTTGGGGCCCATTCCACTGCTACATGGGCTCATATCACTGCACAGCCCACTTTCCTAATCAAGCCCGTTTCAAATATACGTTTTTTGGGGATAATTACTGTGTAGTCTCTAGGTTTTTTTTTCTTTCAAATATACGTGGCAATATCTCAATTTTTAAAATTATATTATTTAGTCTGCATTATAATTCCATTATCCTATAAGTCCAACGGTTAGTTTTTTCTGACTGCAAAATGTCAAAAATATCCCTAAGGATAATTACCATATAGTTTTTAGTTTGGCGAAATATACAATTGACCTTAATTTTTATAATTTTACACTATTTAGTCCATGTATAGTAATTTTTTTAAGGGTGTTATCACAAACCACTCAATGGAATGGGAAAAATGAACCCCTTGATCAAATAGTATAACAAAATTATAATGCAGGAACTAAATAATATAATTTTGAAAATTAAGATCATTATTAATGTATTTGATAAAAATATAGGAACTATATAGTAATTCTCACATTTTCCTTATTTAATTTTTTTCAAATAACATAAATATATTCTTTCAAAATAACATAAATATATTAAAATTATTAATAAAATGGTAAAAGGATAAATAATTTAATAATACCTTTTTTAAAACTAAATTTTTTTTGGTAGTTTTTCTTAATGAAGGTCAAAATAACTAAAGGAAAAAGGAGGAATTATACTTTGTATTTTGAATAATTGTACAAAATACAATAAGAACCATAAAACAAAACCATCCAAAATAAATTATTAAATACTATTCTTTAATTTGCAATTTATAATCAATTAATAGTTACAAAACTGCAAAAGAAATTATATTTGATAATAAATTTAATTTAAAAAGTAAAGATTGCAAAAAAAAAAAAAAAAAAAAAAAAAAAAAAAAAAAAAAAAAAAAAAAAAAAAAAAAAAAAAAA